>OX276458.1:30328716-30928716 GCA_946251905.1 Cryptocephalus moraei | reverse complement strand
AATTCGCTGACACTAACACGGCCAGCCTAACGTTGGGACGCTCTCGGCCCAATCCGCTCGTCCCTTATCCTGACAATAGTTACGTTAATCTCGTCATCCGACTTTCATTGGGTTCAAAAGAGATCTAATATCAGAAGTGGGATTGTCTCGCGCGCCCTTTCTTGCGATAGTGCGTGAAATCTGCTCGTGTTTAGTGTGGAAGTGACAATGAGTAAGGTTCCACAAGACAACGGGGCTGAGGGGGCCGATCCCCTGCGTACTACAGCTGATGCCCAGGTGACTTCCACATTGGAGAACCTGGTTCGTGGATTTCTCGACCGAGTGGATTCTTGAGCCGTCACCACCACAGCAGTAGTTGCACCCTCTGGAGAAGGTGTAACGTAACATTGCCATCGTTTCGGCGTTTCTACCTGGACGAGACGATCCGAAGCAGTGGGTGGAGGACATAGATTAGTTGGCCTCTGATTTGAAATGGAGTAATGGTATTCTTATGACTAAAATTTCACAATGTTTTGAAAGGGAGGCAGGTGAGTGGTTTAAGGATTGGTGTCCTTTAGACCGTCGCTCGTGGGCTTCGTTGCAGAGATATCTCTGCGAAAGTTTTGCAGGAAGTACAAATTTTGGTAAATTGTCCCGTGATATAATTAATATTTGAAGACCGTTACCCATTCCACTTATTGATGATCAAAGTGACCAACTGAGCGGTAGTAAGTATTTTACTACCTTCGACATCGCTGCCGGATTCCATTAAATTAAAGTTTACTCAGATTCCGTAGAAAAGGTAGCCTTCGTAACACCTGATGGGCATTTCGAATATTTACGCATGCCGTATGGCTTAGCGAATGCACCTGCTATTTTTCAACGTGCTAATAACTTTGCTTTACATGAAGAAATCCAAAAAGGGATTGCCCTAGTTTATATGGATGACATTCTGATACCGTCAGTAACTATTCAAGAAGGAATTGACAACCTTCGTCAGGTATTCATGACTCTTCGAACTCATGGATTTTCAGTCAACCTGAAGAAATGCGTTTTTTTTACAAGATCAGGTAGAATATTTAGGCCGTCTTATATCAAACGGTATCGTAAAACCTAGACCTTCTAAAGCACCAGCTTTAAAAGCTTTAGCGTCTCCTTCGAACATTCGTGAGGTTCGTCAATTTCTTGGATTGGACCGTATAAAATAACACAAGTGTTGTCACCAAACAGATATGAGTTAAGAAAGGTTGGTGATGTGGCAGAGTCTACAAGAGTTACGGCAGCAGCAGCTTCGCAGATGCGTCTATGGTCCAAAGAATGGGATCCTGATGACTGCGCAGAAATTCTTGAGGTGTACATTGACTCAGCTGACTATACATAGGTAAAAATGAATACGAGTAGGGCCGTGTTAGCGGTGTTACAGTTTATTTATTTTGATATCTTGATTTCATTTCTGTAATGTTTTACACCTGGGCGATCTCTGTTCGTTGTCTGGTGGGTAATGTTTTACACCTGGGCGATCTCTGATCGTTGTCTGGCGGGTAATGTTTTACACCTGGGCGATCTCTGATCGTTGTCTGGTGGGTAATGTTTTACACCTGGGCGATCTGTTATCGTTACCTGGTGGGTAATGTTTTACACTTGGACGGTATTAGACCATTGTCCAGCGATTACAACCTTTTTGGTGGTTATTTAAATGAGTATTCAAATTACGAAGTCCTTTAGATCTTGAGCGATTACTTTGTTTCGTTTCTGAGGGACTTGTTGGTGGATGAAGAAGCTGTTCCAGGTCGAGGACGGTATTCTACTACCACCTAGAGGGATTGTTAGGATAAGGGACGAGCGGATTGGGCCGAGAGCGTCCCAACGTCAGACTGGCCGTGTTAGCGTCAGCGAATTCTTTAACAAAGCACGACCGTGCGGCGCCGACATCGGTGGACAATCGGGAGTGTCCTGCCCTGTACTAGTTTTTGTTATTGTTTAATGTCAATTTAGAAGTTTAGTAAACCGTATTCATTTTTGGGAGAGCTCCGAAAAGTTATGTTAATCTCGTCATCCGACGTTCATTGGGTTCAAAAGAGATCTAATAGTCGGTATTGCCATTGTCTTATAAAATTTCATTTGAGTATCTTTCCGACATTTATTACCCAAAGTTCGTCTTATTGTTCCACAGATTCTTGTGAAGGTTGTCAATTTGTAATTTATGTCTTTATCGCGTTCATGAGTATAACGTCGTATCCTAGATATTTGAAGTGGTTAATCTGTTCTAAGCAAGCGTTATCAATGTATTATTTTAGTTCTTTTAGGTTCATTTCCTAGAAATGTCATGGATTTGTTTTTGTTTTAGAGATTTCGCAGTTATGCTCTCTACTTATACAATTGGTATACGGCTGTATGAAGGTTGTCTTCTGTCGTGGCAAAAATTGCTTGGTCGTCGGCGAAGAGTAGTGTTTTCAAGACGATGTTATGGTGTAGACGAATGCCGTGAAAAACTTAATCTTTCCATTCTTCGATGATGTCATCTATATATAAATTAAATAAGAGCGGTGACAGACAACAGCCTTGTCTTACTACTTGGTTTGTGTATATCAGAACTAAGTCCTCGTCTGAGCTTCTGCTTATTGTTATAGCGGTGTGTCTGTACAGGGCATACTCTTTCTACTATTTCTTGTAACGTAAAGACACAATCTATATATGAACTTCCTTTACGAAAGCCATTTTGTTCCTCCTTCAAAAGTGTTTCGACGATTACTTGTGTTGTTGTTGTTGTTGTCATTATGAGGGCGTATAGCTTGTAGCTTGAATTCAGTATGCTAATTCCGCGGTAATTGTTGGTTTCACTCCTGTTACCTTTTTAAATATGGAAATTACTTTGGCTATCATCCAGTTGTGAGGAATACTATTACGTTTCCAACACATGTTTATGAAATGTAGGAAGTGTGATTTCAACACGATACCTCCGTATTTTATAAGTTCGATGTTTATTTTATCCATTCCGGCTGCTTTTCTGTTTTTGAGCCTTTTCAAGGCATTCTGAAGTTCGTCGAGTGTTATATTATCCACTGTTATAATTGTTGGTATAACGCGTTATAATGCGTTGTTATAATAATTGTCTTCCTCTTCTAAAACCTCTGTGTCTTTAGGGTTGAATAATAGGTCTCTGTAGTGTTGTTTCCATCGTTCTTTATCTATAACTTCTATTTTTGATGTGTCTTTTTCGTCCTTATTTAGATGTCTGAGAATTTTGTATGCTTATTCCTGTCCACCGTGGACGTCGTCTTCAATGTTGGAAATGTATCTTTCCCAGTTTTCTCTGTGTGCTTTTCTTGTGAGCTGTGTGGCTTTGTTCCGTTTTTCTCTATATGTCTTTTCATTCTGGGTTGTTCTATTAGTCAGCTTAGTATTATTCGCTTGCTTTTTCTCTTTAATTGCCTCCTGTATTTCCTCATTCCAGATTCTCAAGCCTCGTGTCCTATAGTTTTTCTTCCTTTTTCCTAGAACTTCGTTGGCGGCGCTATGGATTATCATTTTCAAGTTTACCCATTCAGCTTCAATGTCCTCTGCTGTTACTGCTGATTGTAAGTAGTTAGCTAATCTTGTTTGATATAAATGTTTGATGCTGCTATCTTGTAATAAAAAGGTTTTATATGTTTCCTCCATATTTTGTTTGTTCCTGTTTTTGTCCCATTGGCATGGTATTGCGATTTTAGCTTTTAGCAGATAATGGTCTGTTCCGATGTCTGGTCCTCTGTAGACATGTGCATCCAACACTAGTCTAGACAATCTCCTATTTACTAGGATGAAGTCAATAATGCTGTGTTGACCACTTGCGGTCCAGGTATATTTATTGATATCTCGTTTTCGGAAGAATGTATTGGTTACTTTCACGTCATTGTTGGCCGCGAATTGTCTATGTTCCTTGCCGTCCTCATTTAATATTTGTTCGCCTTGATTCCCCACAATGTTTTAGATAGGTTCTTTCCCCACTCTTGCATTCAAGTCTCCATATCAGCAATGATTATATTTATAATTTTATTTGTTTGATTGTATATATATAGAGTTTATAGAACTCTTTACTTTCTTCCTTTCGACCTTCCTCTGGAGCGTATACTTACAGCTATTAGTTTAAGAAGACCTGTATTTGTTTTTAAATCTACTGTACATATTTTTCGTTTATATGCTTATAACCTGTAACTGCTGCTTTCCAATAATTATCTAAAATTATAACTATCCCGGCTTGTGTTCTTTCTTTGTTGGAAACTCCACTTAAATTAACAGATTTTCGTCTACATCCACTGTTCCTTTTAGCTTCCTCTTTGTTTCTGATATCGCCAATATGTAAATTTTCCTTTCCTTTATTACTTTAGTGATTTCTTGGAGCTTTTCCGTCATACTACTTCTGATATTCCATGCTGCCACTGTCAGTAATTTCGAAATCTATTTTCGGTTATCTGTACGTTTGCCAGAATCGTCTTTGTTAAATCCATCCTTTCCGACGCTCTTGTTGAAATTGCGAGTATATAAAAGCGGGTCTATACAGCAAATAAAATAAAATAAGGAACAAAATAAAACAAATTAATAAAGTTAAACATGCACATTTCTATGATAGGGTTTATACAAAAAATAAAATAAAATAAGAAATAAGAATAAAAAGAGATGGCCAACTTTCATCTTTTTGTCTTATTTTATTTTATTTTGCTTGGAAACTATGGTGCTCGTGCATCACGGAAAGTGGAAACTGGAAACCGAAACTGAACTACCTAACCGTCCTAACCTAAAAATATTGTTTATGGCGGTTGGCGGTGGCGTTAACGATGCTTAAACAATTTAGAGGGATAAATACGGATTATAAGGTTGGGGCCGTTGGGGCGATGATGTTGTTGATGGCAGGCACTGCGGCTGTGGCTTTATTACGTAAGAAGCGTAATAGGCGTTTTAAAGTTAGCCCTTCGAATAGAAACAAAAAGTGCAATGTGTATAAGAATTTGTTGGAATATGCAAAAAGGCATGATAGGAAGCAATTCTTTAAATACACAAGGATCTCTCCAGAGATGTTTGACCATTTATTGAGACAAATTGAAATTCTTATTACGTGTTTCCTCCATTATGCGTGAAATGGTCAGCCATGCATTTTCCTTCATCAGATTATTTTTAAATCGTCCATCTGTTTTGGCATATAATTGCGGAAAAGTCGACATTTGTTCTATTAACTTTCCATCATCCATTTTTACCTATTTTAAATATTTTCAAACACGACCAACAAAGTAAACACCAGCCGAACATTTGGAGGTTAACTCCATGTTAAATTCACAGAACGTGCGAACGTGTACAAAACAACAAAGTCATTGTCAAATTAACTGAGATTTTATTGGTTCATTTTTATTTCTTATTTTAAATTATTCATCTGTATAAACCGATGTTTTGTTCTCCTTGTTCTTAATTTATTTTCGTTAGGTCCTTATTTTATTCTATTTTCTGTATAAACTCGCCTTAAATTTTACCACAAGATAGTGTCATAGGACCAGCCCTATGCTCGTGTAATTGTTTTCGACTTTGTCTGGTCTATTCGCCAAGTTCCTGTACCAATAGATGGCGCTATACAGAGTTATATCTCAGTGAACAACAAAACAAAGTCACTTTATTGGGAGGTTAAGTTTTAAGTTAGTTTACATTGTGTTTAGTTTTTTGTAATGTATTGAGTGTTTTTGGACGTATTATTTATTTATAAGACATTGGTGTTTCATCCTGTGTATTTCTAATCTGCACTTCCTTTAGTTTTTGTGGTCAAAATGATGTGTGTGAAGTTAGCGACGAATCTCGAGCGACGAATTTTGTACGAGGGTCATTTCCGCCAACGGTTGTTTCATTCATCACAAACTATTATTTCAAACTATGTTTTAAGTAACTCCATTACACATGAACGGGACTCGGGAATCTGGAAATAACTCAGTTCTTGACATTTTTTGGAAATTCTTGCTAGAGCCGTTGAATAGATCATTGTATTCTCTATCTACTGCTATAAGAACAAAAGTGTAAAAAGTTGTACTTCAGGAGTTACAGCGTTTTAAGTAACACCATTACACATGAACGGGACTCGGAAATCTGGAAATAACTCAGTTATTGACATTTTTTAGAAATTCTTGCTAGAGCCGTTGCATATGTCATTGTATTCTCTATCTACTGCTAGAAGAACAAAAGTGTACAAAGTTATACTTCCGGAGTTACACCAGATTTTTAGTAACTCCATTACATATGAACGGGACTCGGAAATCTCACAATAACTCAGGTATTGACATTTTTTGAAAATTCTTCCTAGAGCCGTTGCATAGGTCATTGTATTCTCTATCTACTGCTATAAGAACAAAAGTGTACAAAGTTATACTTCAGGAGTTACAGCGTTTTAAGTAACACCATTACACATGAACGGTACTCGGAAATCTGGAAATAACTCAGTTATTGACATTTTTTGGAAATTTTTCCTAGAGCCGTTGCATAGGTCTTTGGATTCTCTATCTACTGCTATAAGAACAAAAGTGTACAAAGTTGTACTTCAGGAGTTACAGCGTTTTAAGTAACACCTTTAAACATGAACGGGACTCGGAAATCTGGAAATAACTCAGTTATTGACATTTTTTGGAAATTCTTGCTAGAGCCGTTGCATAGGTCATTGTATTCTTTATCTAATGCTAGAAAAACAAAAGTGTACAAAGTTATACTTCCGGAGTTACAACAGATTTTTAGTAACTCCATTACACATGAACGGGACTCGGAAATCTCACAATAACTCAGTTACTGACATTTTTTGGAAATTCTGGCTAGAGCCGTTGCATAGGTCATTGTATTCTCTATCTACTGCTATAAGAACAAAAGTGTACAAAGTTATACTTCAGGAGTTACAGCGTTTTAAGTAATTCCATTACGCATGAACGGGACTCGGAAATCTGGAAATAACTCAGTTATTGACATTTTTTGGAAATTTTTGCTAGAGCCGTTGCATAGGTCATTGTATTGTCTATCTACTGACATAAGAACAAAAGTGTACAAAGTTATACTTCCGGAGTTACAGCGTATGAAGTAACTCCATTAGACATGAACGTAATTGGGAAACCTCGAAAAAGCTTAGTATTGACATTTGGAAATTCTTTTACCATAAGAACAAGAGTATTGAAAGTTGTACTTCCGAGGTTATTTAATATTTTTGAATCATCTTTCATAGTTTGAAATAATAGTTTGTGATGAATGAAACAACCGTTGGCGGAAATGACCCTCGTACAAAATTCGTCGCTCGAGATTCGTCGCTAACTTCACACACATGTCAAAATGCCTTATAATGGGGTTAGTCTTTATGACATGCTGCAGTACATTGGCCAAAGAAGCAGACCCTTAATAGAAGGTGAAGAAGTTTTTAAGGCTGGACATATTATCTTGTGTGGTTTAGAAGCCTTCGATAGCAAAAAGGTTAAAGCTTTACGCCTACAAACCTCCAGTTTTAAGTTCTCGCCCTCGTGAAATTTCAGTTGAACCTTATAACAATGTGAAGGACTGGAAATGTGTTTGTTCCTGCAAGGCAGGAATGTCTGGGGCTTGCAAACATATCGTCGGTACATTGATTCATGTAAATAGGCTGGTTTCATTTATGTTAATCGATATCTTAATGACAGGATGTTTTCTGTGAAATGCAAACTACAAACTAGCATATAGTTTGTCACCGCTTTTCGAAACTCAATAATATTTAAGAGCAATAGTGATTAAAAATACGTCTTATACGTCAAAGAGCGGCGGTCAGAATGTCCGAATTGTCCGATGTCCGTAGTCCGTAAGTGGCGCCGTTCCTAAAAACTGACCTGAGTCTGCAAGTCTTCACACCACGAAGTCGGGCGCATTGAGACTCCTTTCCTTACTGTACAGTGCCAGGACAGCAACTTTCGATAACAAAACTTTTAATCTAATTATAAATAGTAACTGATTATGCTTAACAGATGAGTATATGATTCAAAAGGTTAATTAATTGCACTTATTTGATTTTAGATATTATGCTCCTGTTCAACGAAAACTAATTCTCTCTCGTTACCGTTACTTACACTTCCATTATAAACAAGCGATGAATGAAAATTACTGTACGTCACCAGTAGAAAGGGATAGACGATCCACAATGACCTTGGTATTATTCTACATTCTCACTTGATTACAGTTTAAAAAATGATGCGCAAAAACGAGTTAATTGCTAGATGTTTTTGAACAATAAGTGACTATGATATGTGAAACTAGATCGTTTCATATTATTAAAATGTATACATACTTGATTGGATCTTTTTAATTCGGAAGAATCATTATTTTAAAATTTTGTATGGAATCATTTTCGATACCGAAGGGTAGAGCAATAGACGCCAAGACAAGTAATGTAATAATAAAATAACTAATAATACCTAAATGTAATCAATGACGCTAAACTTTCAAATTTGACTGAGAATTTAATGATTAGTAGACATGTGATAGTTCGGAAGCCGAAATAATTTGGCTTTCTCTTGATGATAAATGTACTTGAAAGTAGTTATGCAGTTCTAATTATCCGTTTTCTACAATAAGTATCATTGTTATTATAGGGATATTTAGAATTTTACAATGACCCGTTATGATTCGCAATGGATTGGTGAGCATTTCCAAAAATTCACTGAGGTGTATAAAAACATGTACTTCAACGGTACTAATGTTTTTAATTTTTTTAATTTTTAATTTTTAACAACTATTGCAACAAATATGTTTTAATTCTTGTGATCCTCTTTGATTAATACCTTATCGATCACTATAGGAATTATCTACTTACAAACCTTTGTTTTTCGATTGTTGGATCAACTGAAATGTTTTTCCATATAGTTACAGTAGTACATTTTTAAGCCCGGTTTCATAATGCAGTTTGCAGTTAAAGTCCACTTTAATTTAAAGTTGACTTTGACTGTGACGTTAGAAGTAGTAAAAGTCATGAAAGCATCACACTCAAGGTCAACTTTAAGTTAAAGTCGACTTTAACTGCATTATGAAACCGGGCGTTAACTAAAATGTTCAAGAAGAATATCCACTTTTCATAGATTATCGTGTTTCCGTACCATAGGCAATTTGAACTTAAGTTTTTGAAGCTGAAGGTAAATGTAATAGAATGATACTCGGCAGAAACTTCTAAAACCTGTTAGAAAACCTCCATTATTATGGAGTTCATATAAAATAAATGTTTTATATTGGTTATTTATTTTGTAGAATTCAGTCTAATGTTTGCTGCTGTCTATTAATCAATAAGGGAAACTAATTTAGCAAGTATTGCCGTCAGTTACCATTTCTCAGTAAATGTATTAACAATAGATTGTTCAGTGACTGTTGGTGGCAGTGTATGTTCCGAAAAAACAATAAATAGAATTCTTTCTATTAAAATAGAACAATTGGTTTCCCTTTAGCTGGTTGCTTTTGCCAATCAAAATTTTTGTTCGTTGCTCTGTATAGTTTTAATAAAAACAAACTAGGAATACAATCGGGGCCATACGAACGTAAAGAAGAAGAAAGTATGAATAAAAAGGTAACACGATTTTTTGGCAAATAATCCCAGGTTAAAATTATTATTATTATTTTAATTCAAATTATATTATTATTCTAATTATACATATATTATTATATACCACTTGCCGAATATTAATTTATGATAGTATAGCTATTAATAAGGTGGATGATTCAATTTATTAAATAGTAGTTTAGGTACGTTTATACAAGCAAACGTTTTTACGTATTATTTTATTTAAAGTACTTAAATAAGTATCGAGAGATAACAACGATAAATAATGACAGTCATTGTTCGTCTATCTCTCTTTACTGTTGACATGCCGTCATAATCTTCTCTTATTTATAACGGAATAACAATGAAACTTAAGAAGGTTTCGACGAGCAGTAGCAACATTTATTATAAGTGCTATTAATTAAAGTTTACATCATATACGGACTAGGGTAAGTGGAGTTATTTACCAATTAATATAATAGTAGATTATTTTTATCGTGCCTAGTAATAAGTTTTTAATTTGTTTATGTTTTAAACTTTAAATTTTTCAGTAGATTTTTAGGACAGTTTCCATTCCGAAATAAACATGTTCTCTACTGAACTTTTATCAATTGCATTCACTCTATTGGCAATATTCTATACTTACTTCAAAGTGAAGTATCAGTACTGGCGAAAGAAGAACGTTCCTCATGTAAGCCCTACGATTCCATTTGGTAGTTTCCAGCCTGTTATTATGAGGAAAACAGGCTTGGCTGAAGAAACCGCCAAAACTTACCAACACGCCATAGAAAATAGTAAGGGGTATTCTGCATATTATTGTGATTTTACTATTATAGCGATATTCCAATTTTGGATAGAGCTAACGGTTATTATTTACAATTATAGATCACATTTAAACTATGGGATTGCTTTGCGAATGATTTTCAGTCCATTAGAATTCAAACAAATACTCAACTTCTTCGTATGCAATTGTACATTTTAAGAAATACAATTTAGATTTATTTTTTATTTTCGGCTCAAAATTGAGCTCTCGTTTATTGGACTAGTATTCACAAAATTATTATTTTCTTTCAGATTGGAAATATGTTGGTTTATACACCCTTATGACGCCTTCACTCATGGTTACCGATCTAGACCTCCTTAAGAACATCATGACGAAAGATTTCAATTATTTCACCGATCGCGGGGGTTACTTGAACGAAAAAGATCAACCGATCAGTAAGCAAACTTAATCCAAACAACATGGAAATATATTTATGCATTACTTCGATTCGCAGGTGCTCATCTATTCGCCATCGGCGGCGTCAAATGGAGAAATTTGAGGACGAAACTGAGTCCTACCTTCACCTCTGGAAAAATGAGGATGATGTTTAAAACTCTCACCGACTGTGGGGTCTTACTAGAGAAGCACATAGACGAGATCAGCGGTAGGAAGGATGGAGTAGATATTAAGAATATTTTGGGTAAGTACTTGTGAAATTTTCACATTTTAATTGAGTTCATTTAAACTTGAAAGCGAAGTTACGAAGGTACATGGCTGCACTTAAGTTTACAGGGACCTTGAAATAATTAAATCTCTGGAAACATTTGTACCAATCTATCTAAAGAAGATTATGTTTCCTCTTGATTCTTTAACTTTGTGCTGAATTAATTTATTTTATTCCCAGGCTGTTTCTCCACTGACATAATTGGTTCCTGTGCCTTTGGCATAGAGTGTAACACATTAAAGGAACCAAATTCTGACTTCCGGGTTTACAGTAAAAAAATATTCGATTTGGGAAGGTTGAAAGCAATGCAATTGACATTTGCCTCCAGTTTCCCGAATTTGGGGCGAGCTCTTGGGATTGTTCTACTTCCCAGGGACGTCGAAAATTTCTACAACAACATCGTTAGACAAACTGTGGAGTACCGGGAGAAGAATAACCTGGAGAGGAAAGATTTCTTGCAATTACTTATCGACATTAGGAAGAACAACGCTGGAAACGAACAAACTGGTAAATGTTTAATTACTACATCTACCAAGTATCCATCATTAAATTGCAAGATTTTTGTAATCAAAGTCGAAAGAGATTATAAGTTTAAAGAAAACAATAAGTAGTTGTAGTTGAGTAACTTCAAAAAATCCAAAAATGACGACTCCTTTCTAACGACAAGAGGCGTAAATTAGGCTTGTATAACTATTCCTAAGGAAGATTCTACTTTTAAAATATGAAAAATGCTAACTCTAAATTAAAGACTCTTAACGACTCCAGCTTAATTCAAAGGGTAAAAATTGAAAACATGAGAACTGGCCATTAAATTACTAGGATATGAAAATAATCATTTAAAGAAATGCTATATTTTTAGGTGATGGTACCAATCTGACCATGGACGAAATAGTCGCTCAAAGTTTCGTCTTCTTTATTGCCGGTTTCGAAACAAGTTCGACGACAATGTCTTTCGCTTTATTCGAATTAGCGGTCAACCAAAATATCCAAGATAAAGTCAGGGAGGAGATTCGCAGAGTTTTAAAGAAACACAACGAAGAAATCACTTATGATTCCATGAAAGAGATGGATTATCTACAACAAGTTATCGATGGTAAGGTTTTCAAGATTGTAATTTGGTTTTTTTACCCATCGTTTCACTTTATTCAGAAACGTTGAGGATGTACCCACCGGTACCACTGTTGACTAGAGAGTGTATGAACGATTACAAAGTGCCAAATTCGGATCTAGTAATAGACAAGGGAACCAGAGTGCTCATTCCCATTAAAGGCATCCATTACGACAAAAACATATACCCAAATCCTAAGGTTTTCGATCCAGACAGATTCTCACCAGGTCAAAAGGAGTCTAGACATCAGTACGCTCACATACCTTTCGGCGAGGGACCACGAATCTGCATAGGTAAGATACAATTGAGAACAAATTTGAATTTTCTAGAAACGTTATAGACATTCAATATGACAATATTATTTATCTCTCAGGTATGAGATTTGGTTTGATGCAAACCAAAGTCGGTATCGTTTCCGTACTGAGGAACCACAAGGTTACTGTGAACAGCAAAACTGAGGTGCCATTGAAGCTGAGTCCTGTTGCTTTCATTCCGAAAGTATTAGGTGATATTTGGCTGAACATCGAAAAGGCCTAAAATGAATCTAAATATCTCTTTCTCAAACATTACACACTTATATAAGTATATTTTTTAACTTCCTGCGCATATTATACACCGGGAGATAGTGAAGGAAAAACATAAATAGTTTAAACTTAAAAAATAATTGTTGAAAATTTATGTTAATTGACAATGTTTCAAAAAGTATTACATGTTTATGTGTTTATTTTTCCGTTTGCCCACCTACCTTCCAAATATTTGGACAGCTTTAATTGCTTCGCCTTACTTACCTTTCAATTTCTTGGCTGATTTAAATATTGCAGAAATTTGAAAAGAGCAGTCTAGATGTCTACCAGGCGGCAGATACAAGTAAATAAAAAATACAAATAGCCCAGTCTGTGTAATCATTTTTTTTACGTTTTACGACATTAATTTATAACCGGATGGGAGTGGTCAAATGTTGTAGGCTCTGAATAGGTGATCATGCCTATATAGCTTTAACCATTCAAAAAGTGTGCGTTACCAAATGGAAGGGGTCCAAAGTTAGAAAAAACAAGTTTTTTGATTCTACAAGCCAAAGTATGCATTTTAGGGAGAAAAGTTTCAAATATAAGTTGTAGAGAATTTAAAAACCTATAATTTGAGCTGCAACACGATTAATTCTGTTAAACATTTATTGCAAAAATGCCAAAAAACCACTGAAAATGGTCATTTTTTTGCATATTGATTATTTACTGCAAAAATAATATGATTTACGTTTTTACTGCTTTAAAAGCTAGCTTTTAAAGTTCCAAATCAATACAACTTTTATAAAAGTCAATTGGTTAATTTGTTGCTGAGATATTACTATTTGTTTATCCCAAGACGCATAATGTTTATTACTGTTATACTTTAACCAGTAGCAATTGGAACACTTAATAAAATCTGAATTTACCGAGGACATTCGAAAAGAGCCCATTGTCTCTATACAAAACCATGGGACTTATCTTTTTGCTTATTCAGAAACGCACTGGTATTTTTAAAGTGCAGGTGTTCAGTTGCCCAAGTGAAATCATATATGTGAATGTATGGATATGTACAGATAAAGAACTAGAGGGTCCATTGGACCGCAAATTTTTTTTTACGACAGCTACACTGTATCTTCTTCTTATTCTAAGGTGCAGGTGTACAGTCGATCAGTGAAATCGTGTACGAGGAAGTACGCGAGACTCTACAGATACTGGATGGTCCACTGGACATAACACAGCGGCCACGTGTGCTTTCCTTGTGGTGTCTTCTTCCGCATTTATACTCGAGAAAGCAGTGGTGTGTGAATGTGTGTGCCATTTGTTTCTGCGATTTGGAAGGGAATTTATTGTTAGAGTTATTATCCGTAATGATACGCCCATGGAGGACAAGGCGGCATCGCTCTTCACTACTTAAAAAGCCATTAAGTGTTTTTTTTTTGGTGTTCCAATTGTGGTTGGACATAGTATACGTCTTTTTGAATAAATATTTTGAGATGTACAAAGGCTTATTCTCTTCATAAACACCCACATTTTCATATCCCGTTAAGAAAATATGATAAAAACAATTTTCAACCCCTTATTTATCGTTTTAAAGAATGGGGTGTCCGGGCTCTGCCGATTTAAACGCTTCAATTCGGTTGTCTCAGCTCGAGCGGTTACCAACTGCCATCCTCACCACTCGCACTCTCGCGTAGTCCGAGAGTACCTATACACTTTATTCTGCATATACTGCATCATACAGCTTTTTTAACAATAACAATCAGTTTTTTTCTCTTTTCTGATAAACATTTAAAAAATATGAATATTTAACTATCGAATAGGGCAAAATTCATTTCTTAATTGTTATAAATAAAGGGCTGCGAATTTTTAAAAAACTAATCAGAGCCTACAACATTTGACCACTCCCATCCAGTTATGAATTAATGTCGTGAAAAATCTACACAAACTGGGCTAAAGGGTTCTAAAAATATGTAATACTTGATCCAAAGTTGCCGTAGCTCTGAATTTTCGAATCCATTTCCAAATCAAAGACCCGAGGTAATATAAAATGTTGTGTACTTTGATGATAAACGAACCTTTTAAACTGAACGACTTTAAACCCTTGGTTGGATAACTCAAATATTGTAAAAGAAGTTACGTCGAATAAATGCTTCATTGTGGGCTTCACTGTAGCATGGAATGCAAAGACATTTTATGGTTTCCTAAATTTAATATCTTGTTTCATTCTGGTGAGCAGTGTCGTGCGACATTTTAAGCGATATTGTGAACAGCTGACTTCTACAAAAAAATTTGAAAAGGAAATGGATAGAAAAGGACTGAATGTCCATGAATCTTTGAATATGGCACATCAAGTAGATGAAGACGGGTGAAAATTATTGACCTTAATATTCCAATCTCCAAAGCCATTGACATGCCGACAATCCTTGGCTGTCTGGCCAAAACCGCAAATGTGCGGTTGGCCGCTTGTGTGGTGTCCTTGTTGCTTGTTTTTCATCGCTTGTTCCAAACCCTTTCGAACAGGCTGCACCGTACTGATGACGACGAACAGTCAGAAACACGTGTCTACGGTTGCCTTTTCACACTTCCTGCGGTTTTACCCACAATTTCCTTTTTTTATTTATTTCACCGCATGATCACTATAAGCTTTTCTATCGAAACGCTTGGTGGGAAACCAACAAGAGCAAAAGAGAAACCAGCAGTAGTTCGTTAGCGTGACAGAGAGAAGTTTTGCAACGTTGCCGGCCGAGCACGCAGTCCAAGTCAACGCGTGTATCGCTTGACACTTTCGGATGTGTGCGGTACAGTGTGCGGAGCGGATGACTGTAATGTTTCGCGAGCTAGCAACATCGCAAAAGGTCGTTCTCTGTTTAACTTGCGAGAAATATAGGGCCTTTCCTTCGCTCTCGTGCTTATCCTATACTGCGACTCTCTAGAAACGGTCAAGATATGATTCCCCCCTCGGTCATTCCCAGAGTGTCTCATTTCGTTTTATTATGTATTTCGTTCTGAAAATTAGAACATACCTGTTTTACATAACTAAGCTTATCGGAACTTGCATTACAATTTTGAAAACCCTTTCTAAACCGTAGTTGGGTTGTTTACTTTTCAATTTGCCAAAAATGCACAGGCGTCCGACATTTTATGATAAATTCTTTATACTTTACCGAAAATCGTATCAATTTTTATTGTTTTTTTAAAAAAGATACGCTTACGATGAATTTGCAATAATATAACGAAACCAGTATTTATCTATCTCTGTCGCATGATACGTTAGTCGTTGTCTACAAATAGATATAAATAGCACAAGTTGGTAAAAATATAAGCCAGTAGATTATCGACTACCGTGTAAACAGTGTCAGTAGTACGATTAAATAGAAATTTGTTAAGATCAGTGTTACAACGGTAGGTGAATACAACTAATTAGAATCATTACAATTATAATTTGGTATCATTTGTCATGTCCGGTAATGTATACGATATATGAATTGGTAGCCGATTTATGAACAAAATCACATATAATATAATGATTACCTCAGTGTTTGCTGAATTTAACAATTATTTATAATTTTACAATTTCAAAACGGAACATATAGCAGCTTATTTCACTATATTTTTTTTATAGTGAGCAATTAATTTAAAGAAAATTTAATAAGTAAGTTAGGTCTGAAATAGGTTAAAGTTATATGTTGATAGGTATATGTTAAATATTAAAAGTTATTAAACCTTCTGTAGATTTTTTGTTAATTTCAACTAATCACCAATTTTAATTGTAGGGTCTCTATAATGCAGAATTTCCTGAGTTTAGACCTGTTGTCCATAGTAGTTGCGCTCCTTGTTGGAGTGTACGCTTATTGTAAATTAGTGTCATTTAAATATTGGAAAAACAGGAACGTCCCGGGTGTAGAGCCGACGTTTCCGTTTGGGAACATGGAGTCCCCTTACAAAAGGACCATGCATATCAGTGATAAAATCGAGGAGCAATACAACATCGCTAAAAATAAAGGTAACATCCAATTGTCACTATATATAATTTATTTTTTGTATCTATATTTTTTGTTTGTTTTTCATTTAATTTTTCTTTAATAATAATTGGCATTTCTCGGTACGCAGTGTAACTCTAAAATTCACAATCTTAAAATTATTTTCATCTACAGGTTGGCCATTTTTCGGAAGTTACAACTTTACACGACCCACGTTCATACCGGTCGATTTAGAGTTGCTCAAGACTATTATGACTAAAGAATTCCACAAATTTAGTGACAGAGGGATTTACTACAATGAAAAGGACGAGCCGATAGGTATGTTAGATATTCTCCATCCACTTGTTTAATGCGTTTAAAAATTATTTGTGATTCCCTACTACTTAATTACTTACTAATTTTTCTTTCTATAAAGTGTCTCAAATACTTATATTTCAGCGGCTCATCTCTTCGCTCTTGGCGGCGTTAAATGGAGAAACCTAAGGACTAAATTCACCCCAACATTTACTTCAGGAAAGATGAGAATGATGTTTCAAACTTTAGTAGATTGTGGCGTCCTTCTAGATAGAACCATATCAAAACTATCAGCTAAGAAAGAACCTGTTGATATCAAAAACGTTCTGGGTATGTAAAAGTTACCAATTTTATCGATGTTATGCGTTATTAGGTACATATTGTTTTAAAATAAATTGAAAAATCATGTCTCCCTATATTAGTGCTAGTTCCCAAAGCTGGCTCTACTATAATGTATTTTTTTGTTAATAGGCTGCTTCTCCACTGACATCATCGGTTCCTGTGCCTTTGGTTTGGACATCAATTCCATAGAAAATCCGAATTCCCCTTTCAGAGTTAATGGAAAGAGGGTTCTTCAAAGGACACCTTGGGAAATGTTTAAATTCTTTTTCGCTATCAATTTCCAGAGAGTTGCTCATTTTCTTCATATCTGTTTACTCCCACGGGAAGTGACGGAGTTCTTCACGAACGTCGTCAAAGATACAGTAGAATATAGGGAAAAGAATAACATCACCAGAAAGGACTTTTTACAGATCTTGATCGACATCAAGAATAAACAAGATCCCGACGCCAAGGCAGGTGACGGGACGACATTGACCATAGACGAAATGATAGCTCAATGCTTTGTTTTCTTTTTCGCCGGTTTCGAGACTAGTTCATCGACGATGACGTTCGCATTATTGGAATTGGCTCGAAACCCAGAAATTCAAGAGAAGGTCCGGGAAGAAATTCACTCTGTTCTGAAAAAACATGACAACAAGATTGACTACGACTCGATGAAGGACCTGGTGTACATGCAACAAGTAATAGACGGTATGTTGTCAGTGATTTTTAAATTAGGCAAATTTATAGAAATTCTAAAACCTTTCAAAATCCCCAAGTGAATATTTATTTTTGCCCGCAATTACAAAAAATGACTTAAAGTTCTAAGTTCATTTTAGAACTTTCTCATAAATATGAGAAAGTTAGTATAAATAACTTAACAATCTATCGTCATTTTTGTACGGCTTGTAATTTTGTGTGATGGATTTTAATCTTATTTGAATCATCAAATTTTTTAAATATCTTTCATGTTCTTATTCAAATTTCTGATTCACAATTCTGTACCGGCTATCGATTCAGGATATTAACATTCGGCAAACAGATTCGGGCGGAATATAAGTAATATTTGTTGTTATAAATTATTTTTTGCTTTACAATTGAAATCAAAAAATACTTGTCTCGCTACCTATATTCTCTACTTAAATGTAATAATACTTGACTTTCGTATTTGTGATCAGTTTATGTATTGCGTTTGTTTTTAAATACACTCAAATACACTAATATTTGTATGTATTTTCTACACAGTAGAAAATACATACATAAAATAGGTGCATTGTACGGAATGGTAGTGTTATATTATTTAAAAACGTGTTCTTAAAATGAATAGAATGTTCAATTGAATTGAATTAAAATATTTAAAAACTATTCTAATTCAAACACATCGGAGTGAAAAAAATTCTATTAATGAACTATTATGTATAAGAAGAAATGTTTTTTCTGTGGTCTGTTTATATTAATTGTCATTTCAATTTTAAGTCTACCCGATTGGAAATCACAAAATAACGTTTTCGTTAAGTATGTTGTACAAAGTATGAGCACTAATCACTACACTATCTATTGATTAGGTATTATTTTATTTATCTTATCTTGGCTAAATACCATCAAGTAATGGACATATTAAATACAAAAATGTAATTTTATATTGTTCATCTCTCTCTGTCCGCTCCTTCTCTTTTACTCTAAATTTCGACGCAGTTCAGTTGGTTCAGTTAGATAGCAATACCCATAGATATTTTCTTGACGTTCCAGAGATCCAAAGCAGTTGATAAATATTTCGTCACATCCATATGTAATGAACATTAGTATTATGTTTTAATAAGTTTTACTTCCTACATATTATTTTAAAAGTAACTTCGTTTCAGACAAAAGTGGATATACCTATCGCATTGTCAACTAAATGCATTTTGTGGGTTAACCGAGGGTCCAATCGAATATAATGCAATCTTCGAAAAAAAAGAGCTAAAAACAAACTAAAATAAGTATATACTTTGATACTGAAAAGAAAAATACACTTTCATGAAAACGTCGGAGACGAAGACATACTAAAAAGAAAGAAATATATCAACTTAATTTCGGTAAACTTATGGAAAACAAATTTTTTTTGTTCAAACGCTATGATTAGAGAACGATACGCATAATATTCTGTAAAAGAGCTATCAAAGAGTCAAGAGGTTTTTATCCACACGCGATGTTTTGCAGTAGAGATTCTTTCCTAATTTAGGGATTTAATTCAACTCGTTGGTTTTGCAGAAACGCTAAGGCTCTACCCACCGGTACCGTTTATTACTAGAGTGTGCATGGAAGACTACAAAATTCCTAATAGAGATGTCGTAATAGAAAAAGGCACATCAATCACAATTCCTATTAAAGCAATCCAATATGACGAAGAATATTACCCTGAGCCAAAAAAATTCGATCCAGAACGATTCAGCGAAGAACAAAAGGAACAACGACATCAATACGCATATATTCCTTTTGGCGAAGGACCTAGGATTTGTATAGGTTAATGAAAACATTGTTAAATTATAATTTTTGCTTATTAATACTTTTTTTTAGGTATGAGATTTGGTATAATGCAAACTAAAGTAGGATTGACGACAATTCTAAGAAACTACAGAGTAAGCTTGAGCGATAAAACGAAACTTCCCATAGCAATGGACATGGCATCTAACATTTTGTCAATTCAAGGTGGGTTGTGGTTGAATATTGAGAAAATTTAAACCAATGTTTGTAATTTTGACTGTTTAATACTTTTTCATATTCTATTGCTTGCAAAACACCCTGCCTAGTATGTAAGCGGTAAGATATTTGAAATGAACATTAATATACTTAATTTTTAAATACCCAAAATAAAAGATGTTATTTTAAACTATAAATAAATTTTAAAAACCAAATAGTCCTTTTGTATGGTCAGAGGATGTGTTAAAAAATTCCCCCGTCCTGTTGTAAATAGTAACCTAAAGTATTATAAAACCTAACGGCCAGTATATCAGGACAGATTAATTTAATTTTTTCCCCGATTGTTATAGGAGTTTTCCTGATTAGCAGCATTACCATAACAATAAATGGAGGACTTCCCGTGTTAAATTAGAGCCATAAATGTTTATGGTTGTCGACTCTTACATTTGATACTATCTTCTTTTCATCGAAGGAAAGTTGGTTTTTTTAGATGCTCTTTCAAAATGAATTCAGAAATATAATGTTTCTCGTCACTAATCCAAATCATGTCACAAATCGTCACTGGTTAATCACACATTATTTGCAACACTCACTTACTAGACTATGGCGCCGCTTGTGGATCAGATCATCATATATGGTGATCGCAAAAAGTAACCGTGCACCACAGGAAAACTAGAAAACAAAATAAGGGCCAAAATGAGGACGAATCAACATTCACATCTATAAAATATAAGATCAATAATCTAAGACAAGAATCGTGTTAGCGGTAATGTCTCGGACACCCCGTATGTGCGGCCGGTCTCAAGTTCCCGACTATTCCTTGCGCCGCCGACCGAGATTGTTTACGAGAGACGTGACTGCGAAAGAGGCCCGGGGGCTGACTAAGGAAAAACGCGGAGAAAAGGATTATAGGATTATTCAGGCTTGAGCTTTGCTAAAATTAAGATGTTTAATAATTACGAGATTTGTTTAAATAGATTCTTTGATTGTATCCAGAATTATTATTTTTAATTAGCCCTACGTGCTAATATCTCAGAAGTGGGATTTTTCCCAAACTTTCTATTAAAGTCAGTGCCCACTATAGACCATGAATCCAAAGAGTGTCCTCGAGGCAGTGCCGAGTACTTCACAACGGTCAACGGAGTCAACTTCATGTGATGAGCCAGCCACGAGAACATCTTTAACGCCGCCGCCGACCACTGAACACCTGCAAAGACAACTTGAAGCACTAAGGGAAGTGGTGAGCGTGAGTACAGGCTCAGGTTTTGACGATCGTGTTGTTAGTCGTCCGAATTGGGCGTTATACAGAGACGATAGGTTATTATCAAACTTTGATCCAGCTGACGATGCTCAGAATGTAGATGAATGGCTTCAAAAAGTCAATGAATGTTCGCGTATGTACCATTGGGACGAATTAACAACGATCTATCTGGCGTTAGGCAAATTAAAAGGTGTTGCTAAGCTGTGGTACGACAGTTTGAAAACCACACAGTATTCGTGGGCTCAGTGGGAGCAATTACTAAAGTCAACCTTCCCTGGGAAGCTGAATTTTGGTCGATTATTTGAAGAAGCAGCAGCTTATAAATGGTCTAGTGGCCAGGATTTACATGATTATTGTTTTTCTAAGTTGTCAAAATTAAATAGGTTAAGGTTAACGTTAACTGATGAACAACTTATTGATGTAATAATAGAGGGAATACCAGATGAACAAATTCAATTAACCTTACGCGCTGCCAACTGCACAACCTTTATCAGTTTTTTAGCATATGTGAAAAATTTTCCTAGAATAAAACGGAAAATAGTTCCTGGATCAGATGTAAACCGCCGTCACCAAACCCACACTGATAGTAAAAATCAGGGAAAACCTAATAGATGTTATAATTGTAACGAGGTTGGGCACATACGCGCATTTTGTCCAAAATCTCAAAGAGCAGATGGTGATGGTACATCACTCAAGTGCTCTTTTTGTTCTATATCTGGTCATCATGAATCAAAATGTCGCAAGAAGCGATTTCAAGAACAAAATGCTAAATAGAATCACTCATAAAGTAAAAAATTCTCTCCCGGGAATTGATGACCAGATTGATCGTCTCAGAAATTACGAATATTATATTACGTTAGATTTATCATCAGGCTTTTACCAAATTCCATTAAGTGAATCGGCTATTAGTAAGACAGGTTTTATTACACCTGATGGACATTACGAGTTTCTTCGTCTTCCCTTCGGTTTAACTAATGCTCCTGCAGAATTTCAAAAACTTATGAATCGAGTTTTGTCAGATTTAGCGATAGTTTACATTGACGACATAATTATCCCAGTAAACACGTTTAATGAGGGTCTAGCGCGTCTAGAATTAGTATTGAAAAGATTGGAGGAACATAACTTCACTTTAAAGCTGTCTAAGTGCAGTTTTTTTTTTAAAAGAATATAAATTATCTTGGTTTTGAATTGTCTAAAGCCGGAGTTCGACCAGGTGTTGCAAAAAGTACGGCTATACAAACAATTTAGAGTGTATCTAGTTGGCATCAAATTTAAACTGATAACTGATTGTAACGCAATCCGTAGTACAGCGACGAAAAAAAAAAAGATATTATCCCTCGAGTCGCAAGGTGGTGGTTACAATTGCAGGATTACGACTTCGAAATCGAGTACCGACCAGGAACTAAAATGGCGCATGTAGATTGTTTAAGTCGAAACCCCCAGCCGGTATTGACCATAAACATAACAGAAAGTGAGTGGCTCTTGGCAGCTCAAACGCAAGACGAAGAGATTTGTCGTATTCGTCACATACTATTGTCTAAAGATCAAGATGGAGGTACTAAGGTGTATTTTGACAATTATGAATTGAAAAAGCATTTGGTATTCCGGAAACTTGGAAAAACAAGCAAATGGTTGGTCCCAAGGGGAAATCGATGGCAGATTTGCAGGCTGTGTCATGATGACCAAGGTCATTTTGGAGTTGATAAAACATTGGCCAAAATTCAGGAGCACTATTGGTTCCCAAATGCGACAGTTTGTCAAAAAGTATGTAAACTCCTGTCTTAACTGTTTATATTATAAAACGCCGGCAGGTAAAAAACCTGGTCAGTTACACCCGATAGATAAAGTTGAAGTTCCATATCATACGGTACATATTGATCACCTCGGTCCCTTCATAAAGTCAAAAAAGGGTAATACTCAGCTGTTGGTCATAGTAGATGGTTTTACAAAATTCAGTATTATTGAGCCTAGCCTGTACGAAATACGAAAACAAAGTATGTCGTTAAGTGTTTGAAAACGATCATAGACATCTTTGGCGTTCCCACCCGTATAATATCCGATCGAGGTACAGCATTTACCTCACACACTTTCCAACTATTTTATTCTGTAAGGAGCTAGGCATTAAACATGTTCAGAATGCGGTAGCTACTCCCAGGGCGAACGGATGCGAACGAACGAATCGCACGGTGTTAGGTGTTTTGGCAGCTCTTACCGGTAATGTAGAAGATGATATGTGGGACACACAAGTAAAGACGGTGCAACGTGGATTAAACAACACTGTTCATAAAGTCCTTAGCACCACACCCTCCGAAGTTTTATTCGGGAGTAAGCCACGAGGAGTTACCGATGCAGCTTTATTAGCAGAAATTCAAGATCGAGTTGATCGTGCCGATTTAAGTGAACTCCGATCGAAAGTCAAGGATCGTATTGATCAAGATCAAACTCAACAAAACCAAAGATATGACGGGAAAAGGGCGAAAGCACCTGTGTACCAGGTGGGCGACCTTGTGGTGGTGCGGAAGACAGATTTTCCGGCCACTGGTGACAGTAAAAAATTACTACCAAAGTTTAAAGGCCCTTTCCGAGTGACGGCAGCGTTACCGAACGACCGATACGCCGTAGTAAAAGTGAACTCGGACAAAGCTATCAGGAATTTGACTATCGTAGCAGTAGATAAAATGAAGCCTTGGAGGACGTTAGTAGACCAGGTAATTCACAGTTATCGAGCTGTGGCTGCCCGTATTCTAGACGGATGCTCATCTTTCCATGATGAGGTTATTCACAGTTATCGAGCTGTGGCTGCCCGTAGTCTAGACGGATGCTCATCTCTCCATGATAAGGTTATTCACAGTTATCGAGCTGTGGCTGCCCGTAGTCTAGACGGATGCTCATCTCTCCATGATGAGGTTATTCACAGTTATCAGGCTGTGGCTGCCCGTAGTCCATACGGATGCTCATCTCTCCATGATGAGGTTATTCACAGTTATCGACCTGTGGCTGCCCGTAGTCTATACGGATGCTCATGTTTCCATGATGAGGTTATTCACGGTTATTGAGCTGTGGCTGCCCGTAGCCAATACGGATGCTCATCTTTCCATGATGAGGCTGCTCGTAGTTTTTACGGATGCTCATCTTTCCTTGATGAGGCTGCTTGTAGTTTTATGGATGCTCATCGTTCCATGATGAGGCTGCTCGTAGTATTTACGGATGCTCGTCTATCCATGATGAGGTTATTTAGTTCAGAATTCAGAATTGCGCATGGACGTTTGTCCATGGACATTTAAAGCTATTTGGCTATGAATAATTGATCATGTTGCTATAGCCAAATACTAATGACATTGTTATGTCCTAGGGCGACGACCTAATTGAGGACAATTAGGAAGAGCAGGATGGCCGACTGTTAGCGGTAATGTCTCGGACACCCCGTATGTGCGGCCGGTCTCAAGTTCCCGACTATTCCTTGCGCCGCCGACCGAGATTGTTTACGAGAGACGTGACTGCGAAAGAGGCCCGGGGGCTGACTAAGGAAAAACGCGGAGAAAAGGATTATAGGATTATTCAGGCTTGAGCTTTGCTAAAATTAAGATGTTTAATAATTACGAGATTTGTTTAAATAGATTCTTTGATTGTATCCAGAATTATTATTTTTAATTAGCCCTACGTGCTAATAATCGGTACAGTTTCTTTACAAATTAAGACTAGCTTCAAAATTTACCAACTCAAACTGGAGGGCAGTATGCTGAAGAAGCATATCGAAATATAAAAATATGCATCCATGAGGCGGCCAAACAAGCTTTGGGGTAACGGCCGCAGTCCAAGTCCAAGCATCTAACGCGTATCGCTTTACGCTTTCGGTCTCGGGTCGTCTCGTGCGAGACGGATGACTTGAGATGTTTCGTGATTCGTGAGCTAGCAACTTCGCAAAAGTTGTTTCTCTGTTCAGCCAACCAGAAATATATGGCCTTTCTCTCGCTCTCACGTTCACGTTAATTCCATCCTGCGACTCTGTAGAAACGGTCTGTATATGGAGCGAAGTGTTGGCAAATGACTGAGAAAGGAGAGAAAAAAGTGAACACTGTTGAAATGGACTACCTGAGAAGAGCCTGCTGCATATCAACAACAGAACATATACCTAATACTGAAATCAGACGAAGAACCAACAGAATACATAAAAGAAAGAAAAAGCTCGGTGTATAGAGCAGACCGTGAGTGCGAGAAAGAATATGGGAATTGAAACGTAGTAGAAAGAGAGACGGTTTTCTTCTGATTCCCACTCTTCCACCTCCACTACACTTCATTTCCACCTCTCCACTTCATTTCCACCTCTCCACAGTCTCCACCTCCAACCTCCACACACACACAGTCCACACTCACATCTCACATGTTACATCGTCACATCTCACTCAGACAGAGTTTCGTCTCTGTCATCTGCCGATCTCGCATAATCTAGGAAGCAGTGCGTAGCAACAATGAAAATTCAATTCATTCCTAATATGTATCAATTTATTGATTGTTGTTAACTTAAAAAAGATATTATAAACGAAATGATCAATTTAAAAAAATTGACGTGACCTTCTAGAGTTCTTCAAATAATTTTTATTGCTTTCAATTGACACGGTGGTCTTAGAAAAATTATTTAATTTACAATTGCGTAACTTGTTGAAAAATTGAGTTAGATCGATTTTTACTAAGGAACCATATTCTTTCCGGTGTTGAGAACACACCATAATTTATTTGAATTTTTTAATTGATATTACATAATTATTAAGCATTATTTTATGCCACGTACTCGCTTTAGAAACCGCGCGCTCTTCCCGAAATAGCCACGCGGAAGCCTATTTTCAGCGTTAATTTAAAATAATTAGCAATGAGGAAAGTTACGGGAGGTGGGACAGTTTTGTTGGAAATTTTCTCCTCTTTTAGAATCTCTTTTCAGATTTCGATTAGCTCTTGTAGTTTCTGAGTTATTTATGGAAAACTGAATGTCCTATTTTCTTTGTTCTTTATGATCCTTTATGATTTATTTTATGAATGTCCTGATTGTCCTTTATAACTTTTGCAATTTTTTCTTTAATTTACAAAAAAAAAACGCTTGTAAATTATGATCAACAATTCCACGGAATATGGTTTTTTAAGTGCCTCTCGAATCTAGTTAATACTTTGTTTTTCAAACTATGAAAAAAAAAATAGAATTGTTACTAAACTTATTACCGTTGCTAGCGCACGATGTCGAGAATCAAAATTTATTGTGAGAAATGTTCTCCTCTTTAAGAATATTTTTATTTATTTTCTTCATTATTAGTACTTTTCGAGTAATTTTCAAAAATCTAAACCTTTTTCTTTTTTTATTCTACTTATTTTGTTAATATTTTGCAATTGTTTATCGTCATTACAAATGGAATGAGGTCTTGCTCATATTTTTTAGAGTCATAACAAGAATTATCACTATTTTTAACTTTCAAACTAAATTAGAAAGACGAAGGAAGACAGAATCGATACCAAATCAGTTAGTCTAGTCAAGAAGTGAGTTTTCTGAGAAAGATATTTAGAAGGGTAGGAAAAATATGAGCGATGGCTCATTCGACGCGGATTGCAATTCTGAGAAATGCGTCTTCTCGTTTTTTGCCTGCAAACAAAAATTGCTATTGTTATTAACAAAAAAACGAAAAAATAAAACAGTCATTTTGTTGTTGGATGATAACTCAAAAACTATACAAGATAGCGGGAATTGCAACAAAGATCCTTAAAGAGGAGGAAATTTCCTATATAAAAACTCCTAACTCCCGGATCTCTAGCTCTAACCACAGCTCTAACATTTATAATGGTAATTTGGTGTTGAAATATGGCTCCGCACGGCCTTTTCGGAATGACGCCGCCTGTAAAGTTGAGTGCCGCACCTAAAAAATTTTTGTTAAACCAATTAATATTGATTTATAAATTTGAAAAATTTATGGTGTCATTTCAACACTTGCAGAAAGAAAGCCCCTATGGGAAAAAAAATTTAAATGCATTTTTCAAAAAGCTAGCTTATTATTAATTATACCTATTTTATTTCGTACCTCCATCTACATTGAAAGCTGGATAATTGTTTAAATAATAACCTTACAAATTTTTCACCTCCTGGAATCTTTTCTATGAGTGTACTCAATAAGATGGCGTCATAAAGTTGTATAAATTTTGTTTATTTTGTTTATAACGAATTTTCGAAATTAACAAAACTGTTTTCGAAACCATTAAAGTAGTCCATTTGTTTATAAACAACTTATAAACAAATAGCGTTAAAAAAATTTTACCCGCAATAATTAAACAATGAATTTTTTTTTGAAATTCTATAATTAACAAACAATAAAAAATCCTACAATTGTTGTTAAAATTTTTTTTTCTCATATATTACTCATATTATTATTTTATAGTTGTTTTTATATTTGGAATAAGAATTAAATTATTGCGGGTAAAATTTTTTTAACGCTATTTGTTTATAAGTTGTTTAAAAACCTAAAACGCTTCGAGCTTTAAAGAGGGTGTTAGGTATGGTGGGTTGCCTTGGCGTGGGGGCTTGGCAGCGCGCTTTCTGCCGGGGGGGTCACGTGCTCATAATACGCTGTGTACACATACACAAGCTCTCGTCGACGTCGAAGCCACACGCATCGGTCTCAAACCAAAGGTTATATTCAATTTAAAATACAGTCCACATAGCAGAAACGTCTTCTAGTTTTCTTATTATCATCCACGAGCATCATCCACGAACAGAGGGGATTAATTGAAACGAAAACAACAGCGGGTTCTATGGTTATATCGCGTTCTCAACTTTTAAGGAATCAGGCGTATACCGCTCCGTTCTTTTTAAAATCTGTTCAAATCTCACTCACAGTCAGAGACGTGGTCTTTGCTTTCGCAATCTGTTTAATTTCGCAACAAGCCGTGGTAAAAAATTATTTGTCGTTATCAATTGAGTAAGCCGATTTAATACATTATTAATGTCTAAAAACAAATTTACTCCAAAAGAGATGGAGACGGGAGTGGAATAAAAGAACCTACATTTTCTATTCAAGTTTGGTACACAAAAAAACTTTAAAGATTTAAACCTTTTAGGGCTGATTGCATCAAAGTATTGATGGACCTCTTACCTTAAGTTTATAATACTTAAAATCTAAGTAGTACAAAATTTTTTGATTCATATCGATCAAGTCTTGATCTAGTCTAGTTTACAATTTCAAAAACTTTTTTAAACTTGTAATAGGGTCTAAAAAATGAGCAATAGCTCATTGAAATAGAGATGATGCCTAGAAAAATTTATTAAAATTAAGATGAAAACACTCAAATCTTGTTAATAACAAATTGTTAACTAAATAAACAATGAAATTATTTATGAAAAAAAAATAGCCATTTGTAATGATTTTTAAAGATAAAATTATTTTCCAACTTATAAACAAATAGCGTTAAAACATTTTACCCGCAATAATTTAATTTTTAGTTCAAATATAAAAAAACTAGGTGTATCATAATATATGGGAAAAAAATTTGTACTACAATCAATTGTACTACAAATCCTACTATCGTAAAAACAACAATTGTAGGATTTTTCATTTTTTGTTAATTTAGAAAATTCGTTGTAAACAAAATAAACAAAATTTATACAACTTTATGACGCCATCTTATTGAGTACACTCATAGAAAGCACTCCGAGGCGAAAAATTTGTAATGTGATTATTTGAACAATTATCCAGCTTTCAATGTAGATGGAGGTACGAAATAAAATAGGTATAATTAACAATAGGATAGTTTTTTGAAAAATGCATTTAAATTTTTTTTTTCTCAACAGGACTTTCTTTCTGTAAGTGTTGAAATGACACCATATTTTTTTCAAATTTTTAAATCAATATTTATTGGTTTAACAAAAATTTTTTAGGTTCAGCACTCAACTTTACAGGCGGCGTCCTCCCGAAACGGCCGCGCGGAGCCCTATTTCAACACCAAATTACCATTATAAATGATAGAGCTAGAGATCCAGAAGCTAGGATTATTTTATAGGAAATTTCCTCCTCTTTAAGGATCTTTTTTGCAATTCCCGCTATCTTGTTAGTTTTTGAGTTATCATCCAAAAACAAAATGACTGTTTTATTTTTTCGTTTTTTGTTAATAACAATTGCAATTTTTGTTTGCAGGCAAAAAACGAGAATACGCATTTCTCAGAATTGCAATCCGCGTCGAATGAGCCATCGCTCATATTTTTCCTACCCTTCTAACTATCTTTCTCAGGAAACTCACTTCTTGACTAGACTTCTCCGACCTAGGACGTTTTGACGCGGCCGTTTCGACGCGGCCGGTTCGACGCGGCCGTTTCGACGCAAGCCCGTTTTGACGCGAGCCGTTTTGACGCGAAATATTAGAAACCAGCGATACTAGGATTATAGATATTTTCTTTGGAATCCAAACCTAAAATGGCACATTATTTTTTGACTACGATCAGCTTTAATATTAAGGTGCGTATTCATTAGAGCATTTTAGTCCGAACGAACCGAACGAACCGAGCGCGCACAAATAAACCAAACAACAAATTTTCCACGAAAAAGCTCGCCGTAAACGAGCCTCCGTACCCACTGAATCAAAAGAAACAATTAAATCTCTTTGAGCAATGCATAGTTACCGACAACTCTCCGAAAACGTTCGGCGTGCTCGGTTCGCCAAAATTATGTTCGGAGACACGTATCCACTTGATCAATTCGGGGGTGCGCGCTCGGTTCGTTCGGTTCGTTCGGGCTAAAATGCTCAGATGAGTACGCGGCTTTACATACAATTAAATTTAATTAGTTATGTAACTTAGGGAAATAATTTATCCTTTGGGAAATTCGAGGAATAGGTAGAACACATATTAGTTATCTATTTGTAATTAGGATATCTTTATTTATATCATATAAATCTATTTCATACAAATGTTTAAAACTAAAATGTTTCATTTAAAAATACGAGTTTATTTTACAGACCTCGACCATACTTACATTTTACAGTGTACATTTTCACAAACATTTCTAATTAAAAACGAAGTTACAAATTATGTCTTGATATTCCTATTTTACGCAAGAAATCCAATATGTACAAGAAATATAATACAAATATCATACAATACGTCGTCCTAAAGATTCATAGCAAAATTGTGAGATATAGCCTTTAAATAATCAACAATATTGCGCGTTCGATATTCCCTTACTATTCTGCGACTCCTTTCATCGCAGTCTCGGTGTTTTTTTAATTTCTTTGGTGGACTCTGGCCTGCAAGTAATTACTGGTAATAGACATCCCTACCCGATTGTACCTTTTTGAGGGCATCTATAAATCTACAAATTGTGGGATGATCCATGGATATTTCATTTTGTAGTCTTCTGTGTGCTCCTTCGGCATGATTATTTGTCCTGTCTGTATCACTTATGACACGATTGTAAACAGACCAAAGTCGTGAGGGGAACAGTGGCCGATGTCTTCGAATTCCTAACCGTTGAGGACGTCCCAAATAAGAATCTTCGAACCATTCTAATAGCGGCTGTAATTCCTTGCATAATTGGTTGGATAATTGATCAAAAGCATGATCTAAATCTTCTTCTGGTACGAAAGCCAAGGAAGTTATCATTTTAGCTTCAAGACTGAAATCAGGATCGGTGTTGTACCGTGTAAGTAGATTCATTACTGCTAAACGTTTCTTCATGTTTTTTACTAAATGGAAAAAACAACACAGTAATTCTGCATTTGGATAAGCTTCCTTGAATGCATTTATTGCACCTAATTCGAAATCGCATGATATCTTCTCCGGTTCTGCACGTGGCTCCAACTCTTTTATCATACTAATCATTCTATCATATGATTGTTTACCGTTATATCTTGAACTTGTAACTTTTATATATTCACTAAGTTAATTAAAGATAGTATTTCACAACGTGTGTACTATTATTGAAGTTGGTCGTTCGTCATTAACGTTGACGTGCGACGTGGGCATATCGGAAAGTCTTACAAACTTTTAACCCGATTTACATTTTTGCTCACACAAAAACAATACCAATAGGTAAATTCCTTTACTGCTAAATGTGAAATGAAAACAAATCACTAGGAAAACCCCAAGCATTAAGTTTTACAACCCCTCACCTGCTATAACGGGCAGGTAGCGCTAATTATTCATTTAGACCGTATTATGATTTGAAACTTCTTGTTGGGACAATTGACCTGTTGTAAGGGGTTGCAGATATCGCTAATCCTTGGTTTGAATTTCAGTAAAAGATCACTGCGTCATTGTTGCCACAGGTTACTACCGACATAATTATTTTGGTTACAGGAATTGACACCACCTTAAATATGCACAAATAATACTAAAAACATTTTATGGTCTTTTCGCATAAAAACGTCCCTGCGTCAAAAAGGCTCGCGTCAAAACGGGTCGCGTCAAAACGGGCCTGCGTCGAAACGGTCGCGTCGAAACGGCCGCGTCAAAACGTCCCTTTCCGCGATTCGATATCGATTCTGTCTTCCATTTTTCTTGTCTTGTTGTCTTCCAACAAAATTTATACAACTTTATGACGCCATCTTATTGAGTACACTCATAGAAAAGATTCCAGGAGGTGCAAAATTTGTAAGGTGATTATTTAAACAATTATCCAGCTTTCAATGTAGATGGAGGTACGAAATAAAATAGGTATAATTAATAATAAGCTAGCTTTTTGAAAAATGCATTTAAAATTTTTTTTCCCTTAGGGGCTTTCTTTCTGCAAGTGTTGAAATGACACCATAAATTTTTCAAATTTATAAATCAATATTAATTGGTTTAACAAAAATTTTTTAGGTGCGGCACTCAACTTTACAGGCGGCGTCATTCCAAAAAGGCCGTGCGGAGCCATATTTCAACACCAAATTACCATTATAAATGTTAGAGCTGTGGTTAGAGCTAGAGATCCGGGAGTTAGGAGTTTTTATATAGGAAATTTCCTCCTCTTTAAGGATCTTTGTTGCAATTCCCGCTATCTTGTATAGTTTTTGAGTTATCATCCAACAACAAAATGACTGTTTTATTTTTTCGTTTTTTGTTAATAACAATAGCAATTTTTGTTTGCAGGCAAAAAACGAGAAGACGCATTTCTCAGAATTGCAATCCGCGTCGAATGAGCCATCGCTCATATTTTTCCTACCCTTCTAAATATCTTTCTCAGGAAACTCACTTCTTGACTAGACTAACTGATTTGGTATCGATTCTGTCTTCCTTCGTCTTTCTAATTTAGTTTGAAAGTTAAAAATAGTGATAATTCTTGTTATGACTCTAAAAAATATGAGCAAGACCTCATTCCATTTGTAATGACGATAAACAATTGCAAAATATTAACAAAATAAGTAGAATAAAAAAAGAAAAAGGTTTAGATTTTTGAAAATTACTCGAAAAGTACTAATAATGAAGAAAATAAATAAAAATATTCTTAAAGAGGAGAACATTTCTCACAATAAATTTTGATTCTCGACATCGTGCGCTGGCAACGGTAATAAGTTTATTAACAATTCTCTTTTTTTTCATAGTTTGAAAAACAAAGTATTAACTAGATTCGAGAGGCACTTAAAAAACCATATTCCGTGGAATTGTTGATCATAATTTACAAGCGTTTTTTTTGTAAATTAAAGAAAAAATTGCAAAAGTTATAAAGCACAATCAGGACATTCATAAATTAAAAAGGATCATAAAGAACAAAGAAAAAAGAACATTCAGTTTTCCGTGAATAACTCAGAAACTACAAGAGCTAATCGAAATCTGAAAAGAGATTCTAAAAGAGGAGAAAATTTCCAACAAAACTGTCCCACCTCCCGTAACTTTCCTTATTGCTAATTATTTTAAATTAACGCTGAAAATAGGCTTCCGCGTAGCTATTTCGGGAAGAGCGCGCGGTTTCTAAAGCGAGTACGTGGCATAAAATAATGCTTTATAATTATGTAATATCAATTAAAAAATTCAAATAAATTATGGTGTATTCTCAACTCCGGATCGAATATGGTCCCGTAGTAAAAATCGATCTAACTCAATTTTTCAACAAGTTACGCAATTGTAAATTAAATAATTTTTCTAAGACCACCGTGTCAATTGAAAGTAATAAAAATTGTTTAAATAATTGAAGAATTCAAGAACATCACGTAATTTTTTTTAAATTGATCATTTCGTTTATAATATCTTTTTTAAGTTAACAACAATCAATAAATTGATACATATTAGGAATGAATTGAATTTTCATTGTTGCTACGCACTGCTTCCTAGATTATGCGAGATCGGCAGATGACAGAGACGAAACTCTGTCTGAGTGAGATGTGACGATGTGACCATGTGAGTGTGGACGTGTGGACTGTGTGGAGGTGAGACTGTGGAGACTGTGGAGAGGTGGAGATGGCGTGTAGAGGAGGTGGAACAGTGGGAGGTGGGAGTCAGAAGAAAACCGTCTCTCTTTCTACTACGTTTTAATTCCCATATTCTCTCTCGCACTCACGGTCAGCTCTATACCCCGAGCTTTTTCATTCTCTCTGTATATACACTCCCAACCCCGATAAAGAACGTTCTAGTATATTCTAGAACGCCTACGCAGGAAATGTTCATGCAGCTGTCTTGTACGCGTCGTAGTTATTCTTTTGAAGGAGTAAATATGTGTCGCTTTGTTTACTTCTCGCATTACACTGCCCCCGCCTTAGAGACGTTTCGTCTCGGAACGTATCCCTGGTAGGCCCATGCAGGAACCTGCAGTTAGCCCCCCGCTTACAGCGAGACGTGGCGTCAAAATAACAGGGGACTGTCTTCCCGAGTCGACATGGTGCAGGTCCAAAACAGCAGACTAAAACTTCCACTCCGGTATTCTTCAACACTACTTCCAGCATATTCCGGACAACCCTCCAGTCCAGCTGATCTCGTCCAGCACCTAACTTGGGGACAGCTAGCTTCCTGATGTCGAGCTCCAGCAGTCGGTCTCGTAGCCTATGCAAGGTTCGCCATACATCGTGATAACATGGTTTAAGGGACCCGATCTCCTTCGTAACCAGATAAAAGATGTGTCTTACGTTGTCACGTAGTTCCAGAACCTTGCCAATTCCCGGGAGTTGCGCTCTGAGATGTTCCAAGCGCCCGTACTTCTTCTTGAAAACCGTGGCGATACCTCGTGACATTACCAGGTCGGCGGACACACAATGGGCCAACGAGTATTCTTCAGGTACGCTGAACAAATCCTGTTGTTTTTCACAGGTTACCCCATACCGTGCTTTTCCGGTACCCCCGTAGGCGCTCATAAATTCTTCGAACGAAAGTTCGTTCTCCTGCGCCAATGTGTTTCTTACTCGGGGAACCTCCGCCTCATCGTGCGACCCCTCATAGGGTGCCAACCGATTAAAGTGCACCACTCTCGGCTTGCCGTTTGGTAGTTTGCTTACCCGGTAGACCACGTCATTGATTCGTTTCATCACAACATAGGGACCTTCCCAATTAGTCTGTAACTTAGGGGACAAACCACGTTTCTTCTGTGGGTTGTACACCCAAACTCGATCTCCCATTTGGTAGCCACCCTCTTTAGCGTTGATGTCGTAACGCTCTTTGATGCGATCACTGGCGATATTTAGTTGGTACCGGACTTGATCGTGAATTTCGTTCATCCTTTGCCGCATCCGGGAAACGTAATCTTCCCCCGAAACGTCCTCGTCCGGTCTAGCGCCAAAGATTAGATCACAGGGCAGTTTAAGTTCTCGCCCGAACAGGACTTTGGCTGGAGTTTGTCCTGTCGACTCATGAACGGCCGAGCGGTAGGCCATCAGGAAGAACGGCACGTGTTCGTCCCAGTCTCTTTGATGTAACGAGACCATTTTCGCTAGATAGCGGTTGAGGGTGCGATTCATCCGTTCTACCATGCCGTCAGACTGAGGGTGAAGGGCCGTGGTTCTTGTTTTTCGTACCCCAAACTTCTCACATATCCTCCGGAATAGGCCACTCTCAAAGTTTCTTCCTTGATCCGAGTGTAATTCCATGGGTACTCCAAACCGGCAGATCAGCTCCTTCACGAGCACATCGGCCACTGTCTCTGCCTCCTGATTAGGGAGAGCGTACGCTTCTACCCACTTCGTAAAATAGTCCATTACGACCAGGATGTATTTATTCCCCTTTTCGGTCTCAGGGAAGGGTCCTGCTATATCAATAGCGATCCTTTCGAAGGGGCTCCCGACGTTATATTGTTTCATGGGAGCTTTCGGTCGTCTTTGTGGCCCATTACTTGCGAAACATGTAGTACATTTCTTGCACCAGTCCTTCACGTCGTCTGAACAATTGATCCAGTAGAATCGCTCTCGTACTTTCTGCAGGGTTTTCTTGATCCCTAAATGTCCACCAGACGACTCGTCGTGAAGGTGCCGCAAGACCTCCGGGATTTTACTGGAGGGAATTACCAACTGCCGTCTTTCCTCCGTCCCGTCTTGGCTCTCCAGTACGCGTTTTAGTAGTCCATCCTCAACCACTAACGAGTCCCACTGTGCCCAATAGCTCTTGAGTTTTGGCGAGCCAGGTGATACCTTTTGCCACTCAGGACGCTCTTCTCCCTCCTTCCAAACCAGGATTTCTTTGAGAACCGGGTCTTTTTCTTGCTCTTGTCGTAACGAGGATGGTGTCCATTCCTCGGCGACCACGGTGGTTCGGTAGACTTTCTCGGACTTTTCCTCAGCTCTATGACAATGAGGACATTCATCATGGTCTTCTCGAGAGTGCGTCTGCGTTTCCATGACTCTGTCCTGGCCGATGTTCTATAACAAAGTCATACTCCTGGAGCCTCTCGATCCAGCGAGCGGTTTGTCCTTCGGGATTCTTAAACTGGAGGAGCCATTTAAGAGCAGCATGATCGGTCCGGATCAAAAACTTCCTTCCACATAAATATTTATGGAAGTGCTCGATGGACTTGACGATGGCCAATAATTCACGTCGGGTGACGCAGTAATTCCTTTCTGGTTTGGAGAGTACCTTGCTGAAGTATCCAAGGACACGTTCTTGTCCCTCCTGACGCTGCGACAGAACACTTCCAATTCCCACATTGCTCGCGTCGGTGTCCAGGATGAACTGTCCTTCTGGCAGAGGAAAACTCAGCACTGGGGCACTGGTCAACTTCTTCTTCAGCTCGTCGAAGGCAGACTGGCATTCCTCATCCCAACAGAAGTTTCGTCCTTCTTCCGTTAGCCTTGTCAACGGCTTAGCGACGTCGGAGAACATCCGGACATAGCGTCGGTAGTACGTGCAGAGTCCTAGAAAACTCCTCAACTGGTGTTTATCTACCGGTATTGGCCACTCCTTCACCGTACTTGTCTTGTCCGGATCAACGGCGACGCCCTCTCTGCTCACTACGTGCCCTAAGTAGGAGACCTTCCTTCTGAAGAGCTGACATTTCTTCGGGTTCAGTTTCAGCCCCGCACCTCGCAGTCTCTGGAAGACGTCCTCTAAGTTTTTCAGATGTCCTTCGAAGGTCTTGCCCATCACGATGACATCGTCCAAATAGACTAGGCACGTTTTCCACGTCAAACCCATTAGCACGCTCTCCATCAGCCTCTCAAACGTCGCTGGGGCATTACAAAGTCCGAATGGCATGACTGTAAAATGCCACAGGCCGTTATCGAAGGTAAATGCCGTCTTTTCCTTATCGGCAGGGTCCATTTCGACTTGCCAATAGCCGCTTTTTAAATCCAAGGTCGAAAATATCGTGGATCCAGCAAGGGTATCGAGTGTGTCGTCGATACGTGGTAGCGGGTAGCTGTCCTTTTTGGTGACACTGTTCACCTGCCGGTAGTCTACACAAAATCGAGTAGTCCCATCCTTTTTCTTCACCAGTACTACCGGCGAGGCCCATGGACTGCTTGACGGCTCGATGACCCCGTCCCGCTCTAGGTCCTTGATGATTTTCTCGGCTTCCTCCCGTTTGGCCAAGGGTAGTCGTCTTGCGGTTTGTCGAATCGGTCGTGTCTCGCCCGTGTCAATTTTATGTGTCACGACCTTGGTCTTTCCCAGCTTTCCATTCTCGGTGGTAAATATGTCCTGGTACTTATTTATTAATTCATTGGCCTTCTGTTTCTGTATGGGCGAGAGAAACGCACTGGTCTGGGAAAGAATTTGTTTCAAGTCCTGCGGAGTGTGTCTGGACCTTTCTTCCTCACTAACGCCCCTTACGATGGCCGAAGCGGCTATACATGTGCCCAGCTTCGTACCCTTCTTGATGGTGACCGGGTACTGATTGATGTTGAGTAGTCGCACAGGCACTTCACTTGAGAGAGTAACGAGCGCCTTTCCTACCAGTACCCCCCGAGCCAGTCGATTGTCATCGTTTTCTTGTTCGATCACGGCTGGAATTCCCTCTTCCACAACACCCCTCAGACAGGTAGAGGTGATCGTTTCGCTTCGTTCCGGGAGAATCACATCTTCTGCCATTATTACGTCTAACACAAAGTTGTCACGATTGTGTAGCAGTAATTCTTCTTGACCGATCCTCAACACTCGGTGTCCGAAATCCAACTGGAATCCATGATTCCTCATGACGTCCATCCCCAGTATGACGTCTTCCTCAATTTCGGCTATGAGAACAGGATGGTCAAACTTTACTCGTCCCAACGTCATGCTAACCGTCGCTTCACCGTGTATTACTGCCTTCTCCCCAGTGGCAGTTCTTAATTGCCACCTACTTGGCCTAATCTTCCTACGGTCCCTCACAACTTCCGAGCGTACGATCGTCTTCGTAGCTCCCGTGTCCACAAGCATGGCGTGGGATCTCCCGTCGATAGTGCCATCGACGTACGCGCTCCCCAATTGGTGGGAAAACGAGGCTATACTGGCCCGTGGGTTCCTATTGCCACGGGTCGACGTCCCCTCCCTTTTATCGACCCGCATTAGTTTTTCCGGGGCCTTTGCTCGCACCGCTGTTTTGGGCCGCGTCTTCTGTGCTGACAGCAACTCCATGATCTGCTGGACGGCCTTCTCCACGAGTTTTTCTGTGCCTACCTCCTCGGTAACAGCTCGAGCACAACCGTGAATGCGGGAGGCTTCCATTGCTGCCTCATGTTCTAGTGCGATGGCGAGCGCGTTCATTACTGTTTTCGGTCGAGCTAGCCTCAGGGCCATCTGCAGTTCCTGGTCCCGCAGCCCGCTCACGAACGTCTGCACTGCGAGGCACTCCATCATCTGTTCCGGTGCCGTGGGATACGCCAACCTCACTAGTCTGGCTACGTCCGCTTCGAACTCCTGCAGGGTCTCGTTCGATCTCTGACGGCGATTGGACATCTGGGATTGATGAACTTGCTCCAGATGTGTTTGGCCGAACCGCAAATCCAGTCGCCTCAGCAGCTCCGTGTAATTCCCGGCTTCCTCGGTGGATAGCGTCTGAAGAACTTCCAACGCCTCTCCACGTAAGGCTACCGTTAGGGAAACAGCTTTCTCGTGAGGGGACCAAGCATTAGCTTCCGCTGCTGCCTCAAACTGCTTCTTGTAGCTGGCCCACGGGATTTTTCCGTCGAACGTTGGGGGCGTCACTCGATTGGTGCATATCGAGTTCTGTTGAACGACCGCCTTTATTTCTTCCTTCGTCTCGCCGCTACTGACTCGCCTTAGTCGTTCTTCCAACTGCTTCGTCTTCTGTTTACTTTCGTCTTCTTTCCCCTCGCCGCTACTGACTTGTTCTAGTCGTTCTTCCAACTGCTTGATCTTCTCTTCAATCTCCTTACGCTGAGCCTCCATCTGGTCGGATATCTCTTCCCTCTGGGCGGCGATTTGAGCAGTAATATGAGTAATTATGTCTTCCCTCTGGCCGGCGATTTGAGCAGTGATGTCTTCCCTCTGGGCGGCGATTTGAGCAGTGATGTCTTCCCTCTGATCGGCGATTTCTTCCCTCTGGGCAGCGATTTCTTCCCTCTGGGCGGCGATTTGAGCAGTGATGTCTTCCCTCTGGGCGGCGATTTGAGCAGTGATGTCTTCCCTCTGATCGGCGATTTCCTCCCTCTGGGCAGCGATTTCTTCCCTCTGGGCGGCGATTTGAGCAGTGATGTCTTCCCTCTGGGCGGCGCTTTCTTCCCTCTGGGCAGCAATTTGAGCAGTGATGTCTTCCCTCTGGGCGGCGATTTGCTTCGTGATGTCATCGTCTTCGAACTCGAAAACTTCCGGGTCCTGGCCATTTTCTTTCAAAAATGCCGAGAGTCGGTCCTGGAGTTCGGTCTTCCTCCCTCCTGTTTCCAATTCCCGTTCCTCGAGTTCTTTTTTTAACTCGGCCACTTTTAATTCGCGTAACTTCTTCATGATCCGCTCTTCTGACACCAATGTAACGTTATTACTACATAATTTATTTGTACTGCTCCGCTTTCGGATCGTATGTCGCGTTCACTTCTGCTTGTCTACTTCTAACTAACTCCCTCGATCACAAGCCCCCTTATATATCACCCCCAACCATAATCGAGATCATTCTCGAACCTTCTAGAACGCCTACGCAGCAAATATTCATAAGGTCACCAATTACTTTTCGTAAACAACAATCCCGGAGAAAATACATGCAGCTGTCTCTTACGTCGTAGTAATTCTGAAGAAGTAACCGCTTTACTCGGGGCGAGTAAACATGTGTCGCTTTGTTTACTTCTCGCATTACAGTACTGTTTTTAACTCTCGTTTAACTCCCTAAGCTGAGTTATGAATACGTTTTTCTTGTTAACACTTCTACAAATTCTGCTTGGTTTTCTTACTGTTTTGTGAGCTAATATCACGCCCAAATTATAAGGTGCTTAAGGACAAAATTTCAAGTAAGATCGGTGAAGTCATGAATTTGGGATAACAATTATTGAGATCAATGGGGAACTGGAATTATTAATTATTACAGACAAGACTAATAGTTAAAGTCGCTTGAATTAATTGTAAGTTAGATGGATGTATGGTGGTGGAATGATGTTTTTGCCGTGTCGCCAGACGGTAATAGACACTGGTAATAGACGATGATCGAGGAAAGTTGCCCTTTGGTGGAACGACTCCTTTCAACCCATTACCCATATTCCGACATTTGCATACGATTCCGGAGAGGGCATCTCGATTTATGCCAACATCAACAAGAAGTGGAGGTCATAACAGGTGCTAGGACTGGGCACAGACGCTCGGAGTTACTTTCTCCCTGTTTCGCGGGCTGTCTAAGTATGTCCTTAAAAGGGCATACGAACATAGATTATTGTTAGAGCAGAGAGCAGGTATATGCTGTTTCCAATATCGTTTGATATTGGTAGATAATGATAACGCCGAGCAATTCGATACTAATCTATTATCGGTGATAAAGTGACAGCTAATAATACAAGTGACAAATCGAACAATGATACAGAACGTTTACAAAAACTAGATGTGTCGCGTCGAACGCGCATAGATGTCTTTCTAACACTTCCCCTAGCGGTCGTATACGCGCACTCTATGACATCTTCAATCCGATCATTTCTAGGATCTGGAAATGCCGAGGTCCGGGTAATGCCTTTGTAAGGATATCAGCCACCATTCTTTCGGTAGGCACGTAGTGAAGGTCGATGATCTTCTCTCTTACAGCGTCTCGTAGAAAATGGTGTCTGATGTCTATATGCTTCGTACGGGCATGGAATATGAGATTTTCTGCCAATTTGAGGGCTCCCATGTTGTCTTCGAAGATCGAGATTGCTGATGAATCCTCCAGTCCTAATTCTTTGAGGAATGATTTCAAGTGTATTGCCTCTTTGACAGCGTCGGCCATTCCCATGTATTCTGCCTCTGTGGTAGATAGGGCGACGGTCCTTTGTTTCCTGGAATCCCAAGATATCGGGTTTCCTCCATACATGAACACAAATCCAGTGTAGGAACGTCGGTCAATAGGACATCCACCCCAATCTGCATCCACATATCCCTTGGTGGATTCGGTGTGTCTACTGAAGGTCAGTCCTAGGTCGATGGTTCCCTTCAAGTACCGAAGCACACGCTTCGCTGCAGTCCAATGTTCCGTCGAGAAACAATTGTTAAACTGTCCGAGATAACTAACCGCATAACTAATATCAGGCCTAGTGCAGACAGCCAAATAGGTCAATGCTCCTACAAGTTCCCGGAATGGGATATCTTTAGTTGGTCCTTTGTCGTCCTTGAGCAGCTTTGTCCCAGCACTGATGGGAGTACTAACTGGTTTTGCGTCGTTCATCCCGAACCTATTGAGGAGCTCCATAATGTATCCCTTTTGGTGTAAGGATATTGTGTCCTTCTTTCTTCGAAACTCCACTCCCAGGTAATTCTTGATTTCTCCAAGATCTTTCACTCCAAATCTTTTTGATAAGAAGTTAATAAGTTCTTCTGGTGCTCCAGGTTTTCTTGTGACAATTATGATATCGTCGACGTAAGTAGCTATTAGGATTAGTCCGGATCCTCTACCCATCTTATAAAGGCAGGGGTCACCACTTGTCGGCGATGCTCCATACTCCTTCAAAACATCGCTGAGTTTGTTGTACCAGCTTCTTCCAGCCTGCTTTAACCCATACAGGGCCTTTTTCAATTTACAAACTCGATTTCCCTTCTGAAGTTCTTCAAGCATGTCTTTCGCTTTCTTTCCTAAATCGTCCTTCTCTAACTGGATGCTCTCAAGAAGTTGAAACAGCTGTTTTGGGGGTTCCATGAACAGCTCTTCGTCCAGTTCACCATTTAGATAGGCGCTAGTTACGTCGAGTTGCCTCATTTTCATGTCGAACTGTACAGCAATTGAGGTCAGGAGACGGATGGTACTTAACCTGACTACAGGGGCAAAGGTCTCCTTAAAGTGAACTCCTGGCTTCTGATTAAACCCTTGAGCTACTAGCCGAGCTTTCCTCTTTACAATTTCTCCATTTGCTGCAAACTTGTTTCGTAAGGTCATGCGACTCCCGATCGTTTCACAATTGGTAGGACGTGGAACGAGTTCCCAGGTTTCATTCTTGATGATTGATTTCATTTCTTCCTCCATGGCTTCGTACCATTCTTCGGCTTCTGGCGAATTTAAGGCAGTCGCCATAGGTATTTCGGAAACCAAAGCATCTTCACAGTTCCCTGCTTCCTCGTCTTTGTACTGATACTCCTTTCTCGGTCTTCCCCTCGTTCCAGTTCGAACGATCCGAGGGCGGCCAGCTCTCTTTCTTCGTTCTGGTTCTTCGCAGTCTTCTTCCATACTTGGATTCGGTGAAATTTCCACGAATCGCGGAGGAGACGTCTGATTACTTTCTCTTCCACTAGACTGTCGGGTAAAAACTCGCTATATTCCCCCACTGCTTCTGGTTTCCCTTCGAGGAATTTTATATCTCTGGAGATTTCGACTCTTTGTTCCTTTGGCATCCATACTCTGTAGCCTTTGCTTTCATCTGAGTAGCCTAATAGAACACCCTCCCTACAACGGGTATCGAATTTTCCCAGACCAGGTTGCTTCCTCAAACAGAACACACGACATCCGAACTCTCGGAAGAAACTTACATCTGGCTTCTTCTGATTCCAAACCTCGTATGGTGTTTTTCCATTCAGACTCTTGGAAGGACATTGGTTTCGTATGTGGTTTGCAGTATTTATGGCTTCTGCCCAGAACTTAGGCGGTAATCCAGACTGGATTAGTAAACATCGAGCCATATCCAGGAGAGTGCGATTTTTCCTTTCTGCAATTCCGTTTTGCTCCGGACTGTAAGAGACTGTGAGCCGTCTTGAAATTCCCTGCTCCTTCAAATAAGCGTCGAATTCCTTGTTGCTGAATTCCGTTCCATTATCTGACTGAAACTGCTTTATTCTTCTTCCCTTCTGGTTTTCCACCATGGTGATGAATTCCCTGGTGACCTGTAGGGCTTCTCCTTTTGACTTCAGAAATCGTACCTCGCACCATCGAGAGTGATCGTCGATGAACTCTATGAAGTAACGTGCTCCTTTAAGTGATTCGACGCGCATCGGTCCGCATACGTCCGAGTGCACCAATTCCAGTAATTCGCTTGTTCGCTCCGACTGCTTTGGAAATGGTGTGCGAGTCATCTTCCCCTTAATACATATGTCGCAGTTAATCGTGTCCTGTAAATCCTTCAAGAGTTTTAACGATTTAAGACCTCTTACTGAACTATTGTTGATAGCTTCTGTTAGGTCCCTGATATTTAGATGACCTAAGCGTCTGTGCCATGTCTCTAAATCCTGAGGTCGTTCCACCATGAGTGCCGAATTTCCGTTTGACCGTTCGGTACTGTCGTTCCCTTCACAAACGTAGTAGAGATCACCTGTTCGTTCAGCGATTAGTCGCACTTCTCCCTCGGTGTCGACGACTAAGGCTTCATGCTTCCTAAAGATTACTTCACACCCTTTGTTCGTAATTTTCCCTATTGACATCAGGTTTGTCCGCAAATCTGGAACATACAGGGCATTGTTTAGTTGAATGTTTCTTGTCTCGCCAAAAACATCGGCCTTTAGGAGAGCTTTTCCTTCAGCTGTTATTGACGTTGTCGAGTTATTTGCAAGGTTGAGCTTCCTATTCTCAGACTTCAACTCAGAAAAGAGGTTTATGTCGCTGCAGAGATGTGACGAGGCCCAGGGGCGGATGGGACCCCTCGGACCGGCGCGGGAAGTCAATTGAAACGGCGCCCTGTCTGTCCAGCAAAAAATGTCAAGACATAGATATGTATTTTTTCATCCCTACGACAAATTGGAAAAAATATAAATGAAAACACAAACTCCATTTTTTACATTTATAACACATTTAGGTGAAGAAAATAAAATATAAATAATTTATTAAAATAAAAATTAACCAAAAAAATAAATCTTGATTTTATATAACATAAAAATCACATAAATAAAAAAGAAACTCTTACTTAATAGGCTATTGACTATGTCGAAAATAACAGGGGTAAAAGTAACTAACGCGTGCAAGGTATTTTATTTTTTCATTCGGTCAATTGACCTCTAAAGAAATAAAATCCATTTTCGAAGATAAGATTTCTTGTAGCGAATTAAATTTCCTATGAAAATGATATTTTTTGAAGTCAAAAAAAAATTTTTTTAATGTAAAAAGTTCAAAAAACAAATTTAAAAAAATGGAAAATTTTTATTTTTTTTCAATTTTTGGCTGTAAATTTTTCCTGAGTGAATTTAGGTATAGGCATTGCTTCATAAAAAAGAAAGCTTATGAAATTCTCTTTAAAAAGGTAGCTTGTAATACTTTATATGTTGAATATTGACTGAGATATAAACGTTTGAATTCAGCCAGTTTTTCTCTATTTTTTACTTTTTCTTTAAAAAGCGTATTATTTCATATTTTCACCTGAAAAAAATGATTGTTATTCAATACACAACTTATGTACGAATAATTTAATATAAAAAATGGTCTTATTTATTTATATTAAAAGTCAGTTTACGTACACGTAGAAATAAATACTTAATTCATCTTTAAAGTAATGATTTTAAAACTAGTTTTATATGCAATGTCGTTTAAATTTGTTTTAAATGCTCTGAGTTTATTTATGTTTGCCGGAAATCCATCAATTGGCAGAATCTACCTCGTTAGTCGTTAGGAAGTTTCCAGAAGCGACACATTTCGACGTGTGTTTATCTTTATGGCGGGCTGTTTCGTTACAATATATTTTTCCTTCACATTTCGGAGATTGGGTCACTATACTTCTAGAATTGGAGTAGCACAGTTGAGTTTTAGAGTAAATTCGAAAATGGAAAAGTGGATTTTTTATTTTAACAAGGATTTGAAAATTGATACGAGAACTTTAGGAAAAAAGAGTATCGAAAGTGTAATTGCTGCTAGTATGGAAAGAGATGATGTAAAACATGAATTATTGAGTGATGTTGCAAGTATTGAAGGGCATGGAAAATGTAATAAAGCATACATTAGGGAGTCGAACATTAAAGCACCAAAAAAAAAGGAAAGCAACCAACCTAAATGAGTTGATTGGGGAACCAAGTCGTACCAGGGAAGGTGTCACTTTTGATTATGCTGAACTTTGTGTTTTATGTGGCGATCAGGCGGGAAATTCCTATTTAGTAGAGGGGAGAAAAAAAAAGGTCGTCTTTCTTTAGGTAGGTGTATGTAAAAATTAAAATTTTTTATTGTGTACTAAATTATATACAGAAACTTGCAAAATAAATGCAATCATTTCGTAAAATAAAAATTACATTTTGCAATAATGTAGACTGAAAATTATTATAACTAAAACCTTAATAAATATTTGTAGTTTATTATTGCAATTGTAAACCTCCAACCATTTAAATTAAATATGTAGAATATGTTCTAGTAGAATAATATCCAATATTATTGATAAATTCATGTTCATAAAAGTATTATTGCATAAAAATCTTTTTTTTTTCAGGTAAAAATATGAAACAATACGCTTTTTAAAGAAAATGTAAAAAATGGCTGAATTCAAACGTTTATATCGCAGTCAATATTCAACATACAAAGTCTTACAAGCAACCGGTTTAAAGAGAATTTCATAAGCTTTCTTTTTTATGAAGCAATGCCTATACCTAAATTCACTCAGAAAAGAGTTATAGCCAGAAATTCAAAAAAAAAATTGAATTTTTTTCATTTTTTAAATGTTTTTTGAATTTGTTTCATTATAAAAAAAATTTGGACTTCAAAAAATATCATTTTCATAGGGAATTTAATTCTCTACAAGTAATCTTACGGCACATATATTCGAAAAATGCATAGTTTTTGCGCTATAACCGAAAAATCGAAAGTGGACAAACCTACCCCGTTCTCAAAAACGCAGGGCTAAATTTATTAGCACTTTTGGATTTTATTACTTTATATTAGTGGTCAATTGTCCATATGAAAAAATAAAATACCTTGCACTCTTTAGTTCCTTATTAAGTGACATAGTCAATAGCCTATGTTGTTTTTTAGCTTTTTCATTTATTTCCGACACTAAATTCAAATTTTTAAAAAGGAAAACATGAAAAGTTAAAAGATCGCGGCGGCGCCTGTCGGCGCCTGAGGGACCGGCGCACCGGGAAATCTCCCGGTGTCCCGGTGGGCCCATCCGCCCCTGACGAGGCCCCGCTATCGAGACACCAGCTTCCGCTTCTTTTGCCACGACCATCATCCTTCGAGAAGTAGGACTCATCTACCGCATTGTTCGCTGAAGATCTGCGATTCTCCACGTTCTTGCAATCGGCAGCCTTATGACCTATTTCCCTGCATCTGTGACAACGGTACTTGAAGACGTCTTTGGCTCTGTTTTTCTCACTAGGAGGCTGTTTCTTCTCTGAATTCCCTTGTTTTCTCTGATTCTTGTATCGGTATTTACTTTCCTTGCTGAATAACGCTCCTTGTGGCCTCTGGGTGACTTCGACCTTCCTGGCATTACATTCTTCAACAATCTTAATGCGTAGGGACTCAGGGGATGGTAGTTCGTCCCTGGACTCAATGGCACAACGAAAATTCTTAAAACTGACTGGTAGGCTATATAGCAACATAATTGTCAGCAAATCGTCGTTAATTATAACTTCCATCTCGTTTAATTCGTCCACTGCATCGAAGAACTTCCTGAGGTGTTCTTGCACATCGCCCGATTCTTCCATCTTTTGTAGGAGTTAGTTGTTTCAAAAGTGTCGCCTTTCGAGCTGGTCCTTTGGACTGGTAAATACCTTCTAGTTTCAGCCAAACTTCCCTGGATGTTGTGCATCCTTTTATTTGTTTCAACTCACAAGGGCTTATTCCCAGTATAATGTCAGACTTGGCCTTGCTGTCGTTTCGTTCCCAGGTTCTTGCTGCGGCAGGTTCCTCATCTTCGTCCGGTTTCTTACACGCACCGTTCACATAGTCCCATGCGTCATTCTTGATTAATAACGCTTCCATCTGCATTTTCCACGTATCATAGTTTTCTTTGTTGAGGGTCTCAATACGCGTAGGTCTCGAGGAGGACATCTTCACGTGTTCGTATTTTTACTTGACCTCACAGGAACGGCAAGGGTTGCGAAGCGGCGATACGACTTCTCACAGTAAAAATTACGACTTCAGCCACGCGAATTCTGGGCCCATAACCTGTTAGAGCAGAGAGCAGGTATATGCTGTTTCCAATATCGTTTGATATTGGTAGATAATGATAACGCCGAGCAATTCGATACTAATCTATTATCGGTGATAAAGTGACAGCTAATAATACAAGTGACAAATCGAACAATGATACAGAACGTTTACAAAAACTAGATGTGTCGCGTCGAACGCGCATAGATGTCTTTCTAACAATTATCGACACTCTTGGTGTCATGGGCCCACGTCTATCACTTTTAACTACGTTAATCTCTCAGGTTGCTTTTCCATGGATATAATCTGATCGGTAGCTTTCGGTCTCCAATGCAACAGTTTTAAGGACCAGGATTCCGAGTACCAGAAAGTCTTCACTATGTCCAGACTGCAAGCCTTTAAGCTTTCCATTATTGAAAATTTTTCTAATTTCGCTCGGGCGATCGGTCTTGTTAGGTTATATTATGTATATTATCTTTTTAAATTTTTAATAAATAATTTATCAAAAACTACCTTGAAAGTAGGCATGAAACTTTCCTGTACAATATGCGTTGCACCAAAAGACGTCATTTGAAAGCAATTATTATATTTTTGGCATTTTAAAATCAATAAAGTTCTCGCGCACTGTCAAACTGATGATATAGATTTTAATAATAATAATAATAATAATAATAATTTTAATAACAACCAACTGACACTATACTTTCATTTGTTTGATTGGTTGCCTTGGCGATTTGTACGCAAAATTGGAATACGTATCTTTTTAATAGTCCAGGGCATTTTTAGATCAAAATCGACCCTGAAATAATGAAATTTTTAAAGCCAGCAGATATCGAGATGCGGTTTTCTGATTGTGTTCAGAAAGCTCCCAGGAAAAAAGTCTATATCGTCTGGTTATGCCATTTTTCGAAAAATGCATTCTGGTGCAATAAATGCATTTTGCAATTGCATAATTACTTGCAATATTTTAAGAACGACTGGAAACTCAGACAAATCGCGCGAAAATCGTTACTCGGGGGTTTTCGGGGATGCCGAATTCAATTCTGGCATTACAATTACCCGGTAGCGCTCGGGGATGGCTCTGCGGGGGTGATTGGGGGGGAAATTGCATCGTCCATGAAAATCGCCGAAATTCGTTACTCGAGGGTTTTCGGGGATGCCGAATTCAATTCTGGCATTACAATTACCCGGAGGCGCTCGGGGGTGGCTTTGTGGGGAAATTGCATTGTCTATGAAGTAACGAGTAACGATTTTCGAGCGATTTTCATGGACGATGCAATTTCCTCCCTAATCACCCCCGAGCGCCCCCGGGTAATTGTAATGCCAGAATTGAATACGGCATCCCCGAAAACCCTCGAGTAACGAATTTCGACCGATTTTCGTGGACAATGCAATTTCCCCCCCAATCACCCCACGGGCACCCCGCAGAATCACCCCCGAGCGTCACCGGGTAATTGTAATGCCGGATTCATTGTCATCTCTCATAGGTTTTTCCCTCTCGTTGCCCTTCTCTTCTTCCTCTCTCATATGAAAATCTTCTTTCCCTCTTCAGCCATCAGCTTGATGGGGATCACGCCAGCCACTACCAGGACGAATTGGAGAAGTTGGGGATTGCAAGTCACAGGATAACATGTCATTATGTCAAGACAAAATTTTAGTCTCATTGTATAAATGAAATTCTGAACAAAACTTCAATTGTTTAGGAAGAGAAAACCAATAAAATCGCAAAACGTGTATTTTATTAGAAACAATTATCGCGAATAATTTATATCATGTTCACACAAAAAATAAATTAATCCCTTAAAAAAATCACCAAATTATCACATTCTTAAAATAAATGAAGGTAAACATACCTTGTGTGGGCATAGGAATCAGTTACCCGACTAATAATCGATAAAATACGTTTTTAATTTATACTCCTATATGATAACTTAGCTATGTTGGTAGCAAAAACTATCACAATACCAAATTTTTAAATGAAGTCGGACAGAAGGCGTAATCAACCATAGACATATGGCATATTAAATATAGCTCATATGTGAAAATCATTGCATATGACGATTAACACCCTTGCTCGCTTTCTGAAGAGTACAAAGGAGCGCGCGTGAGAAAAACTGAGCTGTTTCGCAAAAAATAAGAGACGTGTGAACTAACAGTATCCATCTAAACCTTCTATAGGAACAGATTGATATTAATGCCTACAATTTTATGACACCAATAAGCACAATAGGAATACTGTAGTGTACATATATAGTGATAAAAGGATATAAAGTGCTTTACAACTCTGGCAGCTCTTCTATGGTGGGGATAGGGTCTCTCCAATAAACGTTCTGAGAATAGTCATTCGCTGCTTCCAAACGAGACGGATACAGCTGGTCCACTATCACAGACATGTTTGTGTAACTGAAAGGAAAGAAACATTGTTAAGCTAAAATAGATGTCAAATAGGACAAACCGGAAAATTTTGAAAGTATTGACTAGAATTTAGCGACAGAATATATTCATTTTGAGCTTTCCGCAACGAAAGGTCAGGAGGTAAAACAACATTCACTTATAAAGATTTAGGTTTTGAGTTACAGCCCATAGCAATGAAATCTCCGCAAGAATAAAGCAATGTACTATGTAAAGGAATAAATATTTAGAAAAGGATATCATGGAGATTTTGATATGAAATATGATTCGGCAGCAAAATGTATCTAAAAATAATGTAAATAATGCTTAAAAGCATGGCATCAGAATGAGCTAGGAAATGGAATTAAGTGAGAAATGAAATTTAAGTGAAGAAAAACAGGGTTACTCAAGGCGAACCCTAACTCAAAACTGAAAAGATGATTAAATAGAACATACTTTAATTCTAAATCTAGTCATTTTGAACTCAAAATTATTATCGTCAATACTATTACCATTAGTAAGGGTTTATATATTGCAATACCATTAGTTTTATTAGGCATTCATCCCACATACACACAAATCCCGTGCTTGAAGTGGAAATGGTATAAAATAAGCCAGTTCATTGTTCGTAATGCTTACCATTGGAAAAAAGCATGCCGACGAGTTGATAAAACCATATTAGACGTTCATAGAGATGTAGGGGAGAGTTGAATATAAAAAATATATTTGTCTAAAATACTGTGCATATGTATTTTACGTTTAGACATAACCCTTAAAAAAGCCGATGGATGACTAATGATTGCATTCTTCTCCCCTGAGCGACGATGGATCGATGGATCACATGCGCCATACGATAAAATACATATGATGTAATAATACCATTGATAAATCACAGTTTGTTACTTTTCAAATAAACCTCTAACTTAATATCAATAGAAATCAACTTTGTTCAATAATCGAGGACCCGGAATCGGAATCGTCGCCATAATCACTATCGTTATCACCATAACTACTGTGCATTGCTTTGATTTTGTCTGAAAGGGGAGGGAACACGTCATTCACCACCAAGGACTGGCCCGAGTAACTGTAAAAATTAAACATAAAAATAAATACCGGAGCGAGAAAAAATACCCACATCGCGCATCCCAAACAAAGCCAAATAGATCAAAATAATGACAAGGTGTAGTGTAGATGCATACCTAGATTGGAACGTTTGAGTCAACTCGTGCTTTAGCTCCCCTTTGGGATTTATGGTGAATATCCGGACTATTGGTATGCCAACCGCTCGGTAGGCCCAAACATCCTGAAATTAATAATTGCAGTTAAGTGATTGCAAAAATTTCAATGCAGCAATGAATAAATATGATAATGAGTGTACTGCTTTAATAAATATAAAACTTTATTTGTTTTCTTTATTTTCTGTAATACTTATTGCCATATTCTTATATATTGCATATGTTCTTGTAAATTTTTTTTATTGTTGCATGGCAATTGAAACTCATGAAGTAAAAGAAAAATAATTATTACTAATGCTATCTCAACATAAATACCATCTTTCCTTTAGAGAATTTCAATGAATCAATATTATACTACAAATAACTAAAGAATTACTGTATAATAACAACAAATTTAAACGTGATTTGTACAAAATAGGTTCCATAGGCCTGAAAAATAAAGTCATTTTGCCACTATTAGTGTTTTAGTTAATGATGATACTCAACAAATCACGTTTTCATAATTCTGTTATTAGTCATTCCTCTATTATACCCTATCTTCTTTACATTTATCCTATACTCACATTGATTCTGTTCCCATATCCCGCGTAAAAGGGATTAGATTCAGTAGGGAATAAAGCTTTAATATCTGACATACAAGATATTTTAAACTGCTCAGGTTTCCGCTCGATCACCTCTCTAAAAATAAAATTAACAAATTACATTACAAAAATCTCCACTACTCAAATCGAGATCAGTCAGAAAGTCAATCAATCAATTTACCTGTGGAATGCCGTTATCAACGATGTAGGATTAAGAAGGATCGGCCCATCGGGCATGCTGAGATCTCCTTGTTTGATGGACTTCAAGTACTCCCGAGTGATTCTAGCTTGACCTATAGCTCTAGCACTCAGGTATAACAATTTGTAACCGTTATCCTTGATCTTGTTGAACAGCTGAGCCACTCCCGATTGGGCCCAGTCTTTCCCTACTATCGGAAGGATGTGGCCCAAGACATCAGATCTAATGAAACATACATTAATAGACAACATTTATTAACATACAACCTAAATTCTACAGCAATGTACAAAAATTCAGGACTTAACTTATTACATGTGGAAACTGTTCCCTAAGTTATAAATATGAGAGTTGATGGGTTTCTTCTGAATCATCAGAATAAATTGCTGAACTGTTTTATTTTCATGGAAAACGTCCATTTAGCGAAAATCTAAGGAATTTATCGGTAAACCTCTTAATTTTGTTAGAGTGAATTCTAATTAAATTTTATAACATTCTTATGCACATTAAATTTTGCATTTTACACTTTTATTTTGCATTCAATGAAATCCATAACTATTGTTAACAAAAAATGCCACGGAGATCTTTTTTTCTTTTTTTTTGTTAATTCCAAGTTGTTTTATTATTTTTGTCATGCTAAATGAGTAGAAATTTTGGTATAATCACAAAGTTTGTTATCTCTTTAGTTTTTAGTTGTAATGAATCGATATTTGTTAAACTTTTTCAGAATACTTTGTAGTACCATCGTTGGAACAAAATATCACCGAAGTCGATATTGAATAAACATTTATTATATTGAAAATGTCCCTACGAATCAATTGTTTCAGTTTTAATTTCATTCACAGTTATTATCTACTACAAATATTCACATAATATTCAGTTTGACAAGTACGTAATGTACAAATCATCACTCGTTAACCAACTCTAGTAAGCAATTCATTCTTGGCTAAGAAAACAAAATAAACAGGGTAACTAGTTGCAATTGACTTAGCTTCTTACTTTGTGATAGTGCCATCAATGTCAGAAATGACAATTTTGTCATCCCACTTCCATTTATAGAGGTGACACTGGCAACGTGTCGTACCTTGATAGGCTGTTGTAACACTGAACTCCACTTCGTTCATGCCGTCTTGTAAATTTAACATCGACTGAAAAATAAAATTGTCAACAGGTATGAGGATAATTTCTTTTATTTTGTATATGTGCTTACAATTTGTTTGGAGCTCAGCCTAAGAGTCTTCCGACATTTATCAGGACTGCCACTTGGAGTGGCGACGGTTTCCTCGATGCTTGATAACTGAGCTTCAATTGGTAAACCTTGCACTTTAGTAACTAAAAAAAAACACAATCAATACAGACTCAGCAAAAAATAACCAGACATTTTAACCACACCAATCGACAATTTCTTCAAGTAAAGGTAGCCATTTAAACATATAAATAATAAGTTAAACTCCTCTATTGCCGGTCCTAAGCCCAGATGAGAAAGGAGGAAGGTTTAGAAGTCAGACCTGCTCCCTGCCATGTAAAAAATTCATTTGCAAAACAGCCAAACACTTTGCCTCGGAAATTAGAGGGGAAACAAAGTTTACAACTTAGGTAAAGGAAAAGGTATATGAATTTTGGATGCTGGAATATACAAGGAATAAACACCAAGGAAATACAGACAACTCACAGACTATAATATGAATATAGTATTAGTGAGACTAATAAAAAACGACAAGGAAGGAAGGGCTTCATCCTCCTCTATAGTGGTGTTAAAAAATCGATGGGAGCAAAGGCAGGAGTGGCGATAAATAAGAAGAGGAGAAAAACATTAAAACGTGGACTGCTGTAGACGAACAAATTATCATAGTAGAAATGAGTTAGTCAGGACATATATATTTTATAGGAGTTTATGCTCTAAACGAAGACGCCACCTTACAGGTAAAAGAAACATTTTTTGACAAACTGACAAAAATGATGTGACGTAAATGGCAGAGTAAATGGGATAAAGAACAACGAATAAATTGTGAGGCGAGAAAACAAAGAATGACAATGGAACATGGTTAATCGAACTACTATGTGAAGCTTTTTATTTCTGAATACTAAATGGACATTTCCAACAAACATATTCATAGGTTCACATGGACACAACCGACAAGAAACATAAAATCAAATATAGACCAAATCATAATGAGACAACATTCCACCATAAAAATCGTTGACATAAGAGTAATGGAGGAGCAAACTGTGGCACCTCTGTTGTCCTATGGCACTTCTGGGAAAAGAAATGTTATGAGAAAGAAACACAAATGGTGGGATAGTCGGTCTACAGCTTGGAAGGAAATAAAAAAAATAAAAACATTAAAAAAGAATTATTGAAGATAGACCCTGCTGATATGAAACAATGAAAATATTGTGAAGACCTGCTATCAGAATCATATCCACAATACCAAAAAAAATAGACTGTTGACACAGAACAAACAGTGCCATATGAAAAGGTGAGTGTTGAAGAAATTAATGATGGATTAAAAAGAATGAAAAATAATAAATCTCCCAGAGCTGGAGGCTTACCTATCGAGCTTATAAAGAACGCCCCTCAAATGGTCTTAGAGTCCTTAGCTAATTTATTTACAAGATGCTTGGAAGAAGAATACATACCATCTGAATGCAGAGTAGCATACATTACTCTAATGTATAAAAAGGGTGACTGGACAAAATGCAAAAACTATAGAGGATTAAGTGTTACTTCCTCTGTAGGTGTATGGAAGAATCTTAAAGGGTAAAATTTAAAAAAAAAAGATATGATACAAGTCAACACAGACAGTACGAACTACGTCTTCCAACGCGAGCTCAACTATCTATCTGTTTACCTTACCACTTTACCTTATCCACTTACTTAAACTGTAATTACAGGCACACCATACAGCGGAATACTTTCAAATTTTTACCAACGATAGTTAATAGAGTGTGTAACTCCAACAAAGTGGATTTCGGGGCGGCAGGTCTTGTGTAGGCAATATATTTTGTATCAAACAATTAATGGACAAAAAACTCATGAATATGGCAGTCAAGTACAGGACTTAAATAAATTTTAAAAAGGTGTACACCTTTTTTAAGATGTATACAAAATGTATGCAGTTGTGATGCAGTTTGATGCAGTTGTGCGTAAATATTAATATTTTTGTTTAAAACAATTCATTAGCAAGAAGTAGGTAACCTGGGTACGAACGGCTCATTTAAGTCACCACCGAATTTTTTTGTTATTTTTGATCATTTTTGATTAAATTTTGTAGGTTTTCCACAGTTGTGCTTAAAACGTTGTACGTGCCTCGGGCCGGAGAAGATTACGCCCTTGGCCTCATAAAGGCCCTCCTTCGTCGGGTCTCAAACTTCGGCCGCGGGCGTTATCTTCTACTTCCGGCCCTCGATATGTAGAATAACTATTATATCAACGAAGACTCACAGAATGACTGTGCCAATTCCCAGCAGAATTTTGACGAGGCGTTGACAAGGCATGGCAAAACATAAAATATGCCATACTAACAATTGCCACTGAAGTGCTGGGTACGAAATTTAGTAAAAAAACGAAAACGAGGACTAAAGATTTGGAACGAAGAGCTAAAGGCCATAGAAAAAAAAAAATGCATATAGAGCACTTACAAAAGAATACAGAGGAATCTAAAGAAAAAATCCAACAAGTCAGAAATGCCAAAAGTCGTGGGAAACATTTATTACCAAAATAGAAAATGACTTACACGGATGACAGGAAATCGCATATAAACTAATGAACATCTGAACAGAGAAGAAAAGGATACAACACAGCTAAATATCATCTCAAAATAAAAATGGATTGAACATTACAAACAACTATGGTATGATCGGGTCAGATTGAGCGGAATACAAAATGCTTTAAAAATGACTAAAAGTCGAAAATCTCCAGGCCTTGGCGGCATAAACTCAGAACTACTGAAATATGGAGGAACGTTCTTAGAGCTAAGATTACTACATTTATATAATAGCTGCTGGACGGAATGTATCATCCCCGAAGACTGGAAAACAGCTAAAGTAATCTCTCTGTTCAAAAAAGGAATGATACAACAAACTATCGTGGCATTAGTATACTAAACGCAGCAAACAAAGTATAAAGTAAAATAATCAATGAAAGGCTTCGTGTTAGGTAGCTCGGATGCAATTGTACTAGGAGATTAAGAGGAATACCCAAGAAGGTCGTGTATAGACGATGTTTTTACTATAAAACAGATGGTATAAAAGCGCAGAGAATTTAACCTTGAGACTCACCTGCCATTTATCGATTATGAAAAAGCCTGTGGATAAGGTTAAAAGAGATATGTTGGGGACAATTATGGAGAAAAGAGGCTACTCAAAACACCTTATTAAAATCTCACAAAGGTTATTACGAGATACAAAATTAATTATTGATACATGTAGAGAATTAACAACAGAAATACTCATCAATCAAGGAGTAAGACAAGGATGTAGCCTGTTACCAACGCTTTTTAATATATATTTAGAAGACCTTATCACAAAATGGACATCATTACCTGCAAATTCAGGCATAAAGATCAATGATAATACATACAATAACACAATACTATTTGAAGATGATCAAGTTATAATAGAGGACACAGGGGAGAAATTACAGCTATCAGTTTACAAACTTCACCAATTGAGTTCCACATATAATCTGAATATATCTCTGACCACAACAAAATCTATAACATTTTTATGGGAACAAAAATTGTCATCGACGGATACATCTTAGAACAAATATCACACTTTAAATACTTAGTCTGCGATATAACTTATGTTATGAAGAGGATAAAGACATAAACAATAAAATAAATAACTATCAACAAATATATGGAAGGATAAGAAGAACCCTTAAACACTTAAAACATCACAAGAAACGCAGTTGAAATTTTACAAAGTAATAGCAGTTCCCACACTATTATATGGCTAAGAATGCTGAGCACTGTGGAAAAAAGATCTCCAACAACTAGAAACATCCGAAATAAAATTTCTCAGATCAGTAAAAGGCTGCATAAGAATTGATCGAATTAGGAATGAAACCATCAGAAATGAATTGAGAATAGATCAAATAACACAACTAATCACATACAAAGAAAAATGGAGAGATCACATAGAATGCCAAATGAAAGACTTCCAAAAAAACTATTAGAATTCAAACCCGAAGGCGGAAGAATAGTGGGAAGACCGAGGGCCAGATGGTGAAGCCAGAACAGGCAAGAATGCCTAATCCTGGAAAGTCAGAGAATGACGACGAAAAAAGGTGTGTACCAATATACATATAGTGTGACAGTGTACCAATACACTTACCCTGGAAGACAATGAAGGAAAATCAAATTTCTACAAAATACATTGCCATAAAAAACTTTTAAGAGACTATGCGACTTTCATTATGACTAGAAACAGGATGTTAAAACAATTTATTACAACCAAAGGATTACAACAAGGGTGCTGCCAATCATCTACCCTGTTCAACTTTATCTGAACACGGTATGTAGACAATGAACCCAAAAATGTTATACTATGAGAATTGATATAAGGGAAAGACATTTGTACACTCTACTATTTACGGACGACCAGATTGTAATGACTGAAGACGACTGAAACAGCAGCCGGAACTATACAAATGACAAATAAATATAAATATTTGGGGGTTTCTTTTAATGACTAGTGCAGAGTCAATGACATATTGAGGAAGATTGGAAGAGGAAAGGCAATAACTAAACACCTATACTCAATTTCAATTTTATGAGGAAGACAACTAAGGAAAAATACAAAAATCTCCGTTTAAATCATTAGTAGAACGTTCTGTCACATATGGATTGGAAATCTGGACCCTCGGAAAGACACCAAAAAAAGGATTAACGATGAGGAAATAAGCTATTGGAGAAGGTGCTGTGGAGTGACTGAAGGACCAACATATGATGAAGATGGACGACTACAAACTACGAAAAATGGCTTTTAGATGGGTTCCAAGCAGATGTCGAAAAAAGGGAAGACCGAGAACAAGGTGGAAGGAAGGCATCAAAAAAGCAATGATTGCAAGGAATATGGACCACAATGATTGGAAAAATAGTGAGATGTGGCGAAGATGATGCGATAAACTACCAAACGGGTCGTAAAAAAATTGCTATATTATTATAGGAATTAATCAACAGCACATTCTTCTCGTTTTTAAAATAAAAAAAACTTTGTAAATAATAAAAGGAGGAAACTATAGGGAAACATTATATTAATATCATTGTTTACAATTTCACACTTCTCTACCTTCTTTCTCTCTCTTCTCATCCTCTTCCTCCTCCTCCATGACCTCCTTCACGGGCTCTGAGTTTTCCGAAGTCTTATTAATATCAGTGGATTGGCTTTCTAGGGCTGGAGTAGTCTCCCTGGAACTCTTGCTACGACGCCAACTCCACCACGACCTTCCGGCCTCCTGCTGCTGTTGAGGGGAGACTTTCGTCTCCTGTTCGGAAGGTTGCGGCATCACCATGTGGATGCTGCACAATTGCTCTACCGAGGACTAGAAATATTAATACACTGTTATTTTACCGATATACCTTTTTTAATATTAAACAAAAAACAAGACCAGGGGTTAAATTAAAATAAGAGATGTTTTGGCCATTCCAGCAGAAGTTGTGAACATGTTCTAAATACAAATGGTCTAATTGATGAAATGTAGGCATTTCGTCAGGTAACAGAAAACCTTGAATAGAATGGGTTTTCAACATTTGCTGGAACAAACAGATTAAAGAAAAAGCACTCACTGGCAGCAATGGCCTTCCGTAAATCATGATGCTGGCTATGATTGGGGCGGCCACCTTCCAAGTGTAATATTTATCCTTGAGCCTCACGACTAAATTCGGGTTTTCAAATAATATAGGATTGTTACAGAGATCGCTGAATTTAACTACATGTTGGAAGAAACGTTCCCTAGAAGGTGTGGGTTCCCATCCGCAAAGAGACAGAGAGATCTCCTGGCTGTATGATTGTGCCCTGGTAAAATATAAGAAAACTGATTGAAATAGACAAATTTTGAAACCATTTTTCCTGCTTTATGTTACGAGTTAACATTTGAACTTACTGGATAAATGTACTTTTACTTACAATTTGGTTTGTTCTTCGAAGTCAGAATCGATGCTCTTACAACCTTCGGCACTGTTCGGGCTTTGGGTCAGCGATGGTCCATTCCCTGATTCACAATCCATGTCGACTTCTAAATGTTACATTACAACACTTATTTCGTTTACAATGAACGGTTCAAGCACTATTCTACTGAAAAACATTTCGACCTCTACCATAAACAAAGATATAACACCCATTTGAAATGTCAGGAAAAGTGATCGGTGTAAAGCAATGACTTAGTTATAAGGTTTCTTCCAACCACTATGAATACTATTGTAGAATGATTATTACCAGTTACTCAAATTAAACTTGTCAATGTTCAGACAACACGAGAAATGGTCGCCTGTTAATAACTGCTTTGATGGGTTGGAACAAACTTAATTATACCTTAATTTGATTATAATATGCATGACATTTAAATAGAAAATGAAGGTTGGAAAACCTATGTATTTGATTAATTTTGATACGGTTGAAATGAGTCAGTTTACATATATATGAATTAGAATAAATTGACAAAATAATTTTTCAGAAAAATTCCATAACGACCAAACTTAACCTATTCCATTGAATTATGCAATATTTAACTCGACACATAAATAATTTTAACAACAAAAATGCCAGAGCTCATTTGAACAGGACACCTATTTGAAATTACGTTTATCAAAATTTAACTACACAAACATACACCAAAACCCATATCTCTTAACTTGTGGTAAATCATCCTCACCCTTCTTATCCTTTGCATTAGTGAAATAGATCTCTGCGACCTCCTGATCAACTTGTCCTGAAGTGATGTCCGATAGGTACATTCCGCCCTCTAAAGGGTTACCATGTTTCTGTTTCATAAAAGAGAACATTCCGCTGAGCATGGATTTCCTCTCCTCCTGTCTGGGGTTCTCGCTAGTCGGTGAAGTCGTTGGGGAAACGTTAGGGAACCCTCCCCATTCCCAGCTCTTCGTCCCGTCGGAGGATTCTTCTGCAAATTATTGAGACTAAATTAGTTATTACATGTAAAAACCGTGTTCAGTAAATATAACTGACATGTTCATTGCACACAGATTTGATTAGTCCATACCTTGAAAGTTGACTTTAAATGGACTTTTGACAGTTTAATAACTGTCGGACATATGTCCCAGTTGGCTATTACAAGTTTTGTTCCAACAGATGAAGATTATACGCTTCATTTATAGGGAACGTGTTCCATATAAATTGTAACTCCTAATCCCTTTATTGCAAACAACAAGCCAAAAGTGAAACCAACTATTTTTTTAACTTTATACTTTTAAAAAATTACACATAAATGTACACTTTTTTATTTTAGTACCAATTCACTTTATGTATTACATGAATTTGACTCATATGATTAGATACGGTATGTAAATTTGTATTAAAAGTTTTATTTTAATCAATTCTCGTATCCATCACCTGCTAATAATGGAATTCTATTTCTCTTAGGCGTTACAGAAATATTTTTGGAATAAACGCGCATCTTTGTTACCTTTCCTGGTTTTGACTTCGAATTCCGAATCTGACAACACCGACTCCATCATGACAGGAGAACCAGTACGCGAGTCAACAATGCCACTGTTTGTGGTCAGTTCAGTATCGCTGAAGAAATGGAAATCAGCGTCTATTTTCTTTATATTGGAGGAATCATTAGTCTGGTTCATGTCTTGTTCATCTTTAGTAGATTTTCTGAAACAGAAATTAAGAAAAAGAATGAAACAGGAATATATTTAGGCTTTACATCATATTATTTATTTATATATAACCAGAGTTAATTATACATTGCTAGTAATTCCTGTGGAGATAACGAGTTTACCTGTTTATATACTGGTGGTATAAATAAATAAAATTACAGGTATAGAACATTGTTGTTGTGAGTAGTTAACGTCTCTTTTTTGCTAGGTATAGAACATAAAGTAGATTTAGATTAAGAGTTAACCTTACAACTAATATCTATATACATCAGTTGAAAGTTCCAACATAAACTTTATCCAGGATAAACATTTGTTACTTTTGTTACAATATATCTATAGTGTGCACCTAAATCTTACAGTTTATATTTTGGAAATTGTCCAGTCTTTTAATTTTTGCTTCTCACTCGGCTTTTTAAAATTTCAAGCTCATGTAGAAAATTCTTGAAGTATCAAACAGCAATTGTGTGAAACATTGCTGTTTTTAAATAGTTTTTTTCCATATCTGGAATGTGTATATGTTTATACCTATTTACACTGTATTTAATAAGTTATTACTTATTTCTTTTAGTTCATGATTATACATTATCGATTTGAATGCAAATATTTATTTAACATTCACTGGATTATTGTGTCTGATAAACTTATTTTTTGTTTAATATTTGTAGAATTCTATTTTGTAAATTTTGTGAAAGGTTGCAGTAGTTATATGCTTCACTACAAGATGTTTCCATAGATAGTGAGGCTATGAGAAAACATATAATACATAAAATTCTATGTGTATCAATTTGCATAATTTTAGACAGCTTGTAGAATTTAAAAATAAGGTAATCCTATTTCATATTTGAATCAAAATGTACACCCAGGTACTTACATGAAATATTTTTTTATTATAAATATCATATTTACTTTTATATTATGTTCCATTTATATAAACATTAAGATAGCTTTCAAACGCAATATACATATATGGTTTTTAAAATTTATTTCAAGCAAACCACAGAGATACTCCTTTTAAACTTTTATTTTATTTAGTTTCCACATTCCAATAATTTTCGTCAGTGGATATGATAGAGGTGCAAGAGATTACCATAAGAATCATATCTTTTGGTATAAAAATCAGCAGATCATTAACATAATGAATAAATAACAAAGGGAAAACCGTTCTCTGTGGGATATCAGTAGTAACAGCTTTGTACTTACTAACATACTCTTTAGGTCTTTTACGTTTACTCTTTATCGTCTATTGTTTAAGTAGTTAGCTAGAAGCTTTTAGATTAATACTTCTAATACCATATTTATCAAGCTTAGCAAGGAGAATTTCTGAATTGACTGTATCAAGAGCTTTTGCCAAGTCCAAGAAACATATTGAAATAGGTTTACTTCCGGATATATTTTCCAAAATTATATTAGACAGTTTGTTGAGAGCACAAAATATTTGCCAGATTCGAGATAAGGGAATGTTAAGATAATTATAATGTTTTTTGTTGGTTAGGTGACAATTTTAAAGTAAAATGTATCGTTTTTCACCAATGCTTGAGACTTTACCCTATAATTTTCTACAATCACTTCTATTGAAAACCTCCCTTCCACCATACGACTGTTAGGCATTATCTACTACTTTCCATAAAGTTTTATTACAATTTTTTTATTCCGATTTAATGAATTCAATTTCCATGTGTTGTATAGAAAAATCTTTCTTATCCCAAAGTACTATAATCGTCTTGATCATAATTTTTTCCCTTGATGTATCATATCACTTTTTGATATATATTTTTTATGTTTTCACGTCTAACTTTTTTTTGAGTTAATTAATTTCATAGTATAAACCTTTCTATCCTAACATAAAGTGATACTAACCACTGTAATTCTCAAATTATCAGTTAATTCCGATTATTACATTAAAAAGTCTATTAATTATGCTCTGCGCCTCCAAAAAATGTAGAGCACAGTGAAGAAAAATAACTCTTTTGATATCCCTTTTACTCACTGCCCATCTTTCAGTTCTGGATCAGACGAGTGGCTATCCAAGGAACTCCTATCGGTAATAGTGTCATTATTATCAGGGTTATCTGAAGCTTGACTGTTAGCCAGAAGGTTGACGTTGCTCGACTTCCTTGGGGCATTTTTTCGTCTAACCCTTTTCCGCCTTTTCTTGCTGCTTTTGCTCTCGCTCCCAGGATCGTCCCCCGTCGACCTTACCGGAGTCAGGATGCTCAATAAATTTGAATCTTCCACCTAAAAACAAACATAGAGTACTTAAAACCATTCAGTGCTCATGTTTTGATAGGACGTAAAAGACTATCAACGCCACTACTGTCCACGACCAGAATCGCAAATGGGGAGGGTTGTGCATGGGACCAGTAAATATTTTAATTCTTGAACTACGACGCCAGTAATCATAATAGATATTTGACATTCTGTGAATGGTTAATCTGAGCAGTGAGATGTAAAGTCAAAAGCAATGAACACGAGAACAGTAAATATTTTAAATATTAGAAGGATGTTGGAGGGTAGTAAAGTACAGTACACAAAGAAATAAGTCAGACAAGCAATAAAATATCAACCAACCTATTGGAAAAACATGGAGGAAAGGAGTACAAAAAGTATAAGAGAATAATTAAGAGAATAAGAGAATAAGTAAAAAAAAACAAAACGGTATAATAAGGCAAGGCATCAACAAAGAAAAAAGTTCGTAAAAGCCTGATATGTTCTGAGTCAACCAAAGAATTAAGTCAAATCAAGCATGGTTGTACTTATGTGGTTACTGAAGGCGACCTTGTTTAGCGCTGTTAGCGCCTGGTTACGGCTGTTATCATTACTTTATGCTAGTTATTGACTCCCGGTTTAAACTTTGACTTTGCTGGACACTAGTCATCGCTGGATAAATTTTATAAAACACCTTTCTTCAACTATTTTTATATGGCTTTTTACATCAGGAATGGAAAGACCATACAATTCCTCACCTTGCTATTCTCCATATCCAAACTGTCCATCTTGAAGATAGTCTCGGATATGTCGTTCATGCTTCTGCTGAGGTCTTCGCTGCTGTGCTTTCCGGAAATCATCGAGAGCGTCATGTCCTCGGCGGAATTCTCGCCTATGTCCAGGTTGCCCAGGTCTATTTGACGCTTGATGAAGTTCCTCTCGCGGGTTTTGTTGTTCTCGTTGTCAGCGGTATTGCGACGTTTCGTGTAGTCGTTCTCCTGATTCTCCAGCTCTAACCTGGCGGCGATGTCGTCTAGATCGAAACTCCTACGACGACCCTAAGCGACAACATAATAAGGTTATGGATGAAAATGGGAATGGAATGGGTCTCTGGATGTTTTTCTAAGTTTCAATATGTGCTGAAATTAACATTCAATTAATCAGATTTAAAAGTAATGGAAAGTTGAACCATTATTTTGAGTAGTATTCAACTCGATACATGATTCTAAACTGTTTGATGGTATAGAAATGTGATGAAAAACGAAACAAGTAGAACACAAAACGATAGAGATGTTATGAAAAAAAAGGTTCCACTTCCATTCACTTTCTGATGGTTTGGATAAAGGTACAAGCACACTCAATTAATGTTTTTGTTAAATTTGGATATGCATGTGTTTTCCATCGGAAACACATTGATTTGGTGTCATGAAACGAAATTAAACTATTACAGAAACGTACCCTCAAACTTTTAAATCCATGTAATTAGAGGGTACCTTACCTGACTTTTGAAAATATTCTCGAATTCCGATACGGGGATCGGAGACGTGGCTAGATGTTCCGGGATTTCGTCCTCGTCATCTTCTTCTAGTTCTTCAACAAAAAACGCTTCACCGCTATCGCCTAGCTTCATGTGGATCTTCTGAGCTTCGCCATTTATCTGTATGTCGACCTGAATATGTACAAGAGCACCCAGTCAGTAAGTATGATGAAACTCGAAGCAAGTGAAAGTTACTGCTTTCCTTGGTACTGAGTAACTTCGCTATGTACAACAACTTCTTAAAGTAATATCCAGCACCTTACTTTTCGGCATCCTCTGAGGTTGTTGTTCGAACTTACCACTTTTTCCCTGCTCCTAAGCACGCCTAGCTTCCCGAAACGCACGTGGAAAGGGGAACAATTGAAAGTACCATCTGGTTGCTCTACGACTATCACATCTATAGCGCCGGTCAATGTAGCACCGTTGATCTCGTTATAGAAATCCTTGAAGTTCGACAGGAATTTCATCATCCCGTGCATTTTCGTTTGGATGGGACTTTAACTGGGACAACGAGACTGAAACAAGGAAACAGTAATCAGATTCACTGTCGGTTGGGAGATGTACGAGAAATGATTTATGCAAGCGCTGATTCCGTTCGTAATTACACGATTAGTCACACTTTAGATAATAGAGACCGATTGTACACACTTTAAGCACGTACGGTTTGATGTTTCTGCAACGAAATCTTGTGCCAGGTACACTTGTGCACACTCGAAATTCTACCAAAACACTTAAAAATTAATCGTTTTTATTTATTTATGTCATCATTTCAAATAGATTTTTCGCATTCTGGTAGTCAAATACGTTGAACTTTGGTTAAATACATTAGCCGGTGTGACGGCAAAGTTCGGTACTTTCCGAGATTAGATATCATTATCTATTTATTTACTTTTTCATTGTGTCTATTCGTCATGGTAGAAAAAACACGAAAAGGCGAATATTTAAGTGGTGCCTTTTTGAGAAAAGATGATTAAATGGCGAGTTTCGAGGAATTAGAATATCCAAAAAATACACAACAATAGAGAACAATTACACAGATTTATATGATTATACTATTGTTATATGTAAGAGGACACCTATTCATTTCTATCCTTTGTTGAAGTGTTTAGAGTCCAAAGGTACTTTGATTAGAAAATGAGTCAAAATCTTTAACTGGAGCTTGATAGTTTGATGAAATATTACTAACATAGAAAGATTTGTGTAGATGGAAACTTGGACGATTCGGAAAAGTGCAAATTCAAAAATTCGATAGCTTTTAAACAATCTTGATACCTGACGGGTAAAATTTTGTAAAATCTAGGGAATGTTCCAAATTTTATAAAAAATCGGAAATTACCCTAAATTTCATTGTAATTTAAAGGTTTTAAGAAGTTATTTAACATTCAAGGCTAGTTATTTTAAACATTTATATAAAAGAATTCGTTTAAAATTGTTGCTCCGGAAAATAATTACTTTACTTATAGTAATGTAATTTATTAATTTAACATAAAATTTAAACATTTAAATAAACTTCGAATCCGTTATGTAAATTTTCATATTAAAATTAATTAACAATACATTGATAATTCATTAAAACTGAATTTGCTGAAAACTGATTTTGAATCTGAACTAATGTTTTGTAATTTACGGACTTCTTTAAAATTATGGTAAAATTCTATAAAACCCATCAAGTACAGACACCTAGTAAAGATGCAACAAATTGCTTACAAATCGCTGCTTTTAAGGAAATCAACAATGCAAAATAATTCACAGAAATTCATTAAATTTGAGAATGCAAATTGAAAATTGCGACTTTGAAAAAATAACGGCTTCTAACTTCTAAGGTACATAGAGGATTTATTAATTTATTCAAAACAAATGCTATAATTGCAACAATAATACAATGTTATTCTTTGACTCTTGTCAAGTAGCCCTTAATTCATTTACCAATGTGTTTGTTTGTTAGGTACCACAAATTTTTAACTAGTACATACAAATATTTCTGGTTGGCTGACTTATAAACATGAAATTTACAGAATCATATGGTATATCAATCTTTCAATTTCAAATTTCTAATATGAACTTAAGTTTAAACAAATTTTTAAGTTTTTCACCAAACTTATTACTAAGTAAGTAAGTAACTAAGTAACCAAGTAAACTATTATTGCAGTACCTATTTCCAAGAAAATGTGAAAAAAAAATACGAAAAGACAAATGAAGTGGTGCTTTTTTGAAAATGATAAAATGCGATGTTTTGTGGAATTAGAACATTAGAGCCCACCTCCCATAAAAAGTACAACAATAGAGAACAATTACGCGGATTTGTACGATTACATTCTGAATTGGTGCGACACAAGTATTCATTCGTTTGCATGTGGAGTGCTTTGGTTCAAAGGTGGTTCGCTGGAAAATGAGTCAAAATCAACTCGAGGTTGACAGTTTTAGGAACTTTTTCTCAAAGGAATATTTATTTAAATGGAAATTTAAAAGATTCGAATGCATATTTAAAAATTCTATGGAATTTTGAACAAGCTTTATGGGTCAGATGTTTTAAATTTAAAGAATTTTTATCTACTTTGCGTTACTAATGATCTCATTATTACACCGAAAGTAGTGTAATAATATTCATATTATTACACTACTTTTGGTAACTTTTAGTTTTGATAAATTGGTATGTCAGCCTGTCACGTAGACGTGTGTAGACGTCAAAGTTAAATTATTAGTATTTCAATAAATTTCTTGAGCGGCTTTGCGTATTTCTGGGGGTGTAGGTACAGGTCAATTCTACATTTTTGTCTTTCATTTCACGCACGTAAGTAAGTAGTTATTGAATTTGTACTATTATATAGTACTATATAGAACTACTAGATTTTCAAATTCAAATACGAAACGTCAATGTCAGTGACGTCAGTGCAACGAACCCACGTAAAATTCCCTAGTGTAATACGAAAACTTGAACAGCCAAAATTTAATGAATTAATAAAGCAAAGCTGATAAAAGAGTATATTACACTCGTTAAATAAGACGTATTGTCACACTCGTTCTATTAAAGCACTCCTCACTTCGCTCGTCGTGCTTTAAAACTCTCGTGTGACAATACTCCGTCTTTTTAAACTAGTATAATAGTATACTATAATAATTTTACGAAATTCCATTCCTTCACTCATAATGCATGGAAAATGAGGTACCTACCTAACTTGATTTTCTGTAAAGCAATTACATAGTTCTGGTACTATTATTATTTTTTGTTAATTCGTTATGTAATGTAAAGGTTTTAAGTGAAGTTACTAACATTCAATTTATTGTTGGAAAATTTAAACAATGCTTAATTCTGTTATTTCAATTTAATTGAGGTGTTAATTATTTTTTCAGTAATTTAGGAACTTTATAAAAGTGTGATACAATTTTATAAAATTTAACAAACATCTATACTAAGTGGATATGTAGTAAATTCATTAAAAATCACTACCTTTGAGCAGGGCCTATTTTTGTTTCAAGTGGGCCCTAGGCCCATATACTAGACCCTAGGCCCATATACCAGCTGGGGGCCGCCCCTCATAGGGATACTTAGGCCAATCTTGGGGCCCCCTGAGCCAGGTGCCCCAGGCAAGGGCCTATAGGGCCTATTGGAAAAATAGGTCCTGCCTTTGAGGATTTCAACCATGCAAAATGATGTATGGAAATTAGAAATCCATTAAAGTTTTCGAAAACAAACAAAATTTAAGAAGTTGCAACTTTTAAAAATTCAAAAGCCTCCGCAAGGTTTTGGTAAAATTTTACCACCGCTTCAGTGAGATTTAAAAACAAAATAAAAAAATAAAAAGAAGAAATTTGAAGAATCAGATAGTATATCAGTTTTTTCACATTTCTATCTGACAAAAATATATCAATTTAAATTTTATCGAATTTTTAAGTTTTTGGGAGAAACTTAAATCGAGTTTTAGTACATAATTCTGAGGTTATGAACAATTTATCAACTTTATTTGAAAACAAAGTGTTAACATTCCTTAAAAAAATGTACAACGGAATTTAAGTAAAAGTTTCTGAAATTATTTAAAATGAAGATCCTTACAAGATTTTAAAGGAACTGAAGTTTCATTTTAAAACACTTATTACTGAGTAGGTAAACTTTTATTGCAGTAGGTAATTACGTTCAATAAAAGGAGATCGGTAAATTTCATAAAAAAAAATGGATAAGTCCTCCTTCAGTAGTTCATTCAAAAACGATAACTAAGATAAGAAGATAAGGTAATACAGGAAAATGGGAAATAAGCTCTAAAGAAAATGTAAAATTCTTTGTGTAGACGAGTGAGATAGACGAACTAACTAAAAGTTTGGAAGCCATAAGTGCTCGGGGAGCAGAAGTGGTCTAAGTAAACATTTACCAAATTCTTCAATAACTAACTTGATAACTAAATGACACGACCAATTTTTGCGCAATATAAAAAAAACTATCACAATTAACACAACTAACAGCGTAAAGTATACACATCAATCTACGATGTGTATAAAATGTTCCATTTTCCCCCGGCTATTATGCACTTTTACGAGGTCGCAACACTTTCATACAAAATTACAAAACCAGATGAACAAACTCACCTCGATTTTAAAGCAAACGCACGCTAAACTTTCACTCCGAGGCAAAACGGCAAAAATGTTCCAGATTGACTCCTTCCGCCGCTCCGCACAATAATAAACAATAAAATTTAATCATATCACAGACTTAAATAGAACTCATGGATGTCTGTACAACGACGTCTGACACTCGACTGAACTGCGAAAAACTCGACCAGTTATTTTTATAATTTTGCATAACTGCGCGCGCAATAATTCAAATCGGTCTAAAAAACAACGTCGGACGTTAAATTGTTCATTGTTGATTTTTTTTATCTATAATAGATTGTTTACACCGAGCGGAGATGACGCAGTTCGAGCGAATTGCAGTTGAATGAAAGGGACACGTTTATAAGGAATTGCTTTCTAAGTTCTCAGATAAGGCATATAATCTTCTATTACAGGATTAAACCTTGAACTTATCCCTCGCATCATCTACAAAAACGCTTGATCATTCAAGCAAAATAAATAACTTCGGAAGTCGATTATTTTATGTATATACTACTGTAACGTTTGATTCTAATTTATTTACACACACTGTCTTAACACTACTTAATTTAACTAAACTATTTCCTAACTAATTAATTTATATCACTCTTAACTGCTAATTTATCACTTGTCCGTTTATCGCACTGTTTACTCTCGCGGCTTCACGTCTAATCTCCTCCTCGTCCGCAGCGTTCGTTTTTTTATAGTCCTCCATTATGTCTCGAGAACCTACTAGAGAAAACTCGATCCTTTTTTTCCTTAACAATGTTTATTCTAGAAAGACCCGGAACGTAATAAATCATTTTTTCTTTAAATGAATATTCGCGAGTATTCTGAGTTTTCTCTCATCTTATTTTCCCTCGCCGCTACTTTATGACTCAATTAGCGGAGCGGCTTCCCTTTGAGGTAAGCTGCCGTCCGATAAGCAGGACGCTTACGCTGGCTGTTTACATTTCGCGTTACAATAAATAACTCGAAAAGTAGAAGATAAACCAATAACGCCGTGAGATTCCTCAAATTTCGTGTAGGTAATGTAGAATTGATATGAAACATAGGACATATGTTGACCGCAAAATTTCAAATTTGTATACTGAATATCGCCACGGGACAAGTTTGAATAATATTTTTTTAAATCCACCATTGTAGATTAAAAAAACACTTGACGTTCTTTAATATCTTATTATTATTAGCTTATTATCATGTACTTATCATTACATACTAACCAAATAAACAAATTTTAAGTACAATTTGAGACAGGAGTTGGAATTGTATCAATTACTTTGACGTCAATATGCATTGCTTATTCTTATTACATCAAATTATGCAGGGTGTTCAAAACACTTGGAGGGGGGCAGGAGGAATATACCCAAAACATGCGGAAAATGAGCATTCTGAAATGCAAGGGCGTTAAACTTTATGAAAAAATATTCGTTCTCATCATCTCTAAAACTAATTTCAATAGCAGGGCATAGCGAAATTTAGGTGTTATATTATTACATTTGCTGCACTGATTATGATTATGGCATTGAAAATAGATTTTAAATAATGGATCCCCATTTACACCTATTTGTTACAAAAAAAAAACAACAGTTTTTGACATAAAATAAAGTACTTTGTTTCATTAGATAAGATTCGTAAAAGTGAGCGTTTTCAAGAAAATTAAAGTTCAAATTTCATCGGCATTAATGAAAATTTTTATGGTGTCCAAAAAAGTGTCACAACCTTTAATTACGGATCGTATGGTCCAAAACACGTAGAAAATATACACGTAGAGATATGGAACATACAAAAATGGAAAAAAACTGGGGATGTCCATTGGACTACCCTCTCGTTTTTTTATTATAAATGTTCAGCAATAGAAAAATATTCTTTAGAATTGAAATAATCTATAGAATTGAGAATAGGTACATATTAAATAGAACAGACAAAGTTCCAAACAATTTTAAGAGCAGATTTCGAGAGAATTTCAAAAAATCAACAAGTGTATAATGCCCTTCGGAGGATATTTAGCCGAAAATAATATTAAACTTCATCATACATATTCCATAGTAGAATAAGTAGGTATTCAAAGTTTTGAAAAAAACTCTCTTTACTATTTAATTTTATTATTTTTAATTACCCCTTTATGGCAGCCGACTTTATTAAAAAGCTTATTGAGAAATCCTAGTATGGTACAAAGTTTAAATCCACAGTTTGAACTGTGTGTAATTTTTAATTTCCGAGAAAACCATACCACACACTTGAAGAAGATGAAAAATGATTTTTTTTAAGTTTGATACCGTCTATAAAAAAATCTAGAGTTTTCGGACATATGTTTTGGGCCACACCAATCCTCCCTTAAATTTTATACATTTTATTCCATCCTCTACAGTGAAATGGAAAAGTAATCACATTCAACTTGTACAGTGCACTCATGAAGTTTCTGTTCGGCATATTACTCTTGAAAATGTAAGTACAATGATTAAAAATTGGTTCTCTGTAAAGTCGATTTACGGACGATAATTTCACGTGACAACGTCATAAGAAAACATTGATGAAAAATTGCATACGTTTATGAACTGCATTGAATTATTCACAAAATCACAAAATTATCATTGATGTTTTATATTACAGAAGGTTTTTTCGCACTGCGGTTGGTCGGTCCAACTGGTCATTTTAGACACATTGTTATGACATGTGTGAAGTTGAACATTAATCTTGAACCTTACATGAATTACTGCGCAGGATAATTGTTTTCAATGAATACTAAATGAAAGCAGTCGACTTTTTACACGATCATTTATATCGTTTATCATAATTTTTTAGGCGAAATCGTAACATAACCTATTATTACTGCACTCGTTGACCGATGCAAGAACAAATACATGAGATTATATAGCTAATCAAACTCTTAGAATACAAGAATTAAATACCTTATTGCCGCAATTGTTATTGTAATAGTAATAATAAGCAATGGTATGCACAGTAAATATTCAGATAACTTTATAAACAATAGTCTGCAATACCGCTAACGTCCAGATGTGTGCTGTCGCCGCCGACGGAGTGGAAGGCAGAAGCGACCGCTGAGGCCGACCGTAGGTGCCGGTCTCTCGCTACCACGCATGGGTCTGGCGTAACGTTACAATGTTTTCTGGGATGTGTGCACATCGATTTATAAGACGTATATCACGTCAAAGAACACAACTCCGCGAATCAGAAAGATGGGCTACACCTAGTGAATAATTGAAAAATGTTTACCCATAAAAGGCATCTTTCATTGTAAATATAAAAATTCTTACACAACTATAAGTTCCATATAGGACTACCAGTTAATGAAAACATTGAATAGAGCAATTATTCATACCTGCTAACTTCTACAATTCTTGTTACTGTAACTAAAAAATATTTACCTTAAAATATATCTTGAATCAAACGTAAACATTCTGCAAAAGCATTACCTCTATGGGCTCTATGGAGGACTTCTATAAATGAATACATTTAATGGATTAATTAAGACTTGCTAAAGTTTGTTCCAATCATGTTTCCTTAACTACCACAAAACTGTAAAATATAACAATAAAATGTAAATAAGTCAAGTAACTATTAGTTTATTTCAGAATTTTTCCCCCATTTTGAGCCCATTCTGAATTATTTATGCGCAAAACAAACTTGTTATTGCTTATTATTATTATTATTATTAAGTGCATTAGGTATTCATTTTTTTATAGCGAACGCAGTAAAAGTGCAAGATTAGAAACTGTAATGTTATTGTTAATGCGGAAGCCAATAAACAAATGGTAAAAAGTAAACAATTACCTAAATCGCACGTGGAACGTGCCAAGATTTGCATAGACGACCTTGCTCTTGACAAAATAGCGGAGCGATGTAAACAATAAACATTATTTCTAGCTCCCGGAAGTTTTACGACGACGGTTATTAAAAATTTTTGGCGAACTAATGGCAGGATATAACATATAACATTTAAATAATGTACTTAATTAAAGTTAAATCATGGTAACCTGATACCGTCTTAACTGCATATTGTAACGTTTATTTTATAATTTATTTACATTAATTGAACACTAATTTATTTAACACACTAAACTACTTTTACACTAGGCTAGACACTACATAATTTATTTATACTGCTCCGCATTCGGATCGTATGTCGCGTTCACTTCTGCTTCTCTACTTCTAACTAACTCCCTCGATCACAAGCCCCCTTATATATACACTCCCAACCCCGATAAAGAACGTTCTAGTATATTCTAGAACACCTACGCAGGAAATGTTCATGCACCTGTCTTGTACGCGTCGTAGTTATTCTTTTGAAGGAGTAAACATGTGTCGCTTTGTTTACTTCTCGCATTACACTGCCCCCGCCTTAGAGACGTTTCGTCTCGGAACGTATCCCTGGTAGGCCCATGCAGGAACCTGATGTTAGCCCCCCGCTTACAGCGAGACGTGGCGTCAAAATAACAGGGGACCGTCTTCCCGAGTCGACATGGTGCAGGCCCAAAACAGCAGACTAAAACTTCCACTCCAGTATTCTTCAACACTACTTCCAGCATATTCCGGACAACCCTCCAGTCCAGCTGATCTCGTCCAGCACCTAACTTGGGGACAGCTAGCTTCCTGATGTCGAGCTCCAGCAGTCGGTCTCGTAGCCTATGCAAGGTTCGCCATACATCGTGATAACATGGTTTAAGGGACCCGATCTCCTTCGTAACCAGATAAAAGATGTGTCTTACGTTGTCACGTAGTTCCAGAACCTTGCCAATTTCCGGGAGTTGCGCTCTGAGTTGTTCCAAGCGCCCGTACTTCTTCTTGAAAACCGTGGCGATACCTGGTGACATTACCAGGTCGGCGGACACACAATGGGCCAACGAGTATTCTTCAGGTACGCTGAACAAATCCTGTTGTTTTTCACAGGTTACCCCATACCGTGCTTTTCCGGTACCCCCGTAGGCGCTCATAAATTCTTCGAAGGAAAGTTCGTTCTCCTGCGCCAATGTGTTTCTTACTCGGGGAACCTCCGCCTCATCGTGCGACCCCTCATAGGGTGCCAACCGATTAAAGTGCACCACTCTCGGCTTGCCGTTTGGTAGTTTGCTTACCCGGTAGACCACGTCATTGATTCTTTTCTTCACAACATAGGGACCTTCCCAATTGGTCTGTAACTTAGGGGACAAACCACGTTTCTTCTGTGGGTTGTACAGCCAAACTCGATCTCCCATTTGGTAGCCACCCTCTTTAGCGTTGATGTCGTAACGCTCTTTGATGCGATCACTGGCGATATTTAGTTGGTACCGGACTTGATCGTGAATTTCGTTCATCCTTTGCCGCATCCGGGAAACGTAATCTTCCCCCGAAACGTCCTCGTCCGGTCTAGCGCCAAAGATTAGATCACAGGGCAGTTTAAGTTCTCGCCCGAACAGGACTTTGGCTGGAGTTTGTCCTGTCGACTCATGAACGGCCGAGCGGTAGGCCATCAGGAAGAACGGCACGTGTTCGTCCCAGTCTCGTTGATGTGACGAGACCATTTTCGCCAGATAGCGGTTGAGGGTGCGATTCATCCGTTCTACCATGCCGTCAGACTGAGGGTGAAGGGCCGTGGTTCTTGTTTTTTTTACCCCAAACTTCTCACATATCCTCCTGAATAGGCCCCTCTCAAAGTTTCTTCCTTGATCCGAGTGTAATTCCATGGGCACTCCAAACCGGCAGATCAGCTCCTTCACGAGCACATCGGCCACTGTCTCTGCCTCCTGATTAGGGAGAGCGTACGCTTCTACCCACTTCGTAAAATAGTCCATTACGACCAGGATGTATTTATTCCCCTTTTCGGTCTCAGGGAAGGGTCCTGCTATATCAATAGCGATCCTTTCGAATGGGCTCCCGACGTTATATTGTTTCATGGGAGCTTTCGGTCGTCTTTGTGGCCCATTACTTGCGAAACATGTAGTACATTTCTTGCACCAGTCCTTCACGTCGTCTGAACAATTGATCCAGTAGAATCGCTCTCGTACTTTCTGCAGGGTTTTCTTGGTCCCTAAATGTCCACCAGACGATTCGTCGTGAAGGTGCCGCAAGACCTCCGGGATTTTACTGGAGGGAATTACCAACTGCCGTCTTTCCTCCGTCCCGTCTTGGCTCTCCAGTACGCGTTTTAGTAGTCCATCCTCAACCACTAACGAGTCCCACTGTGCCCAATAGCTATTGAGTTTTGGCGAGCCAGGTGATACCTTTTGCCACTCGGGACGCTCTCCTCCCTCCTTCCAAACCAGGATTTCTTTGAGAACCGGGTCTTTTTCTTGCTCTTGTCGTAACGAGGATGGTGTCCATTCCTCGGCGACCACGGTCGTTCGGTAGACTTTCTCGGACTTTTCCTCAGCTCTATGACAATGAGGACATTCATCAGGGCATGGTCTTCTCGAGAGTGCGTCTGCGTTTCCATGACTCTGTCCTGGCCGATGTTCTATAACAAAGTCATACTCCTGGAGCCTCTCGATCCAGCGAGCGATTTGTCCTTCGGGATTCTTAAACTGGAGGAGCCATTTAAGAGCAGCATGATCGGTCCGGATCAAAAACCTCCTCCCACACAAATATTTATGGAAGTGCTCGATGGACTTGACGATGGCCAATAATTCACGTCGGGTGACGCAGTAATTCCTTTCTGGTTTGGAGAGTACCTTGCTGAAGTATCCAAGGACACGTTCTTGTCCCTTCTGGCGCTGCGACAGAACACTTCCAATTCCCACATTGCTCGCGTCGGTGTCCAGGATGAACTGTCCTTCTGGCAGAGGAAAACTCAGCACTGGGGCACTGGTCAACTTCCTCTTCAGCTCGTCGAAGGCAGACTGGCATTCCTCATCCCAACAGAAGTTTCGTCCTTCTTCCGTGAGTCTTGTCAACGGCTTAGCGACGTCGGAGAACATCCGGACATAGCGTCGGTAGTACGTGCAGAGGCCCAGAAAACTCCTCAACTGGTGTTTATCTACCGGTATTGGCCACTCCTTCACCGTACTTGTCTTGTCCGGATCAACGGCGACGCCCTCTCTGCTCACTACGTGCCCTAAGTAAGAGACCTTCCTTCTGAAGAGCTGACATTTCTTCGGGTTCAGTTTCAGCCCCGCACCTCGCAGTCTCTGGAAGACGTCCTCTAAGTTTTTCAGATGTCCTTCGAAGGTCTTGCCCATCACGATGACATCGTCCAAATAGACTAGGCACGTTTTCCACGTCAGACCCATTAGCACGCTCTCCATCAGCCTCTCAAACGTCGCTGGGGCATTACAAAGTCCGAATGGCATGACTGTAAAATGCCACAGGCCGTTTCCGAAGGTAAATGCCGTCTTTTCCTTATCGGCAGGGTCCATTTCGACTTGCCAATAGCCGCTTTTTAAATCCAAGGTCGAAAATATCGTGGATCCAGCAAGGGTATCGAGTGTGTCGTCGATACGTGGTAGCGGGTAGCTGTCCTTTTTGGTGACACTGTTCACCTGCCGGTAGTCTACACAGAATCGAGTAGTCCCATCCTTTTTCTTCACCAGTACTACCGGCGAGGCCCATGGACTGCTTGACGGCTCGATGACCCCGTCCCGCTCTAGGTCCTTGATGATTTTCTCGGCTTCCTCCCGTTTGGCCAAGGGTAGTCGTCTTGCTGTTTGTCGAATCGGTCGTGTCTCGCCCGTGTCAATTTTATGTGTCACGACCTTGGTCTTTCCCAGCTTCCCATTCTCGGTGGTAAATATGTCCTGGTACTTATTTATTAATCCATTGGCCTTTTGTTTCTGTATGGGCGAGAGAAACGCACTGGTCTGGGAAAGAATTCGTTTCAAGTCCTGCGGAGTGTGACTGGGCCTTTCTTCCTCACTAACGCCCCTTACGATGGCCGATGCCCAGCTATACATGTGCCCAGCTTCGTACCCTTCTTGATGGTGACCGGGTACTGATTGATGTTGAGTAGCCGCACAGGCACTTCCCTTGAGAGAGTAACGAGCGCCTTTCCTACCAATACCCCCCGAGCCAGTCGATTGTCATCGTTTTCTGGTTCGATCACGGCTGGAATTCCCTCTTCCACAACACCCCTCAGACAGGTAGAGGTGATCGTTTCGCTTCGTTCCGGGAGAATCACATCTTCTGCCATTATTACGTCTAACACAAAGTTGTCACGATTGTGTAGCAGTAATTCTTCTTGACCGATCCTCAACACTCTGTGTCCGAAATCCAACTGGAATCCATGATTCCTCATGACGTCCATCCCCAGTATGACGTCTTCCTCAATTTCGGCTATGAGAACAGGATGGTCAAACTTTACTCGTCCCACCGTCATGCTAACCGTCGCTTCACCGTGTATTACTGCCTTCTCCCCAGTGGCAGTTCTCAATTGCCACCTACTTGGCCTAATCTTCCTACGGTCCCTCACAACTTCCGAGCGTACGATCGTCTTCGTAGCTCCCGTGTCCACAAGCATGGCGTGGGATCTCCCGTCGATAGTGCCATCGACGTACGCGCTCCCCAATTGGTGGGAAAACGAGGCTATACTGGCCCGGGGGTTTCTATTGCCACGGGTCGACGTCCCCTCCCTTTTATCGACTCGCATTAGTTTTTCCGGGGCATTTGCCGGCACCGCTGTCTTGGGCCGCGTCTTCTGTGCTGACAGCAACTCCATGATCTGCTGGACGGCCTTCTCCACGAGTTTTTTCTGTGCCTACCTCCTCGGTAACAGCTCGAGCACAACCATGAATGCGGGAGGCTTCCATTGCTGCCTCATGTTCTAGTGCAATGGCGAGCGCGTTCATTACTGTTTTCGGTCGAGCTAGCCTCAGGGTTATCTGCAGTTCCTGGTCCCGCAGCCCGCTCACGAACGTCTGCACTGCGAGGCACTCCATCATCGGTTCCGGTGCCGTGGGATACGCCAACCTCACTAGTCTGGCTACGTCCGCTTCGAACTCCTGCAGGGTCTCGTTCTATCTCTGACGGCGATTGGACATCTGGGATTGATGGACTTGCTCCAGATGTGTTTGGCCGAACCGCATTTCCAGTCGCCTCAGCAGCTCATTGTAATTCCCGGCTTCTTCGGTGGATAGCGTCTGGAGAACTTCCAACGCCTCTCCACGTAAGGCTACCGTTAGGGAAACAGCTTTCTCGTGTGGGGACCAAGCATTAGCCTCCGCTGCCGCCTCAAACTGCTTCTTGTAACTGGCCCACGGAATTTTTCCGTCGAACGTTGGGGGCGTCACTCGATTGGTGCATATCGAGTTCTGTTGAACGACCGCCTTTATTTCTTCCTTCGTCTCGCCGCTACTGACTCGCCTTAGTCGTTCTTCCAACTACTTCGTCTTCTGTTTACTTTCGTCTTCTTTCCCCTCGCCGCTACTGACTTGTTCTAGTCGTTCTTCCAACTGCTTGATCTTCTCTTCAATCTCCTTACGCTGAGCCTTCATCTGGTCGGATATCTCTTCCCTCTGGGCGGCGATTTGAGCAGTAATATGAGTAATTATGTCTTCCCTCTGGCCGGCAATTTGAGCAGTGATGTCTTCCCTCTGGGCGGCGATTTGAGCAGTGATGTCTTCCCTCTGATCGGCGATTTCTTCCCTCTGGGCAGCGATTTCTTCCCTCTGGGCGGCGATTTGAGCAGTGATGTCTTCCCTCTGGGCGGCGATTTGAGCAGTGATGTCTTCCCTCTGATCGGCGATTTCTTCCCTCTGGGCAGCAATTTCTTCCCTCTGGGCGGCGATTTGAGCAGTGATGTCTTCCCTCTGGGCGGCGCTTTCTTCCCTCTGGGCAGCAATTTGAGCAGTGATGTCTTCCCTCTGGGCGGCGATTTGCTTCGTGATGTCATCGTCTTCGAACTCGAAAACTTCCGGGTCCTGACCATTTTCTTTCAAAAATGCCGAGAGTCGGTCCTGGAGTTCGGTCTTCCTCCCTCCTGTTTCCAATTCCCGTTCCTCGAGTTCTTTTTTTAACTCGGCCACTTTTAATTCGCGTAACTTCTTCATGATCCGCTCTTCTGACACCAATGTAACGTTTATTTTATAATTTATTTACATTAATTGAACACTAATTTATTTAACACACTAAACTACTTTTACACTAGGCTAGACACTACATAATTTATTTATACTGCTCCGCATTCGGATCGTATGTCGCGTTCACTTCTGCTTCTCTACTTCTAACCAACTCCCTCGATCACAAGCCCCCTTATATATACACTCCCAACCCCGATAAAGAACGTTCTAGTATATTCTAGAACACCTACGCAGGAAATGTTCATGCACCTGTCTTGTACGCGTCGTAGTTATTCTTTTGAAGGAGTAAACATGTGTCGCTTTGTTTACTTCTCGCATTACAATATGTAGCTTGTGAGTTCAAACTCTAACTGGTCTTTTATTCATATAATTGTATTAAATTAATTAAATAATTTAGAATCAGGCTTACCACACACCTCCTAATTGGAGGTATTCACGGTTCTTAATGCCGTCCTTGGCACCAAACATAAATCATAATTTAAAATTTTGGCAGTATGTCGAATTTATAGTTAATTTATTTTGGAGTTTTGCAAAGACACAACTTACAGTAAAACACAATATTTTTTTAAGAAACCCATGAGTAACTCTGGACCATTAATAAAAAAAACTTGGCATAGTATGATATTTCAAAAAATGGTTATTTTTTAGCAAGACTTATACAACTTTTTAGTATGTACCGAACTGTCTGGATGACGGATGACTCCAGAAATAAGTATTACAACGAAATGAGAACACAATATTCATTTGGACCTATTAAGATTAAAACAGTTTTGAAATTTTTCTACATAATTAGACCTTGTAGACAGGTTATAAAAGCTATTCAAAAATCGATGGCAAAACATAATGGAGACGATTAAAAAGTACATCATCGAAGAATACAAAAAAACAACATTTTATCGTCAGTCATGAAGGGAAATTTCATAATTTAAAATTTCCTCAATTCAACTAAAGCATAACTATACCAAAATCCGTTTTACTTCACGAGTGACTCATCGCCACAACAAGTTGCGAGTGGCACACGCAAAACTCATAAAATCACATCCCTACTTCGAGCGATTCGCCGCTTTAGCAAATTTTCAACGTAAAAAGAGAGAGAGAGAGAGAAGCGGAGTTGCCAAAATTTAAAAATCCGCTCTATAAAACATAAGTCGAAACCCGTAGAATGGCAATATGGAGAAAGTTGTTTACAATACGTACACGTGTCGGATGAACAGTGTCGGTGTCCGGCGAAATACGCGCTAGTCAGTACACGTGTGATATTCGTTTTTATTTTTCCTTTCTTCCAGTCATCTGATTTCTGTAATAACGCTATAATTATTTCAATATTATAGTTGCAAACTAACATTGTTTCATTCCATTAAATGATATAACTTCGATTATTTATATTTCGAAGACAAAATGAAACATACACGCCCCTGTTTCTACTTTCCCCTCACTTCTTCATCCCGCGGAGGACTAATGGCTTCAGAATTCACTCCGGGATGAATCGAAACTCGGGTATAGTAAAGATTGTCCATAACCTAATCAAACACACTCAATACGAGTAGAACGTTTACAAACAGAATGTTAAAAATTTTAAAGTTAAACTCCCAATTTGAATGTAATACATATACCAACGACGATAATTTTATCGTTAAACTGACGTACAATTTATTTGCATAATCCAGATCACAATTAAAGGTCAATATGTTGCTAAATTGCCCACGTTTCCCAGCAACAACTTCCATACTTTCTCGAAGAAGAGCCCACAGAAAATCACGTTACAATTAATATTAAACAACGACCTTCCGATTATCCAGCAACACACCACGAATACTAATTAATTAACAACTATTAAAGCAAAAATGACACAGAATGACAGGTGACTAGAACCGAAGGTCCTCCTAGAATTCCATAATATTAACGACGTTGAGCAAAGCGTTTACCTTTTCCGCTACTATCAATTAATATCGCTCGGTTTCCTTTGTTTACGATTATAATCTCCTATTTGAGGATAAGTGGTATTATTGACCTTTATAATTGTTTTTGACTAATGATCACGCGTTTTCTAATCGAAGCACGGATGTTTTTTGACCTGCACCTGCCCGGAATTGTTTATTGATCTAATACGTCTACAATTTATTTAAATCAGTTTTATCACTCTTTACAACGCTTTACGTAGAAGAGGCATTTTTAAGGGAATTATCGGCTGAGAACGTAAACCGCGACTTTTGTTAAAAACAGTGCATGATACAAAAAAGTGATTGCGAGAATTTATAACATTACGTAAGAGCACTATAAGAAGAGCGTAAGAGCAATCAGTGATAACGATAACACATTTTATAAAAACAGTGAACGAAGTTGTACACAAGTATAACAAAATTGGTTTTTAGATTCTCTATCAGAATCATAACATATTTCGGAAATCGTCTTGGAAACAAAATTTTCCTGGTAATTTACAAGCAGGAAAATTGAATTTTCCGGACTAGTATTGTAAAGACTTTACAAGATGCAAATTTTTTTCGCTGTTGTTTACTTTGTAACTATACCTATTTGCCAACAAAATTGAAAAACATGATTATTCTAGAATTTGTAAAAAAAATTCTAAAATTTGTAAATTTCCTCTTTTCTTACGATTTCCGGGAAAATGTAATACAAACACGTCAGTAAAATCTATACTTGACTTGGAGCTTTAAAATAACTATTAATACGTAATATCACATACAAGTTGCGTTTTAAAAAATCATAATTATTGTTTTTTCGAATTGCTCTGAATTTTTTAGGAACTATGATAAAGATTCAGAGGGCAAACTTTTCACATTTTTTTCCAACGCAATAAAGGTATTGTAACGGAATGTCTCGCCACAAAATAAACACACAAGAATAAGTCGGGAGCAGTCCGTTCGACGAATCGATTTCAGTTCTTGGAATTCGAAATGGTTTGACTAGAATTCTATATCGTTCGGGAACGACAAGATCCTTCTAGGTACGAACATACCGAAGATGTCGCGGTCGATGTCGCGGTCGATGTCGCGGTCGATGTCTAAAACAAAACAGTGCTTTCTTATGAGACCGCACATACCAAAGATGCTTTCATCATCGCACCCTCGCGGCTTACCTAAAGGAAAAGCATATTCGGTATGTTCGCCCTCACATCGACATCGACCGCGACATCGAGGTATCTTCGGTATGTTCGTACCCTAAGAATGACCAGAATGTTCGGGAATCCGAATGTGGCAAAATAAAAGCAAGCCGCCGGACCGAGAGCCGAGAGCGAGCAGTCATAAAACAGCGAACGCGACGAATATTTTGACCTGAGCGGCCGTGTGCGGAAGGTAAACAAACAAGTGTGTGATAAATAAATTAGGTACTCAGTGTTAGTGGAACATAAAATAGAATAGACACTTGTTGTCGTGTAAGTTATTTCTAACAGTAAAACGTTATAGTATTTAAAAAAAAACATTCTTTAATTGCCGCGTTTCCCTTAAGTTCATGCACAACCCATATGAAATCCCAAGTATGCTTAGAACAAAATTATAGCAATACTTCAGTTTTTCAGCGCTCTTGAAAAACTAATAAGGCCTTTTATTGTTTGGAGAAATCGATGGCGGCAACAAACCATTGATTGACTTATTTTTCTTCAGTCTTTGAATCAAACTTCTTCTGAAATCTAAAGAATGATTGAAAACGGTATTTTTAGGGTGTATCAAACTTTTCCAGAGCTGAGATCTACCAAAACTATTTCCAGTTTATCAAAACTTTTTCAGAGCTGAGATCTACCAAAACTATTTCCAGTGTATCAAAACTTAAGAAGACAAACAGAGCCTTTTTTGTAACTGACAACATCCCATTAATTCCTCAGAATTTATATGAAATACAAAGGTATGGTTAGAAATACTATTTTAGAGCTACTTTAAAGTATTTCAGACCTGTCAAAAATTTCATAAGATCTTTCATTGTTAAGTAAAACTTAAGAGAGTAACAGAACATTCTATAATTGACTCATTTTCCTTAATTTGTTACACAATGGGTGTGAAAACTGGAGGAAGTTTAGAAAAAAAAATTTACGGTATTTAAGGTTGTCAAGAGCTCAAATCTAAAATAATTATTTACTGGTTTAGCAAAACGACAAAGGACGGCAGAAGGTTTTGTAATCGAATTTTTCTTCAATTCATTCACAATTCATATTAAATCTAAACAAAGCTTAAAAATATTCTAAGACCATTATTAACGTTCCTAGTACATTAAAACATCTTGTAAGTCTTTCCCCTGTTCACCTACATTTTAAAAAGGCAACAGAACATTTTTAGGTCGGAACGGTTTCCTTCAGTTCATTCAGAATGTTTCCAAAGTCTAGTGGAAGCTTAGAAAGAATATGTAAAATATAACAGAACATTCTGTGATGAAATTTTTTCTCAATACATTCGCAATTCTTATTGATGTTAAACGGAGTTTAGGAAAAATATTCTGAGACACTTCCAAGTATTCTAAGGCATTTAAAGGTATAATGACGCTTTCCCTCGTTTATCAAAATTTAGAAAGACAAAAAGTAATTCCCAGTTTTTCAGTGCGCTTAATAATCTAAAAGCTCTTTCCATGTTTAGTAAAACTAAACACAGCAATAGAAATTTCTCAATTTACTCATAAGCTCTTACGTTGAAAGAAGTCATCATTCGTAAATCTAAAGGAATCTTAGAAATATTCTGAGACTTCTTCAAAGTTTTCAAAGGGCTTAAATCTAATCAGTTTAATGTCCGTTAAGCTGGAATATAATTTCATAAGCCCGAGTTTGGACTGAGGCTATAATTTGTTGCTAATTTATTATTTTAAAAAATGTATTCCTCCAGCCGTTCCCCAAAAAACAATGGCTATTCCAAGTTAAACATAGCCTTAGCTGAATCTCGCCGAAGAATCAATCTAGGGGGGTGGTCATAGCAGCATATCTAATTGCTAATTAATTGCTGTCGAATGGTCTATTGCTTATATTCCCGAAGCGTACCCCATCATCCCCAAATCCACCCCCGCTATATTAAAATTTATAACTTGTGAACGAAAGGACATACAAAACTGTATGTTTAATTGCTAAATTATTACTTTTGGAGTTCACGCCCGATACTCTTAAATTTAAATCTCGAGAACGAATCGAGATGTTATGGATCTTTCTTCATATTTAATTGCTCAATTATTGCTGTCCACCAGATGATCGGTCCATCTTTACAACTACCCTTGTCAACCATCAAGTCAACTATGTGAAGACTTTTACAGTGCATAAAAGTATTCAGATTTGTACTTAAGGAATCAATTAGAATAATACACAATAATCAAAATTCGAAGGGGAATGTCCTTTTGTTCACAAGCTATAAATTTGGATGTATCGGGGGTGAATCGGGGGATGTATCGGGAGAATGGACAAAATGGACTATGCGTCAGCAATTAATTAACAATTAAGTATGTAGCTGTGACTACCTCTTTAGCTTTATTACTTTTAAGTTTCCAACTTCATTTGATACAGTTCTACCCTAGAGCCCATTCCCATCAGTCAGGTAGAATGTTGGAGGATTTCTATTAAGCTTTTGTGAAAATTTTTGCAATCTGGAAAACCAGAGAAAGTTACAGTAACTTCGAGAACTACGAAATAATCGAGGTAACCTGTAGAAGACAATCTAGATTCTTAAACTTTGCACAACGGTTTTCAAATTAAGTTGGAATGAGTTGGCGTGATGAGTATTTACTACCCTCTGACGTCACACCAATGGAAGAGCGTTTTAATTCAACTGCTAACATATTAAGTACAATGACATTACCTTCATTTAATAAATAACCGGTAAAACTTCCATGTATTTTTCTTGAAAATTAGTGACTAATTACAAGTACCCTCATTCTTATTAGATCTAAACGAAGTATAGGACAAGTATGTGCTGAATAATAGGTCCTGGAGTAATTAAAGATTCTTTTTCCATTAGCAAAATTTTAAGACCACGACAGAATATTTCTTCAATAAAAGATTTCCCTTCTGAAATTTAACGAAATCTTACAATACATATTTAACAAAACTTAGGGATACAACAGAACATTATTTAAATGCAATTTTCTTTAGGTGACCCACAATGTAACATCTGAAGGAATTTTAGAAAATATCCCGAGACCATTTTGTACATTTGACAGGTACATTCATTTTACACGAATTAGAATTAAACAGATTTCTTTGTCCAAATACGACGTACATAAATACAAACCTTGCATAATCTTTCGCTGTAATCCTTTTACTTTTGGAAGGTTTCATCGCAATGTTATGCAACAAAATAGTAATATTGAGCCTGCGAATAACACGATTTCGTATCGATTCCAGGACGATGAACCCCCCCACAGTATTATTAATCATTGATTGATTAGATTACGGAGAAAAGCGAAAGAAAGTGAGCCACAAGGGGCTCATTTCGATTGTTTAAAAAGTAAAATTAATCATATGTGTCAAAAGGTGAATCAAATTCACATTCAGCCGAAGTATTTGGCTGGATGGAACTCGTTTGAAATTTGTCTTAGAGCAAACTTTAACAAAACAATACGACAGAAAATATAATTTACCAAACAAACGGTAGGTACTTACTGGGGAGGGGATTAAAGGTTAAGTCATTGCTCGATTGAAATTTTTTAAACAAACGTTTCGTTGACTAGAGTTCAATCTCACTTTATTGTAGCAGTTGGTAGAAGGTATAATTAATTCAACGCGATAACGCAGTTTCATTTAAATATACGAAACATGGAAGCTTCACTAGTTCAAAAGTGTATCGAGTAATTTTTTCCGCTGATTGTATTACCACCGTAATAGTGACTGGTTGGTATTAATTATAATCGCAATTATCATAATAATCGCACTGTCATGCGGTTGTCACGCAAAAATATTTAACCATAAAAAACTGTTTAAAATGTAAATTACAAGTTAACGAGTTTGACAAATAAATTAATCATAAAATCGAGCATTAAAAATGTCTCTAACTAGTATTTCAATCGAAACTGCCCAGTCTGAAAGTCCCAGCTGCCTTCTGACATCCCTGATAAAAAATAATGAATTAAAGTTTATTCGTTCACCTCAAACTTCATTCACGTCCCATTTTCATCGTTTCCTTTCATTTATTTCTAGAACTTACTTTCCGTTTGAACCGACGCCAAACTAAACGTCGTGCACACGAGGAAGATTTCAACTAAAACGGCTTTAAAAAAATTGGCCCGCTTCGAGAAATTTCAATAGAAATATTAGTCACTTGGACGCCATTTATAATGGTCAAAAACCTATGCCAGAAAATATAGACCATTAAACAGTTATTGAAAAAACAAATTTAAAAAATTTAAACAAATCGGAAAAAAATGTTGCAGACACAGTATACATCTATTTAGTCATTCCTATTATGTTAAATTACATGAAAATAAATAAGCAATACCAGGGTAAGATCGCGATATTTTTGGTGGGCTCAAATCTACACAGTCATTTCTAGTTCGAGATAAAATTGGGGAAAATAGTTAGCAACGGCCACTCCGCCCTTGCCGGTCCTAAGCCCGGATGAGAAAGGAGAAAGGGGAAAAGTAACAACCTCGTTAAAAAACCAGGGTTCATCGGACCCGGATGCTAGCTCCCTGTAAGGGCTCCCGCCTAGGATTACAGATGAAGTTGGAAATATGTCAACGGTGGATGGACCAGAAGAGATTTACAAATCCAATGGTCCTGAAAGCGATTGAACATTCCAAAAAGGAAAGACTGATCTCTTAAGTCCCGAAAGAAAATCAGTTTAAAGGAAGAACACCTTGAAAAAAAGAAGAACACCTTGAAAAAAATTACCTGGTCCTCCAAGTTGGGGGTTCGAGCAATGGACCTGCTACCCATTATCTATAGAAACTCAAAACAGAAAAAAATCCTGGACAACTGCCTCGGAAGGATGGAAAACAAAGATTACAACCCACGCAAAGAAAACGGACAATGAGTTTAGCCGCCTGGAACCCGCTAGGGATGAGTACCAAGTTAACGGAATTGGCAAGACAAATTCAAAAACTTGACATAGATATCACTGCCTTGACGGAAATAAAAAGAAAGGTGTAGGTACGGAGTATCTAGAAGATTTTATTATTATTCACAGTGGAGTTCCCAAAGAAGGAACGGTTCGAACAGACGAGATTCTTCTCGAAGCTTCGATGCGATAACGGGTTCCTCAAAAATCGGGAATGTTCCAGCAACTATCGTGAAAGTTCGAGAAGGATCATACCAGCCGTATAAAAAGAATGCCGGGCCCAATGCGAGGAGTTGAAGAATCGGAGTGTAAATATTCGGGCGAGAGACCGCGCGCTAAATAAATAAACATATGTGTGTGTGTGAAATAAATTAATTGTTAGAGTTAGAAATAATTAAATTAGGACAATTCCCGTAGTGTTTAATTTTAGTGTAGTGATTTTCAAATAGTAAAAACGTAACAGTGGTGTCAGAAGTGGGATTGATTGGTGAAGTAAATTAGGAACAATGAGGACAATTCGCGTAGTGTTTAGTTTTAGTAATTAGTAAAAACGTTACAATATGAATATAAGAACCAGAAGATTAGTCATATTTGCAATATACGCATCTAGCGAAGACGAACGTGTACAAAAAAGCACGAATTTTATGAACAACTCCAAACCGCATGAGATGATGTTGGAGAAAGCCGAGAGAAAATCCTAATGGGAGACTTTAATGCGCGAATTGGATCAATAACTGGAGACAAAGTAGTCAGACCATATGGAGAAAACATCGTCAACAATAATAAAGAACGTCTAATAGACATAATATGTAAACATAACCAACTGAAGATATCTAATGGACACTATGGTCACTATGGACATGAAGACATACATAAATACACGTAGAGACAACCAAGCAAACAACTGAAATCTAAAATTGACTACACAATTACTGGACAAACAACATCATCTACAACGTAAGACACAAAAGGGTATATCGTGGAGCAGAATGTGATTCCGACCACCATCTTCTAAAAACTATACTTCCCACTCAGAAAACAACAAGAAATAATTATAGAAGAAAACGAACAGAATGAGAATGAAATGGGAATATTTACTGAGAACAAATATAACATAGATAAACTAGGAGAAGAAATTACTCCAATACAATATCAGTGGATACTTGGATAGACTGATCCACTGGATCTAGTGATGGATAGATCTAGTGGATATCACTAGAAGAAAAACTACAAGAAGGAATCTATGAGGACATAAATGAACTACACGAACACATTAAAAAAACCTACCCGAAGCCGAATTCGAAACCTTGAGGACAGTAATAGCAAGAAAGAAGAGCTGCAATATTTGGCGGAATGATAGTATAGGAGAGTAAGTGGGAAAAAATTATATCTAGAATGGTCAAAGAGTAAGGAGCATAATGACAGACAAAAATACAGAAACCAGAGAAATAAGGTCAACAGACTAGTGTCAAAATCGAAGAAAGAAACGTGTAAGAAACGATAAAAGGCAAATACCAATAAAAGCGATAAGTGAAAAGGGATGGGAAGAGTATTTTTCAGACTTAGTTACGGAAAACAGACAGATGACAACGGAAAGAATAGATAATTTTATATAAGCGGAGAAAACCATGACATACCAGTCGAAAGAATCTCAAAAGCCATTAGAGTGCTGAAAAATGGGAAAGCAAGTAGACCAGGAGGCATAACATCAGAAATGATTAAATATGGAACACCTAAACTTCAACGAATGGTAACTACCCTCTTCAATAAATGTTTGGACAGAGGAACAATACGTCTAGAATGGAAAATTATATATTTAACACATACATATGACAATGATCGAGGAATTACTGTAACACCAGCATTTAGCAGACTATATGACAAGGCAATAAGAGACATTATAGAAGAATACACTAATTATGAAGCGAAAGAACAATGCGGATTTCGAGCAGGAAGGTTTTGAGTCGATAATTTATTCTGCCTAAAACAGGTAATAGAAAGAAGTTAGAAAGAGGAAGGGATATCATCTGCTATTCATAGATCTGGCTAAATCGAACGCTAAATATACGATTGGTAATATACTCGTTGAAAAACTTTGGGAAGCTATGGAGAAAACAAACATATGTAATACATTAATTACAACTGTGAAAAAACTGTACACGGACAATATAATTAAAATAAAAAAAAAACAATAACAGAATTACAAAGGGATTCAAACCAACTAAAGGTCTTAAACAATCATGCTGCCTGGCACCGACACTTTTCAAAATATACATCGAAGATGCATTAAATAGGTAGAAAAGAAAATGTCAAAACATGGGTGTTCCTTTAAACAACGCACAACAATAGGTACATACGTTATAGTTGAGGACGATCAAGTTATACTAGCCCAGGATAAGGACGATTTAGCGTACCTACATGTCTCGCAAAATTAAGGAAGAATACGAGAAAGTGGGCTTGAACATGGCCTTAAATACAACCAAATATCTATGTATAAGAAATGAAACAACTGATCTGGAATTAGGAAACAACGAAAAAATCAAAACATGTGATAGTTATAAATACTTGGGAGTGAGAATAGATAAGTATAAAAAAAATCGGTTAAGGTAGGAGAGCTATTAAACGCCTTAATAGTATTTGGTAGAGCAGAGAAATATCGAAACAGACAAAATATAATATCTAAATCTAAGATACAGTGGTTAAAAGTATTGTGACGTATGGTTCTGGAACTTGGAGATGTAAGGAAGCTGATAGAAAGAGACTAACTGCAGTAGAAATGGATGCAGTACGGAGATCTTGCAGAATATCAAGAATGGGCAGAGTACCGAACGAGATTATAAGAGAAAGAATGGGAAACAGAGAAACCATAAATGAACACATATATAGAAAACAATTTATATGGTTCGGCCATGTGAAACGAATGACAGAAGACAGATTACCAAGAATGGTACTGGAGTGGACACCAACAGAAAGAAGGACACCAGGGAGACAAAAAAAAACATGGAAACAGGGTATTAAACGAGTCACAAGTGAGAGAAATATACGTGAAGCTCTATGGCAAGACCGATAAATGGAGGAAGAGCCTGGAAATCGGACAGCTTCGACGGACGCTATAAAACCGATACGTATATATGTAATTATTAAACACCTCAAAATTTAATATCTACACATTAATTTGGAAACTTTGCCATTGATAACATTCCTAATCGCCTTTGCTAAATAATATTAAGATGCCATTGTTATCAATGGCAAACTTTCGAAATTAATGTGTAATTGTTAAATTTTGAGGTGTTTAATAACTAGTATATCCGTCCCCTACCGCACAATTTCAACAAAAGCATTATTTATTACTATTACTATTAGAAAATCAACCAATCAATCCAGATTAATCGTTTAAGTCGATTGATAAACGTTTGATCAGTTTCCTAACAAAGTTTGTTTAATACAAATTAATAATGCAAATTTACTTGATCCATCAGATATTCCAAATTTAATTCGATGAATTTCGAGTAATAAACAAACAGAATAATGTTTACTTGCGTTTCCAACTAAACGAGATTATAACAATAACAAATCAAATAAAACAAATAAACACAACGCGACATTTTAGCACTATATGGTTACACACACACAAACAAAGTAATTATTTTTCAATCTACGATAATTTTTTTTAATATTCTAAGCACAATCAGGCAGCTTAAATGGGTCAGATTTAATTTTAGCATATGTCAAATAATGTAATTAATTTAAAATAAGAATTTATTTACTGTGCAGAGTGTTTTATTATATATATTAAGATGAATAATATAAATTTATGCAGTCATTTATGGAGCTTTTTTTCCTGGGAACAGAATTCAAAATTAAGGTAAATATGACTAAAATAAATAGTAACATTCAGTGGCAGTAGGTACGTAGACCCTGCGGTGCTCCAGCACTCCCCAAGGAAATAAGAAAAATTAAATTTTTCATTACAGTGCAATTTCGAATATTTAGACATATAACTTATAAAATTTAGAAATGCAATTTAGATGCATTTCTAAGATGATTTCTCAGATTTATATATGCATTCAGTGCAATTTAGAAAAACTAATATTTCGGCAAAATATCATCTAAAGTCAATCATACCATGGATGGACCAATATGAAATATTTAAAGGATATAAAATTTTCCAAGGCGTATTTTGTTAAAATAATGAAATTGAAGAAAAAAAAACGGATTTATGGATATATTAGCTGCTTGGTTTTGGTAAAAATATTATCTGGAATCTTAATACTTAGTATGGCTAAAAGATAACAATTTCTGAATAGAGTGACTAGAAAACAATAGAATTTTCTACAAACGATTGAGTGGGGTGCAAAAATCACAAATTTGGTTAAAAGTTGAATTAGTTGATTTTTAACCAGTTTTAGTTGATGATTAGTTAAAAAAGAATTGATCACCGTTCATTTGATGTTTGTAAATTCTGCTAAATTTGGTTCAAAAGGCTGACTGATTCAGAAGTTATGGTAGATTTGATTAGACTTTCCAGAAAATTGAAATCAGCTTGAAAGTTAGATTCATAAATCAGTCAGTTTATCAGTCAAGAATCTCAGTAGGTACCTGGAGAATTGACAAGAACAATAGTTATCTGAACAAGTCTTGTGAATTTTTCTGAGTAATTGACTCGATTTCATGTGATTTTTTGAAAAAATACAGCAAGTGGAAAAAACATATTTGTGGTTGTTGCTTTGTAAAAGAGTTTGCAGAATGTTGACTTGAACATTATTTAATATGACAAACGTTACGTGGATTACTCAATACACTAATCCAGAATACATTACACTTTTCTGAAAAGTATTGAATTAAATACAGACGTAACAGTCTGAGTAACAAATTAAAATAAGCTCCAAATAATCGATTAGAGTTGATTAGGTTTTTAAGAAGTGTGCTAAATTTGGAATTGAAGATTCATAAATCATATTTTTGATTAAAACTGATACATTTCTGGAAAATTGGACAGAATTGATTAGACTTTCCAGAGTTTGTTGAACTAAGTTTCAATTAAATCAGAAAATCAGATTCATGAATCAGTGTATTAATGAAAAACTCAGTACCTACCTGGAAAATTGACAAAAATATAGTTATTTTAGAATCTAGTTATTTTAAATATAGTTGATTACACTGAGAAAGAAAAGAAAATACAAAAAATGGGAAAAATCATGGCAATTTGTGGACTAATTGCCTTATAAAAGAGCTTCTAGAATACTGACTGAAACATAGTCACTATGACATATAAGTTACGTGTATTTCTTACTACAGTAACCAAAATACATTACGTTGTAGCTGCAAAAGGTACAAAAGTAACTACTATCATAGAAAAAAAAATAATTTCTGAATAATCGACAAAGTTGATTAGATTTTTGAAAAATGTGCCGAATGTGATTAGAAAGACAGATGGATGAATTACATTTTGGATTAAAATATTTGGATTTCAAAATATACCTGAAAACCGCTGCAATTAATTTAAGAGCCTGATTCACGAATAAGTTGCTTAAATCAAACCTAAGTGTCTCTGGAAATCGACTAAAATAATTTCTTGGACCATGGGATTGTTTCTGGATAATTGACTCAATTGCATTTGGCTTTTGGGAAAGTACTAAACCTCACTCCAGATTTATTTACTTAAAAGTTCAGTTTCTGAAAAGTTGACTACTAGATCAGTTTATAGGACAAAAATTATGTCGATTTTTGAAAAAGTAACGAATAATAGGACACTCCAAAATACAAAACAAAATTGTATTAAGTCATTATCCGCTTTTTTAAATCTGACATTATGGTTAATTTGCGCAGCACCCCCCAGCAAAGTTATAAAGCAACCGCCCTTGGCGCTTTAAGTTTAAGATTTAAGTATGTAAAGTAATAATAACGAATAAAAAGGATATCCAAAAAAGTTATTGCTAATTATTACAAACAAAACCCGAAATACGAAGTGTCCTTGAAATTTTTTTATTTTATCAAAACCTAATCAATGGATACCGTTTAAAATGTACAAATACTGGTTGCAATAAAACGTCAATATTTTTAAATATCACCAAATTTAATTTTAAACAAATGGCCACAACGTATCTATAGAGATACCAGACTGATTTAAGAAAAAAAACAATTTAGTGTCTTATGCAATATACCAATAAATCGGTGCAATAATACCTAATATGCAATATTACAAGTATAGAATGTAATAAAAAAAATTGTAAAAATTTGGTACCTACAAACAAATCATTATTCTTATTTAACCTGCAAAGAAATAACTTCCCATTTCTCTTTAGATGTATTATTGCTAGGTATTTCTGGATCAGAAAATGTAGGACACTTAGCATATACACCTTTTATTAATAGAACATATTTATTGGAAGATAATCATGATACACGTCCGAAACCTCATTGATCTCTCACATTTTCTCGAGTGGGCCGCCGCCACACGTGCCGCGTTAGTATAAATAAATAATAAAATTTACAGCATTATCTCTAGCATTTTGTTTTCGCTCGGCGTTCATTTCTACGTCGTGTCCTCTGATTGGTCGAATTTAGAGGCGTGTGTCGCAAAATTCACACACGTACCACTAGATAAAAAATATTAGTAATTTTTGCACAAGGTCGATAAACAACACACCACGTCCACTAACATAATCGAAGAAAATGTGTATACCTACTGATCCTGTAAACAAGTTGTTTTGTTCCTTGAACCTGACGCGAAGTAAAATTGTTTTTGAAAGTAATTTGCAAGTGTAATGTAATAATGCCTTGTTCAAAATTACGAGATTATCGCGACGTGGCATTATTGTGCAATTTAAATTCAAGTTACTGGATCAAACTAAAAAAAAAAATGTTTCAATATGTATGGAAACCGTTGATGGATTTAAACCAAAAAGGAAAAAATATGCCCGAAAAGATAGACATTGTAAATGGGTCGATTAACTTAGACTTTCTTTCGATCGTAGGGGTAGGTAATTAATCAAGGTATATTTGTGACCTATTTTTAAAGTTATAAACAAAATTATGATTATATATGTTCATGGGAAAGATGAAACATCTCGTTAATACTGATTATTTCATAATCATTAGTTCATTCATTTCAAAGGCTGGAGAACATGTTTATGTTTGGTAAATGCACTTCAATCAAAAAGTCGCAAAACATGCTGTTATGACCGAAAACATTTCAATAAAATCAATCTAACGCGTCCATAAGAGGAATTTCTTGTTTCTGAGATTGAAAGACTTTTGCATCCAATTATTACTACAATCAAACAAATGATAAACAGTATTATTCATAATTAAATAAAATTAAATAATACAACGCGTGCAAGTAACCGAATAAGAACAAATACACGTCATTTGTAAGGACGATAGCGCGTGTTCCGAACATGTCTCCGATTGGTCGTAACGGGGTATCGCGATCGAGTCTCGCGCGTTTTCACTTTTACGTGCGTAATAATTTAAAATGATAATTAGATTTGCGCGATTTATCACACATGGTTCGTCGCGAAATAAATAGAATCTCGTAATTTTTGACATTTTTCATTAAACTGTTTCCAAAAAGATCAAAAGAAAGATTTAGAAGTTAATGGTTTAGGATGAGCATATAGTTTATTAACCCTACTTTTAATTATGTATTATAATTGTATTTATCATTATTCCATTTATTTAAAACGCAAAAGTAGATGGTTAGATAATTCAGAGATAGAGATAGGTACATAAACATGTTTCCATTACACATTCAGAAAAATTTTATGGGGGCATATTTAAACAATTTTCTGCGAAATAACATTTTCGTTTAAAATCAGCGAATTTCAAAAAAGCTATAAAATAAGGCTAGTAGTATTCTGAGATGTAAAAATCTGGCGATGGCGCCAAATAATGGCAAAGTGGGAAACAATGAATTATTATTTCTGGGATATTACATAAATCAGTAATTGGTCTTGCCATTACAAATAATATTCATTTTTACTTTTTGCTATAAATTTCATTAGCTATTATAACGGGGGTCGATTTTTCAAATTCGAGTTATTAGCATTTGCAGACATTTTAAAATCCCCCGAGTCCAAGAAAATATGTTTTTGAAAAAGTGCCCGTTTGTATGTACCTGTTATTCTCGGAAATTAAAAATCACAAACGGTTCAATGTTGGCTTTTAGACTTTATACCACACCAGGACCTCCCAACAAGTATTTTATTAAAATCGGCTGAGATGGAGGGGTAATAAAGAAGCAGATAAAGGGTTTTCAGTTTTTGGAAATTTTCTCAAAATTCGCTCAAACATTTCTTTAACTTTGAATATTTATTCTAATATCGAATATGTAGAATACAGTTTAATAACATTTGTAGCTAAATCGTCTCTAAAAGGCACTTTACTCTTGTTGTTTTTCGGTTTTTTTAAAATTTTCACGAAATCTGCCCCAAGATATTTTCTTTTAAACCTTGTATTTTTAGTCAACTATCGAAAGTTTAATAACATTTTCAGCTAAATCTTCTTGAAAGGCAGTTTACACATATTATGGTTTTTCGTTTTTTTTTAAAATGACTAAAGAATTTTTTAAACTTAGAACGTATTTCTGCTGTCAAATATTTATAATAGAACATAAGAAACTAGTCATAAAGCATTTAGTAGGTATGCTCTAAATGACGTACCTAACGTTATAGTATAATTTTATCTGGTCACATCAAGTGGTGAAAATAGTTCAAACTAATAGTGTGTTCGGATGGTCGCTCTAGAGCAGGGCTGGCCAATAGATTTTCCAGGTGAGCAAAATTTCCTTGACGGTAACGACGCCGGGCCCCCCCTTTAACAAACTACTACAATATTGTCCATATCCATAAAGATGGATAATATGTCATAAGACAAAAAAATAAAAGATGCTTTAATAAATTTACCTTAGTTGTAAATGAAATAAAATTGCATATTCGTTTCATTTAATGTGACCTGTGAAAAGTTTTTTCTGCGAGAAATTTGTCGATATTTGATTTTAAGTCTGATGTTGATAGGACAATTAAATCTGAAATATGTTTAGCAGTGAGAGATGTGCGATATTTATTTTTAATATACGACAGAGTTGAAAACGTTATTCACACACATGGGTGGAACCAAACCTGCTTAAAATTTGCAGAACAAGGTCGCGCAATGTTGGAAAATCTTCACTAGAAACAGTTTTTCCAAACATTTGCAAAAGTTTCTGGTAGTTGCTCAGAAGATACTTTTTCGTAGAACATTTGTTTTAGGGCAGTACGATTTTGAAGATCTGTTACTTCGAGCTGAATGTTTGCTGGATAATCAAGTAGGTCGATAGAACTGATTGCAAGGGCATTCATAAACAGTTGAATATTTTTTTGTCAGATTCAAAATCATGGAACCTGTTTTCAAAAAAATCTTTTAAGCATTTTATTTTTGATAGGTAATGGCCTACCCATGTGCTGGCGGTCAAATTCAAATGCCTTGGCGGGCCACTCCGCGTGCCTGGGTTTGGCCAGCCCTGCTCTAGAGCACTCTGGGAGCAATCTGAGAGCATAAATTGCGTTCGGGTGGGAATAGCCAATAGTTCTCTCTCAGAAGTTCGCGTTCGATAGGGCGATAGAACTGCTCTCAGAGTGTTCCGAGATTACTCGACGTTGCTCTATATAACGAAAGAAGCAAGGAAGCGTTCGATTGACAGAGCACTCTCAAATTGCTCTGACAGATCCGGGGTAGAACATAGAGTAATTTTGACAGCTCCAGGGCAGATAAAATTGTCTCGTCCGAACACGGTATAAGTTTTATAAAATCTTTCTTTATAATCTCGATTAAACTTCGCAGGAAAATTATCTTATGAAAAACGTATGTAGTACAATTTCACACAAACGCTTCTTATTTGGTAAACCTGTAGATCTGTTACACGTTTTGCAAATTGTAAATTTTAGGGAAAACGAGCAATAAACACTTAATTCACAGTTGAACAACCTTCATAGGAATATTGCAATTTTTTCAAACAATGAGCCTATAAAAAATCTGCTCAAGTGTCTGCTAATGTCCAAGAATTTAGTTTTCATTAATATTTAGAATCTCAAGGCAACCTGGGAGAATTTCAACACAATCTGCAATGTCTCTTTATAAGAAACTTGTAGAGGTATTTATTATGGAAACTTCACACAACAGTTACTGATTAAGGAGCCTTAGAAGTCCATGAATTGTGGACAATTCAGGTATTGTAACAATTATTTCAAATGTTTACTAACATTTGACGTCATCTGAATATATAAAAATACCATCTAAGTATGGAGATCATTTTGCGTTTTACTGAAACAGCCAGTTGAAAACATATTTTCCATTTTTCCACTTTCATTCATTTTTCGGCTCAATGATGAACACACATTTTCAAATGTTTAGAACAAAAAAAAAAAAAGAAACATTATTTCTAGAGATTCATCCAACAAAATTAGAGAAGAAAAGCTACAGTAAATTTTTACATTAGACAATTTTTGTAATTATGAATAGTCGAAATACTTTTTTATGTATTATTTAAAGTAGGTACATTAAAACAGCATAAATGTTATATGGAAACTTTTTCCACTTTAATACAATTCCACTGTCATTGTACTAAAAGACAGCATCTGTATTGTTTTCTCCTTGCAAATCATTTCAAAGTTAAGCTATTTTAGTAATACTAATGGATTCGCAATATCCAGATTCCGTCAATTTAATCTTGGCATTTAACACATTTATTTAAGTATTTGGCAATGAAAAGAATTTGTACTTAACAAGCAACCTGCCAATTTTCGAAAAAAAAATGCAATGTTGTTGGTAGTTCATACTATTGAAGGATAATAGCTACAGCTAGTATAATTAGGACGAATTTTGGAAATGAGAAAGCAGCCAACCAAACAGAAATCTTACAAAGAAAAAAGATTGAATTTATACAGAAACCTCACATAGAAAAGATTGAATTTAAAGGATATAGGTACTTAAAACTAGTACCTACATTACGAATGTAGGAGATATTGAAAAAGGACATTGTAGCTCATCCCGGCTGAGCTACAATGTCCTTTTTCAATATCTCTTACAGTTGTTACGTATATCATAATTTATTTCGAGAATTTTCATTCATTAGTACCTACATTGTTTGTTCCATCATTGCCATTAATTTGCAACACTGCCAACCACTAACAAGCAAAAAAGTGGACCTTCCAGAGATAATAACAGAAATTTCAAAAACGAAAAATCGATTTGTATTGGAACTTGATAAACTAAAGTCTTGGAAAAAGCAAGAAACAAAGAAAATACCTCAAAAAGGACCAAAACAAAATTTGTATGCTTGAATGCATATACTCCAAAAGGAGTTCTGAACTGGAACTGCCTTTAAACCTCACACTTAAAGAAAGGCAATCTCTGTAGCCATTCCTTCTTATTAAATAGACTTTATCTACGTAATAACAAAAAGAATTATTCTACACGTCATTATGTGTTGCAACCTAAAAATGCATTGACCTGCAAGCCAACCAAGAATCGTAGAATAAACTACTTACTATTTGAATAATTGATTGTTGAACCTTTGCATACTTACCACCCCAACAACCCAAACCTTCAACCAATCAACATTTTAACAGCCATCAGTCATTATCTATCTCCCCTCAGCTTGATAAAGGGCGAGAATCTCAGGACAGGGGTGTCCTTCCCGTATCGATTCGAACCCCGGACGGGGGATCGATTCGATCCAGAAGTTCCCTCAGGATACTCTCGGACAACGACTCACTTACCCCGTGCAATTCTTCGACGCCTCGGACGTCGCCAAACACGCACGGACACAAACAATTATCCAAATTAAACAAATAAACAGACGAGGACAAAGAGAAGCACCCACGATACATGCATACCTTCGACAACGATACGCACGATCTGACAGTTGATTTGGAGGTTGCGCGAGTTTGTAGGTTAGGTCGCCTCGCCGAAGCGCACTAACCAATCAGCGGCGACAACGGAGTCAAGTGTGCAACTCGCCATTGGCCAGTTTAATTTCTTGAGGTAAAAATGTGGTAGGGGGAGACCGGCGGGGATTTCAAATAGGGAATTGGAACGTTTACTTTCCAAACAAAACACTCGGTACTCGAAGGTTGAGTACGATTACAACACAGTCAGCAGCTGCAGCCAGGAGGTTTGTTTGTCCGTCGAGTGTATTGTGTTCCATTTGGGTTAAAGTGATTTCATCACCGAAATAACAAAGTTCTATCTAAAGACTTGTACTCACCTACCCTCCCATTGAGTTGATGCTGTTAACCACTCAAGTAAACCCTATTAACAATTACAATGCGTTAATTACCCTAAAAGTGACTGTAAGTACATTCAAATGAAATAGGTCATGGAAAAATTTCTAGTATCCTTACAGACAGATAAGGAAACCATTTCAGGACCATCTAAATTTATGGATTCTAGGAATTGTAGACTTATTTCACAAGTGTTTAAATGTTAAATGCTGTCTTCATTCAGACTATCTAAGTAGTAACAAGACTAACAAGAAATTTCAATCATTCCAATTATGCATTCTTCTCAATTTTCAAGTTTCCCTGCACATTAGTGATCCTTTGGCTTTCACCAGAAAGTGGTGAAATCTGGCCCTCTCTAAGCTCTTACAATTAACGTCCTAAGTAGTCATTTTGCCTTATTTAATATTTCCCATCATTGATTTTAAACGTCTATCTCTGTTCAAGTGAACTTACACAATATTGAATTTTATCGTTTGGTCTAAATAGGAATTTTTGACTAATACAAATATTTTGTCATGGTAGTCCTGTTAGTTAACAAACAAAAAAGTTACGCAATGCCACATCCACAGACGCCAAACGGCCCACAGAATTACGGTACTAAAATCTGTTGGTAAGATACCCTGGTGCTTTACATGTGCCCATCGATCTTTAGGTTTTCAACTTATTGGACGTAACTTATACAGAAATTTATTTTAAGGATTTGACAGGCACTTTATTCACCTACAAATTTTATTTGTATTCACAACTGTAAAAAATAACAACACTATACCCTCAGAAGAGAAGCTAAAATCACTAAATACTCAATCCACTTGATTTTTGACATTACACATTATAAATGTCACAGATTACAAAAAAAATGTTTTAATTTAAAAATCTAGAATACTTTGAGATGTTGCCTACCAGTAGTAGTCATTTGTCTAAATGGTTACCCTGATGTTCCTTGCTTTTGATTCACCACAATAGATACTGGTCATGGGATATACTACAATTAATACCTACGAATTTTTATACATAATTACAAATAATAAAAATATATATTTTTTTTTTTGGTTTTGGCAGTCTAATCTCAGATCCTTCGCCTCTTCACGTTCGTAGGCGTCACCGTAACAGGACTGGATTTTCCGCTCGAGCCTGAATCATCATTTGACTTAAAGCTTCCCCTAGTGGGTCGTTTATTCACTTTAGGAATATCCTCAGACTTATTCTTTGGGGTCCTCTCCTCTTTGGATCCCCTACCCTTGCCGAGTCCCTTTGGCTTATCTGTTTTCAGTTCCTTTTTGGCGCTCTGCGGTGTTTTACTCTCCCTACCCTCCTTGCTATCCCTGTGCTCCTTCAGGTTTCTAACTGGCGTCTTCTCCTCTTTTTTCAGGTCTTTTACCAGTTTAGGGGTCTCCCTGCCACATTTGGTTGCCTGGAACTTGTTTATCTCTTCTTCTTTCTTCAGGAGGAGCGAGCCGAATTCAGATTCTGGTAGGTTGAACTCGCGCTCGCTGTTTGGGAAGGGAATAGATTCACTTTCGTCTAAAGCCTCTAGATTGTACATAGTCTCTAAGTGCGCCCATATTTTGTCAGGATGGACGTCCTTGTGGAGATTGTCAGTGAACTTATCACATATAAATGCCATTTGAAAATACTTGTTAACACCTGAAGAAACATTTGATGGAGGGAACAATGTTGGATGCCTACTAGATGCTGGTACTTACCTACCGGCTTATGGCCGACCATCGCGTCTAGTAAATGACCTTCATTTACTACGTTCCACTCGATGTCGTCCATCTGAACGCACACTCTATTGAAAGTGTGGCCGATCTGTTTTTTCGATAGTTAAAATAGTTATTTTTGTAAACATGGGGTCTATTAACCGCCCATCACAGACGAATGTCAAAAAAAATTTGACAGAATGCTGGTATGGGCGTTGACGGATCGTCACTAACCTGTTGCGAACCGATTTAAACAAACGGGGATTGAAAGCTTACTGACATGTCATACTTCCATAAACAATTTATATTAAAACGAATAAACGAATGAATGGCAAATGGCATTAATACGCCAGCACTATTTAATCAATAAATTAGATCAGCAAGTAATGTTCCTAAAAATATATAAGTTATGCAACCAACCACTACGTATACACTATGAAAAAAACATTCCTAAAAATGTTAAACATAATTTTTAAGGTTTAAAATCGGTTTTAAGATTCATAGATCCATACTATATCTACCTTTTGACGATATTCTAAAGTAAATCAAGACATTTTTTACTTTTCGATACACCACTTTAATAAATATAATATAGACCCAAAAAATAAACATTATTTATTACATACATATTTGTATTGAAAAAACATACTGTACGCCAGAAATAACCCCAGCCCCCTACTATTAAGTTTTGCGTTGTTTTGGTTCTTCTGGATATTTTCTGTGGAATTACAGTAATAAATTTCACTTCCTCAGCTGGTCTGCACGAGTCTATGTATATTCGGTTTACACACAGGTTTTTGAGTTATACAGATAATGTAAAAAATAAGTGCCACAAACTAAGTTTGATCCAAAATATACAACAGTCTTAACTAACATGGGTCCACAAATGGCTGATTTCGAAATAGAGAGCATTATTCTTTTTATAGCATGTACTTGGTCACCTGCCATATTTATCATCGACAACAAGGCTTGCATTGTCAATGTAATTTATAATAAATGACTGTGCACCATTTTACGAATTCCCGCTGAGCCTAAATTTATTCTTACAAGCATTTCTTGTATCATGGTTCTAATGAGCATACCAGAGAACTGCCAAGTCTGTTGATGCTTATTCCAGTTGGTATAGCGTCAGCTATGAAATGAAGGAAAGGCACTTTGATTGTTTATTTGACTTCTAATTTTTACTTCAGAAATTAGATTAACAGCTTTTTGTATGTAATAAAAAAGTATTGAACGGAATTTTTTTTGTATTTCTAAAACCGTCCCTTTAGACTTTTCTGCATATTTTGGGTCATATTACCCCTCCTCGAAATTTGTCACACTTTTTTTACCACCCTGCATATCAGATGTGATTACACTATGTAATAAAAATACAATTAAAACCTAAGGCTAAAACCAGGTCCGCTTCTTCTAGTATCAACGCCCATTCCTATTCTGAAGCCATATCCATCATCGTCGCCATCTCCACCCTAAAACAAAGAAACAGAATATTGTTACTATGAAAACTCAAGAAGTGTCAACGAACTTTTAATAAAACAACATAATATTGTGCTATTTTTCAAACATCTAGATCTAGGATATACATTTTTGCCAAAATTGTAACCGGTCTGTTGAGCTTTTTGGTCATAAATTAAGTGGAATGGCTGGTCAAATTGCTCCACTCTTGTGTTTCTTGTAGAATTAAAAAAAAAATCTGTGCTTCTTCATCCACAATTTTTTTCCGGTCTGTTCTGTTCGTGATTTCACTCTTATAGGGTATTTTTTAACGACTCTAAGTGTTCCTTTTTCGTATATGTACTATTACATGTAATCAAAGAATTCTTTACTACAATTCAATTTTCCATTCCTCAGGCATTGATCCATCTTCCCAGATTCTTTTTACTAATTGATATAATAGTCTTTTTTCACTTCATTGCCTCACTTCAGATGTTGTCTTATCCTGCCTTTTTAGGTTTTCTACAACTACACAGCTTTCTTCATTCAATTATATTTAGTCTCTTTTCTACATCTATTTTTTATGAGTTTCCTGTAGATTTCGTTTTATTTCCATTTTTGATGTACTCGTTACATGTTCTTTCAATTTCTTCATTGCTTATATTTATTGTCGTTTTGTTTATGTATGACCTTTTCAGCTTAATATTTTTTATTCCTTCGTTACTCAACTGCTTGTATTTTTTATAATAATTTTATCATGTGTTTATAGCCATCATATTTTCACTTGTCTCTTTTTTCCCCATTACCATATCACATTTTTTGTAAAACCATTTATACCTCTTTTCAGCTTGTTGACTTTCTAATATACTTTCGGATGTCAATTTCCTATTTCGAAATACCGATTTTCTCCGCGAACTTCTTCAAAATTCCCAGTCTTTTTTCATCCCTCTGGTGTCCAGTTTAAAATTTGTTTAGGTGATCAATCTTCTGACATTCTTTGGACATGCCCATACCACCTCAGCTGATTAACTCGCATGTCTTCTGTAATCGTATGTTGTACCTTCATCATTTCTCTAACTCTCTCGTTTCTTATTTTATCGCGTCTTGAGATTCCTGCAGCACGTCTCCAATAAACCATCTCCATGGTTTCGAACATTTTAATTGTTTTCTCTTTCAAAGGCCAGACCTTACTACTGTATGTTGTTATAACGGGTGTTTTTTTTTAATTTCAGCTCACAGTAGGCTGTGGATAGTATTTGTGAATGCGCCTTACTAAAAAATGTCAAAATTGACATAACCTCACTTTTTTAATAAAAATTGGAACTGCTCCAATCGGTTAATAGTGTCTTGAAGAAGACAGCTCACTCATCTATGCCTAATTAATAGAGCCAAGCTGTCTTTTTGAAGACACTAGTAACTGATTGGAGCAGTTTCAATTTTTATTAAAAAAGTGAGGTTATGTCAATTTTGACATTTTTTAGTAAGGCGCATTCACAAACACTATCCACAGCCTACCTACTATGACGTAAAATTTAAAAAAACACCCGATACTTTTTATATACTGTTGTATTCAATATTGTTTATATATCGATATTCAATGTTTATTTTTCTCTTATACTCTCTTGTCCCACAAAATACTATTTAGTTGTTTTATTGCTGTTCTTCCGTAATTATTTATGTGTGCAATGGATTCATCTAGCCTCCCATCATTTGTAAGGTACATGCCTAAGTATTTGTATTTTGTGCAGTGTTTTAATTGTTGTGTTTCTTCTAGTATCAAATTTTGCTGTTCTCCTCTGATACACATGTATTCTGTCTTACTAATGTTTACTTCCAGCCCCCATTTCCTATACTTTTCCACCAGATTGCTTGTCATATATTCCAGATCTTCCTGTGCCAAAATAATTTGATCATCCACGAAACACAGATTATATATTGTGGAATCGATCAATGGAATACCCATATTTTTGCATTTTCTTTTCCAATTTGCTCGTGCGCATTCCAGATAGTTTTTAAAAAGCGTAGGCAACAAACACCATCCTTGTTTTAATCCCTTGTTAATAAGAAATCCTTCCGAGACTTTGCGTCCTATACTTTGAATTTAGAAGTGCTGTTTTCGTAGTTTTTGAACTGCTTTTATGAGGGCAGTATTAATATTTGTTATTTCCAAGGCTCCCCATAATTTTGTTTGTGGTATGGTGTCATATGCTTTTTTGAGCAATCCTCTATTATATTTGTGTTTCTTTTATGCCGATTTTTTTACGCAGGTGTCTCTCGGAACGGAACCCTGGCGTAAAACAACGTTTACCTGTACTGTACTTACAAAAAAATCAGGGCATTTCAAAATTTTTCCTTAACCAGTGATTGTACATTTACCAAGGTGCACTCAATGACACAAATTATATTATTGGTATCTATGTGCCCTTTGCCACCTCATCCTCTCGCCTATAAATTTCCCTAGTTGTTTTTATTCCCTGGCTGGCATATTCCTAAAAATATGTATTTTCTAATTTGTGCACCATAACATTAATATAACCTTGTCATTCTTAAGGACCACTTAACGTCAAGTTGACTTAAGGTTAACTTAAGTATAACTCCATACTTAATTAGGAAGACTGAATCAACACTGGCTGACACATTATCTACAATGTGTTTCAAAATGATTGTCATCTAGTTGGCGTTGGAATTTCTGTGCATGTAATTTTTTATGTGCCGCGCTCTATTGATTTGAGCCTATTATGAAACTGGCAATCAGTACTGCTGGTAATTACTTTTCAGGGCCAAAACAAATACTACAAATAGACAAATACTCAGAAATCGTTTTCTTTTGACAGAGAAAAACCAGAAGTTAAAAGAGGTTAAGTAGGTTATTTTGAGGTTATGTATAGCTAGTAGAAACTCCTATTTCCGCAAGGCTGGCTTTTTTATCTTACATGGGAATTCCACAGTCGACTAGATGACAATCATTTTGAAACACGTTGTACTTCTGACCCTCATTGTACAAGAGTGGCGCATCTTGGTAAATTTTTAATCACTGCTTTAATTCAAAAATCGTACAGTTAGAACATCCCCAATTTCTCCATCTAAACATTACCAGTTTCTTATATTCCCCGCCGCCGGAGGGTGGTTTTGGGCTAGCGGCCAGGGCCCTCTTCGTCCCCAGTTCACTTTTGGCCGGCCATGTTGGGAACATTGCCGGGTCGATCGGAAGGGGTGGTTCATTGAAGTAGAGATGTTTCATCGCCTCGTCCGCCGTGATCCTCTGGGCCGGGTCGAACGTTAGGAATTTGATTAGCAGCCCAAGGCCCACTTCGCTCAGATTGTTGAACTTCGCACGCAGGTTCGACACCGGGTACTCATTGAACTTCATCTTTTTGACAGCGGGCAATTGATTGAAACCTGGCCAGATTTTCTCACTGGGGGTCCCCAAATCCTGAAATTAAAGTGAACTGTGAAGTACACCAACTTGAGTTAACTTGACTGCAAAGGTCTCTATACTACTAAATCAGAAAAAGGATACCAAAGAGCGTTTACAGCTAGACAAACAAATAAGGGGTTTCTTTTTTCCTACCTTAAAAATTCTGTTAAGTTGGTCCACTTCTGATTTGCCTGGAAACAAAGCGTTCATCAACATAAGCTCAGCGAAGATGCACCCAACGGACCACATATCAATAGGGGTGGAGTATTCCTTAGCGCACAAAAGTAATTCGGGGGCTCGGTACCATAAAGTGACGACGATGGGTGTGTAAGCCTTCAACGGCGAACCATACTCCCTGGCTAGGCCAAAATCACCAACCTGGAAGCAACAAAAGTTGGTCATCCAACTGAATTCACCACGTTCTTAATGTAACTTTCTACCATACAGAAAACTCAAAGCAAAGTCCAAACCATATCAATTATTTATTGTTATTACATAGAATCCAAATGGAATCCAGTTTCAACCCATGGGCCATCAACAGACTTTATACTAAATACTAAAAAAAAATTAAAAGATCTGAGAGAGTCTTGTATGTTCTTGGTTTTAATGGTATGGTTAATATATGTTCTTGGTATGAGTGGTTTTTAATTGGTTCCCCGCAATTAGTAAAAATAGCCCATGAGCTGTAACAAATTCTGCTTTGTAATTCTATGTAAAACTATATTTTAACTCTTACTATTAATGATGAAGTTTTTGTGAGGATAACTTACTTTTAATATGCCCTTATGGGAAAGGAGCAGGTTTGAAGTTTTCAGATCCCGGTGCAAGATCCAGTTGTCATGCAGATGAGCTACAGCTAATAACAACTGTTTGAGGAGGCATTTTATCTCTCCAGGCATGAAAGTTTGATTCTTGTGCCTCATGGTTTCCATTAAAGATTTCAGGTCGTGCTCAACATAGTCCATTACTATGAAAATTTTATCCATGTTGCTCCCTAAAAACAAAGTTAATAATTAAAAACAAAACGTTTTCGTTTTCAAAACATTTTCCTACCGACAACAATTTCCCGAACAGTAACAATATTGGGATGTTGCCCCTTAAGTAAGGTGTTGATTTCACGAAGCGAAGTAATAGGGAAACCTTCTTTCTCCTTTTCCATCTTTAAACGTTTCAATGCCACGATATCATCCGTCCTTTTATCTCTAGCCCTGTACACTACCCCATAAGTTCCTTCCTCAATTCTGTTCAGACATTGGAACTCTTCTACAGACCTGCAACCCTAAAAAAAAAAACAGAAGTAGATTTTCACCACTAAATGCTTCATTGATGAGGAAATAACAAATTTTCACATTTAAGGTTTTAAAACACTTATTTCATCAACTTAATAATGAGAACTTGGTAAAACTTTTCATCCTGAAATTTGCAAAAAGCTAATAAACGGAAACCAATTAAGCTGAATTCTGGGGGCTTATTAATTTTCAACATTTCAGGTGACCACTTCCTCTGAATGAGGTATTCGAGTTGTACAAAGCATTTGCTTTGTAATTTTGTATGTCGGCATGTGTGTAGCTCCGCTGGTCATCATTGATGAACCAGCAGAGGCTTACATTTTCCCAATTGTGTAGAAGCGAATGGAAACAACAATATAGGTGGGACAAATAAGGTAACTTTATAGGTTCGTTCCAGCAGAGTTTGTAACTCATCAGAAACGATCAGACGCATGCGTGTAACAAATATCGCGTTCCAGCAGTGACCAGTTTGTGGATTCTGACATTTCTGACCAAAAGTCCTACGTTTTAGCAAGAAATGTACTCGGTTGCTAACTGATTTGTGACGGTTTGAAAAGTTTGTGGATTTTCCTCTGACTTTCGTGATAGATGTGCAGAGTTTGAACAATTATGCCAATTTAGGTGTTGTACGTTGTACTTAACCTCCAAAGTTGTTGATATTTGTGGGCTGCGAATGAAAATCGACACAAAAGTAAAAAAGCATCAAGTTTAGTGTAAAAATTTCTTGACCGAGATTTTTATCACCATGACCGATATATCGTCGACATCAAGTTCCAACGATGAGTGGATAGAGTGGTCCGATTCATCTGATGATGAAGAATTCCAAAACAGGAAAAGGCCAAAAAATGAAAATTATTTCGAGGAAACGTTCCAACAGCGTTTCGGTTGCTAATCAGTTAGGAACCAGTCCACGGCAGAGCATGCGCAGTAAAAGTCAGAAACTAGTTTCGTACCTATCATGAATCTACTGCAGGAACAAACCTTATCACATATCACTACTAGTAGGGCCCCCTCAGTACGCATAATTTTTTTATGGAACATACCCAGTTTTTCAAAGTGCCTTCAAAAAATGTTAAAATTTTAAAGAAGTCGTTTTTCTATTGGGCCCCTTCAGCACAAAAATGAATACGATTTCAGGCAAACAAATTCACCTTTGAAAACACTTAAAATTCGTCTTTTTGCCTTGTTTTTTGTTGGATCACTTCAGCGAAGTTATTTTACATTAGCAATATAAACATTTGTCTAGTATTGTACAAATTTTTCTTATTCTGAGTTCATACAAACGTTGTAAATCCTCATTATTCACCTGATATTCATAAGTGTGATGTTGGGTAACATTGATTTTAATACTTATTATTTTTAAATACATATTATCAAAAATCATCATTGTCTTAGTAAAATTATCATTTCTTCCCGACGACTCTGGTGGAAGGTAACGATACTTGTTGAATTGGCGCTTGGTGCGGAGTTCGGGAAAACGATGTTAAAGCCAGTTTTACTCGGGCGACAGATTTTTAAGGGTTTACTCCCTAAAGCCACGGGAGAGTTGAAACTCAGGAGAATGCCAGGGCGTCCGTGAAAATAAAACATACAATACGGGGAAAATACGGATTATCTATATTACTATTATGTAATTATAGTACAACGTGTTTCAAAATGATTGTCATCTAGTCGGCTGTGGAATTCCCATGTAGATTAAAAAAAAAACGCCTTGCGAGAATAGGAGTTTCTACCATAGACATAATACTGTATAGACTACGGATCGGTATAGGGCGCGATATGCCAAGTGGGAGCGAGAGGCAAATAAATAAGGCGACTTGTTTCTCACTCTAAATAAGCGGAGTTGACAACTCCGTAACCATGACGATCTAACCTCTTGCCTTGTCAGTTACGTCATGTCCTTTTATTTTGGAGGTCACGGGTTCTAAACTCCAAGAAAACGAACTTTTTCTTCTCAATTCCACTATTTTCCTGCTATATTTACAGTTTTATTTCATTTCTTATATTTCCTCAATAGTTTTCGAAGATAAGTGATAACAAATTCTTGGTTATGTTGACACATGATACATGGGCCGTGTTTTTAAAGTGTTCGAACACCTGTTTGAGTACTCGAACAGGAAAATCGCGTTTTAAAATGCAGTTCGAGCAAACAGTCGAGCGTTTTAAAATTAACAAACTTGCTCGAACACCTGCTCGAACACAATTTTCATGCACCGGGTCGTGAGACGGTGCATCGGTGTATGAAACGACAGAACAAGGAATAGATAGAAAATGGGACATCGAATTGAATGTTTTGTAATTTAAGCTAAAAATTATAGGTCAAAACAAACTAAAACTATGGAAGTGACCAAATTAAGGAAATGTTTTCTTAAATAGTAAGTGTAAAACTGGAGTTCTTGAGTAAAAAATTCATATTAATCAAATCCAAAAACATAAAAGAGTAATTAAATAAGGATTTAACATTTTGTTTTGTATGTTTTTAAGATGTATGATGTATACAAATCGTTAGAAGTCAAAACATTGCAACTTGTACCTTAGACATGCATAGGTATATGGTTTCTACATAGACATAATACTATATAGACTACGGATCGGTATAAGGCGCGATGTGCCCAGTGGGAGCGAGAGGCAAATAAATAAGGCTAGAGTGCCTAGAAAGGTAGAGTGTGGACAACTATGTAACAAGCACTGATTGGTTCATTTGAAATGTTGGACCATAATGGCGGCACCAATAAACAAGCGAATTGAAATAGCGCGAATTTGAATTTCATTTTGTATGTCCTGTGCAATAGTACATGGGCGGCGCATGAAATTGTTTATTTACAAGGCGCTGATTTTTAAGAAATAAAATGCTTAGCCTTGTTTATGAGAGAACAATTATTCGACTAGTGGTGTCCCTTTGCAATAACCATCTTTTGCGTTATATGCATAACAAAAACAAACAAAGCGAACAAACAAACAAAAACTTAACCCCTACGAAAAATGACCTAGACAGTGTAACATAATAATGAGACTGGCTTCTAGTTCTTGGAGTTGATTCAGGTTAGTACTATAAAACATTAGCAATTCGAAAATTTAACAAAGGTATATTATTTGTTGATAAGACAAATTTAGGCGGTTTGTGATATGATGAAACCCTCAAATAAAACATTGGAAAATGTTACAATGAAAAGGGAAATAAAATAAAAACAGATATATTTTATTAACACCTTTTATTGTATATTGCATGCATTGCCATAGACTCACTGCTACGTGTATGTTTTACATTTAAAGTTTGTATTTTGTGATTGTAAATCCTTAACCTAAACCGAATAAACCTAAAAGCGATTCTTTTTTAATATCATGACAAGTCTCTAGATTACATGGTATGTTTCTCATTTGTTCTAAATGGTTCCTAAATTTTTTCTCTAAATGGTTTAAACTTTAGAACCTACAACCTACAACTGATGGGGATTATTGTCTTTCAGTAAGTGTATTTACATCTAGCATTGCAATCTATAATGATGTCGAACTTTCGCACTTATTCGGAAATACACAGTATGGCCTGAAGACAACACAACTACTATGATATCACTTTCACTTCAATACATACTTATTTTGGGAACGCTCTTAAATATGTCCCCAACAATAATTCTCTGCTACAAGAAACACTTTAGAAACACTACAAACCACTACAAACACAATGAAGGAAATTTAACAAAATGAACAAAAATACGCACGCACGCTTATGGACCGTCCACTTCCGTCATACATGAAACTTAATATAAATCTTAGAACATATTTCAATAAATGCCGTTGTATGAAACTTACGATCCGTGCCGGCCGCCATTATGGTCCCAAATCCGTTAGTTGGCCACACTCTACTCTTCTAGGCACTCTAAATAAGGCGACTTGTCTCTCACTCTAAATGGGCGGAGCTAACAACTCCGTAACCATGACGCTCTAACCTCTACAGACTCATGTCAATCATGTGTCAACATAATCAAGAATTTGTTACTCCTTATCTTCGAAAACTATTGAGGAAATATAAGAAATGAAATAAAACTGTAAATGTAGTGGGAAAATAGTGGAATTGAGAAGAAAAAGTTCGTTTTCTTGGAGTTTAGAACCCGGGACCTCCAAAATAAAAGGACGTGACGTAACTGACAAGGCAAGAGGTTAGATCGTCATGGTTACGGAGTTGTCAACTCCGCTTATTTAGAGTGAGAGACAAGTCGCCTTATTTATTTGCCTCTCGCTCCCACTCGGCACATCGCGCCTTATACCGATCCGTAGTCTATACAGTATTATGTCTATGGGTTTCTACCATAGACATAATACTATATAGACTACGGATCGGTATAAGGCGCGATGTGCCCAGTGGGAGCGAGAGGCAAATAAATAAGGCGACTTGTCTCTCACTCTAAATGGGCGGAGCTAACAACTCCGTAACCATGACGCTCTAACCTTATGTCAGTCATGTGTCAACATAATCAAGAATTTGTTATCACTTATCTTCGAAAACTATTGAGAAAATATAAGAAATGAAATAAAACTGTAAATATAGCGGGAAAATAGTGGAATTGAGAAGAAAAAGATCGATTTCTTGGAGTTTAGAACCCGTGACCTCCAAAATAAAAGGACGTGACGTAACTGACAAGGCAAGAGGTTAGATCGTCATGGTTACGGAGTTGTTAACTCCGCTCATTTAGAGTGAGAGACAAGTCGCCTTATTTATTTGCCTCTCGCTCCCACTCGGCACATCGCGCCCTATACCGATCCGTAGTCTATATAGTTTTATGTCTATGGTTTCTACTAGCTATACATAACCTCAAAATAACCTACTTAACCTCTTTTAACTTCTGGTTTTTCTCTGTCAAAAGAAAACGAATTCTGAGTATGCCTATTTGTAGTATTTGTTTTGGCACTGAAAAGGGCCATTAATTACCAGCAGTACTGATTGCCAGTTTCACAATAAATGTTCGAAGTGTCACTTGTTGTCAGAATTAGATAGGTTCAAATCAAGAGAGCGCGGCACATCAAAAATTACATGCACAGAAATTCCAACGCCAACTAGATGACAATCATTTTGAAACACATTGTACAAGTATGAGACAATCACGTCTAACATTCAATAATTTACGTAGCAGGTAATGAACTAGTTTGATTTTACAAGTTCCAAACTTTCCAAATTATTTTGAACATGTTCAAATACTAATAAATATTGAATATTAATTAGCACTCCTAAATAGTATTGTTTCTTTGTAATATAATTTTATCAACAGAATAGAGATAATGTAAGGTAGTATTTCTGCTGAATGTTAAAATTTTACATTTCGTTATAATTAAATTAAAGTGACTTCATACCTAATGAATTCTAGTGAATGATATTTATTATTAAAAAGCACGTTTATAAACCAAATTTCTGAATTTTTACCTGTACAGCTGGGTAATATGGGGGCAAGTCCTCATCGATTTTCTTTTTCTCGCTTTCCTTCTTTTCTACTTTCTCCTTCTCCGCCTCCACCTCTTCTTCTTTAATGCTCGTTTCAGAAGGGGAGGAATGGTTGCTACTTCTGCTACCGCTTCCGCTCCTGCTTATAGTCCTCGATCTTCTCGGCGAGTAGGCACTGTCATCGTCTTCATAATCGTGAGAACGAGAGCTGATGTCAGAGTGCTCACTTGGCTGCTTTGACTGAAAATGAAATAATACTATAAAAAGATGTGGGGTATTGAAGACTTCCGAGTTTTTTGTTTTATTATTATTTAAACACTAATGAGAATAACAAGTAAAAATATTAAGACTATGACGATGTAAACTCGCTTTGATAGAAACATGTAACATTTTCTCAAAACAAATTTTTTGGTCAAGTATTTGTAAATGTTGTTTTTAGCAAGATAATCCACTATATTCTATCCTTATATCGAAACTTCTGTTTCTTATGGCGGGTTTCGCTCAAAGCGCTGAATCGCTGAGAGGTGTGATCGCCGAAAAACCGTCACAAGAAAGCGATCGTCACGAAACGAAGAACGTCACTGCGCATTCACTTCTTCCGTATAAATCTCACAATACGTAAGAAAAGTGTGACGTCAGAAATTGGTAAAATTTTCAAGTAGATGGTAATCTACGTAAACGAAATTTCTTAACTATCAGCTGTGAAAAATAAGAAACATTGAAGTATGTAGATGTCTTGTATATAACAGAATACATGATACATTATGGAGGAAGAAAGAAAATACTATATTATACTTAGTTTAATAAGACGGAGTATTGTCACACGACAGTTTTAAAGCTTAATAGAAAGAGTGTGACAATACGTCTTATTAAACGGGTGTAATACACTATTTTATATACTTTGCTTTATTAATTCATTAAATTTTGGCTGTTCAAGTTTTCGTATAACACTAGGGAATTTTGCGTGGGTTGGTTACACTGACGTCACTGACATTGGCGTTTCGTATTGGTAGATTTATATCTAGTATTGCATTCGTTAACGAAGTCGAAAAAATAGGAATTAAAATGCGGTTTCCAGTTTTTTGGTATATATATATATATATATATCGGATATAACGAAATTTGTCGGTAGGCTACAGGTCGCATTTTTTAAAGAATCACAACGAAATTTGGTACAAAAATCAGTTGGCCAAAAATCTCGGTCAAGTTCGTTAATGGGCCAAATCGGTCTAGCGGTTTCAAAATGGCGGCTTGTTATTTTCAAAAAAAAATCAAAAAACTTTTATTTCGCGTCTGAGAGAAAAATGTTACTAAGGTATTTTGTTGCTCTTATGGAGGTGAACAACTTTTGTATAAAACAATCTGTCGAGAAACGTACAAAAATAAAGTTATTTTTGTCAAAAAAATAAAAAAACTTTTATTTCGCGTCTGAGAGAAAAATGTTACTTAGATTTTTTGTTGCCCTTATAGAGGCGAACAACTTTTGTATAAAACATATCTTTGAGAAATGTACAGAGAAAAAGTTATTTGCAAATATTTTAAAATTTTGACGTTTGTTCGTATGCATTTTTTTGACACATCGTGTGTTATATTACTATATCTCCTACCCATAAATCTACCTTTCAGCCTGGCATGCCATGGGTTTTTTTTAATTTGAAAACTACTTACTTACGTGAGCGAAATGGAAGACAAAACTGATTTAGGTTGGCATGTGACCTTGTGGTGCGCACGGGCAAAATTTAAATTTATTTCAGAGCCGCGCTAACTGTTTGGTGGCAACTCACGTTACAATTGTTTGTGTTGTCGGTTGCCTGCTCTAGGGGTGGCGATCGGTGAGTGGCTAGCGCGGCGTGCTAAGCTACCAATCGTTTCTGTACATATATATAAAGCTATGCTTCCCCTCTCGGTCATTTTCAGAGTGCTTCATTTTTTTTGTATCTCCGCAGCTGGCAGTTCTAATTAAATCCAAGAAAACTGCAGGTGAAAGTACACCATTCATTTTGTAAAACGTGATGACAATGCAGCCTTTATGGTGACTATTTTCCAGTTAATACAATATAATTGTTTTCCACAGGATTTATAGGTTTTAGTTATCTTATAGTATACAACGCACCATACATCTTATCTATGTAAGGCATACCATAGAAATGTAATAAACTCTAGAACGCCAATAGTGCACATCCGAGATTCACTTGAATGACTCCTCATAGTGAATAAACACCTACTACTTGTATATGCACAGAATGCCATTTTTTCCATACCATTACAAGTTTTTTGTTGTCGGTATTTTTTCCAACGAAGTTCAGAATAGACCATATGCGACTAGGACAGGTAATTGGAGGAAATCCAATAATTTCGCAACACCGCCCCAGAAGAGCATGTGACAATAACAAGAAAATAGCGCATTGTTCGCTTGCCATTTGTGGTCCCTTTTTCTGTGGTTTTCCATTGTTTTTATGGACATTGTGTATTTCTCACGCTGTGTTTCATTGTGTTATTGTGAGTTTAGCTTCGTACTTAAATTCAGAGAAAATAAAGTACTACATGGATTATTTGTGAAAATAAGGGAAAAGATCCAGGAGTGATCTATTTTATATGTAGTTATTAAAAATATATAATAAAACGTTACACCTGAATTGAAAACAAGTACACAGTGTAGTCATTCAAAATTATTACTTATGAAGAAAGATACCTTCAATTACCAAGATAAAACTCCCAATTATATCCTGAGTTGTAATCAATTACGTATGAAAAATTGATGCATTCTGTGACAGTAATTGTATTATTTTTTTCAGGCTCACTGCAAGAAGTCAGGACTCTTGGATGAGAGCTCTTGAAAAAGAAAGATCTAATTATGTAATTAACACATTTTCTAAGTTTGAATACCCCAATCTGATGTGATCATATCAATAGAACTAGACTATGAAATCGCTGCCTCGCTGCTGTGACAAACTTTAATGCAATGGACTAAATAGACGAACTCCCTCCTATGGCCGCGACTAATTAAAAAAGTAAAGACTTGTTTTATAAGAGTTAGGGCACTTTATAGACTGTAAACTCAGATATATTTAGAGTGGAAACAGTACATGAACAATTTTCCTATTTTATGAAAATCAGACCAATACAGACCAATCAGTTTATTGTCTCATATACACGAGCTATTCATGGCAATTATAACAAAAAGGCTTGTGAACAAACATGACAGCTACCAACCCCATGAACAAGCTGGCTTTCGCTCTGGCTATAGTACAAACGACCACTTACAGGTGATAAAATCTCTAATAGAAAGTAATCTCTAAGTAATAAGAAGTAAGAAATCTCTAATAGAATAGAAAGATTATAACAAACCACTAATATTGATCTTTGTAGATTATGAAAAGGTGTTCGATACTATAGACCAACATGAGATGCTCTTGGCTCTAGCAGATTGTCGCATCGATCACCACTGTATAACACTTATAAAGAACATATATGATAGTGCCACGGCTCATGTCAGACTACATTCCAACACTACCAAATTTTCTCTAAGTCACGAAATTCGACAGGGTGATACTATCTCTCCTAAATTATTCACCACTCTACTACAATATATGTGCAAGAAAATAGACTGGGATGATCTTGGTATTAATATAAACGGCGAAATTCTAAATCATCTTAGATTCACTGATGATATAGTTTACATAGCAGACAGTATAGATAAATGCCATAATATTACTCGACAATCTCTACCAAGCATCAAGACAAATTGGACTAAAAATTAATATAGCAAAAACACAATTCATCACTAACCTAGTGTTATCTAACAACATATCTTTTGGTGATAATGAAATAAAACTAGTGATGTCTTATAAATATGTACCTAAGTCACGAAATTAGACTAGGATGGGATAATCCGACCTGTGAAATCTTTAGGAAAATGGGTTTCGAATGGGGAGCATTTGGCGGGCTCAGAGAATACTGTAAGTTAGAAGTTCGTGCTTGTCTGAAAAGCAAACTTTTTAACCAATGTGTCCTGCCTATCATGGCATACAGAGCCGAAACCCTGACATTAAACAAGAAATCAATCAATAAAAAAGAACAACACAAGCAGCAATGGAAAGATCAATGTTATGTATATCTCTTACGAGACAGAATACCTAATAGAGAGATACGACATAGGATAGGAGTCACAGACGTTATAAAGAATTAACATCTTTGAAATGGAATTGGGCGGGACAGTAGCGAGAATTAAAGATGATCAATGGACTAAAAAGATCGTAGAGTGGAGACCATGACATGAAGCATATCGAAATAGAGGAAAAATGCATGCTGGAAACTGGATGCGTCACACAGAATAGAGATGAGTAGCATATATTACGGGAGGCCTATGTTCAGCAGTGGACGTTACAATAGGCTATTGATTGATTGATGAAAATCAAACTATTCTGTGGATTAATTTTTTTTATGAACTCAATATTTTCATTTTCAAGAAGTCAGCTCGAGCAAATGTTTATATCAACAACTTATTTATATCACATTCACGAACAAGAAGTCAAAAACCCTTATTCCTGCCCTGATGACACGGTGACATATTATATCAATGCACTATTTATTGTGCAAACTCGGAAGTAGGTCAATTTATCTAATGAAGTGCCAGGTGATTCAGGATTGACTGGCGTTCTAGAGTTTATTACATTTCAATGGACATAGCACAAGTACATTACCTCATTGCTATGTTTTGAAATGCTCCTGGATCTTTTGCTACTGGATATGCTTTCTGGGCTATCGTCGGTTTTCTCTTCTTGTTCTTCAAATACCTCTTGGAGCTCAGTGTCTGAAGCATCGGAAACTGTTACGATGGTCGGCTCTTCAACTTTCGTCCTTTTGCCAAAGCTTCCTTCTTCTTCCTGCTGCTTTCGCTTTGTTACTCTCTCTATATGACGACGTTCTCGTTCCATGCGGGACTGTTCTTTGAGCCTCGCCATTTCTCGTTCTGAAACAAATATTTTATAATACTATTTAACAATACTCAAAAAATGAGAAATTTTAGAAATATGCTCAAAATACCACCACACATGAACTATAAACAGAAAACTCAAGTGTTTTACGATCTACCTAACTTGAAATTTGATTATAATGAGGAATAGGCAGCTGCATAATGGAAGAAATAATAAAATATAATTTACTTTTAAACATAATGTTTATTGGAATAATGTCATTAAGAGGGCTATTTACCTATTCTGACATGGGACCCAGAATAACTTCTTTAGAAATGGACCAATTTTGTTGGGGTTCGATCTATGGTATTTAGAAAACAACCTAATATTTTAGAAAGTAAAACTTTTGCACAACCGTAAAGTAGTATTGTTGTAAAAGCAATACAACTCGTAACCACTTTTAGACGGAGATAGTCTCCATTACTGGTTATGCACGAACCAGTAACAACTAAAGAACAGAATAAAGGAATAAAAGATCGAAATGTTGTGAATAATACTCCCACTCCTTAGCCTATTTTGCCTACCTAATCCTTATTTGAAAGAAAATCAACAAAATATTGAAACAGTTTATCAAAGTAGACGTAACACCTTATTTCATAAGGTGGTGCTCCTTTTCAACAGCACATTTAATTACTATTAAAATCTCACCAGCTTCAAGCAATTTCTCTCTTCTCTGGTCCTGCTCGGCCTTCTCCTCTTCAGTTAGTTTATCCTCTTCTTTTTCTTTCCTGTGTTTCTTCTCTTCCGTAGTAATACTAATTATCTCTTTGACGAGTTGTCCAGCTTCACCCTGTAAGGCTTCGTCCATTTCATTCTCCCTATGTCTTCGTTCTCGGTATTTCTCCTTACCTGTCGCAGCCTCTTCACTCTTAGTAGATCTTTTACTCAACAACCTCGCTCTCAAATCATGAAGAGCTACAAAAGATAAGAGGTAAGACAGGTGGTGTTTATGAGATTATTGTTAGTTATTAAATTTAATGAATGTATGTACCTACTACTTTCATTAAATGTATTCAAATATGTTCAAGAGTACGTTTCTAATACTGGTTTGTCGTAATTATTTTGGAAACATTTATTGAACGATATATTAAATATTTAGGAACCAACTGAATAAGATAGTTTTAGAAAGGTACTAATTGTTGAACATGAAAGCAGTATTCTGTTTTATTTTTGAATTATGACAGATACACTCAGAATCATATCAGAATAAACGACATTTCCTAACCTTTACCTTTATCTGCTCTGCTCCGTTTTGCATCCTCATAATGCTCCCTTCTGTGTTTCTCAGGTTCCCTGACATGTCGAGGATCTCTCCCATCCTTAAGCCTTTTGTCTTCATGTTTCCTAAGTTCTGGACGTTTAGGTCTGGAATCCTCCTTACGTTCACGGTAATTCTTCTCATATTCATATGTAATCTGTTCGAAGTGCTGCTTCTCCCTGTAATACCTCTCTTTTTCCCTCTGGTACTGCTCCCTTTCTTTGGCAGACCTGGACGATTTCTCTCTAAAAATAAGCAATAACAGCCCACTATTCAATGTTATCATCATAGTATAGTTTACCTGTGGTGTTTGTCTCTATGAGAATACCTCTCATCTCTGTGTCTCTCCGATCTCTTACTGCTCCTCTTCTCTTCCCTTTTCCTACTCCTGGATTGGGAAATCATGCGGGCTTGTGGAGGCTTTATGTCCAAACCGTCATCTAAGGACTCGCCTTCCTCTTCGGACATACTGTAAAGTTGGATTTCGTTAAATTGGAACGAGAAACATTTCTGGAACGGACCTGAACTCCTCCTGTTTTTGCTTAAGCTCCTCCGGACTCTGACGAAGCTCGCCATCTTCGCTTTGATCGTCTCCTGAACCATTTGCGGACATTTGTTTCGCGCACTTCTTGAGCGTATTTTAACGGGCATGAAGTGCAACTTACGAATATAAACTACTTATACCGAAATTAAAAATGAACGTAAGCTTAACGTAAATGTACCTGTCATTTGAAGAGGTTATAGTCGCAGATGTCAGTGTCAGATGTATGATGCATAGGTCAGCTGTCATTACAGCTAAAGATTTGAAAATTAACGAAAATTCCAGTAGAAGCAGAATATTTCTTTCGATGCCATTATCCACCCTGGAATGTATTCTAATGACGTTTGCAGTCCTTGGATGTGTCCATCTTATGGTCACAATATTGGAAAACCTGGATAACGATGATAATGACTGCAGGAACATAATGAAGGAAATGATGAAGACGAAATTCTTCCAGGAACATAACATTTATCCGATAAAAACATCTCCATATTTCCATTAAAAACAATTACAGCAGGAATGTAAGTTTTAATACGATAACTTTAGTAAATGCTCATGCAATGGGAACCAATTCTTGTTTCATTCCTTGTTAACTCCATAATGGATTAGCAGACGAATTATTCATATCTTAGTAGAATTGCCTATTACTCCTTCAGGTAATCCTATACTTTAGGACCCCGAAATTTGTCCTTGACTTTGACATGTACGTAAACCTCCACACTGTTGCCACTGATTTGTGTTGGAAATATCGACGGTATGATAATTCAAACGTAACGGATGATTTACTGCCAAAGAAATAAATAAAAAATTCCATTATCCACAATGATTAAAGTTGAAAGCGACAAGAACAGCTGTATTGCTGCAATTAAATTATTTAGCAGACTGTCTATTCAATTGAAAACTTTGTTATTGACAATATTAATACTGATTCGTTAATGTACATACCTATATTGATATAGGTATCCTATTACTGATATATAATAACAAGTAAACAATAAAATCACAATTACTATGGCGATGGTAGGCTTCAAATTAAATTGTAAAAATTGTTTTTAGTTTCAGGCCAGAATACTTGTACCAGTCCTAATTACCTATTAAGTTTATGTTGCATCAAAGATGATCGCACATCATCTTTGGTTGCATACGTAATTTAATTTAAACCCAATTGCTTCTAACAACTGGTCATATAAATAAATAAATTAGTATTGTAAATTGTACTTTATAAGTAAGAATACCAAGCAACCCGGGATCAATTTCAGGGACACACAAAATATTTCAACAGCTGGAAGAACTTCAACACATATATAATTAAAGTAACTAAGTAATTAAGAAAATTCTTGTATAGTTGGTTGCATACTTTAAACACGATTGAATACACCATTCGCTTCTGCGACAAAAAATAAATCTGGCAATAAAACTGTCAATTGATGCGTTTCGTCACGTTCTCTACTTTTACGTTCTATGGTGCTTGAGTTTCGGGGTCCTAAAGTATAGGATTACCCTCCTTCATCTCGTTTTTTTATTGTTTATTCCTGCATGAAGGTTTTAGTTTTGTTTAAATTTTTACACACACAAAACACACAACCAAATACCACAAAACATATATTATTAGATTATTTTATTATAGCGCTTTTACATTATTCGATTTTTTCATCCAATATGAAGATTGAATCGAATAGACGCATATTTTTGTGTTTACACTATTCGATTTTCCATCCAAGTTCGCGTGTTCGATTTTTTCATCCAACTTTCCGTTCGACTTTTTCGTCCAAGATGAGAATAGGACCGATAGGACGGTGTCTATTTTCATCCAACTTTGTATCCAATTTTTGGCAACACACATGCGCACTAACGACAAATCAGCACAGAACAGCATATTGTTTATTGTTGTAATATTATTGCACTGCAGATTACAGTGCAACACTCAATTATAACTGATGATAAAGAGGACACAGATATTCGGAAACTGTAACTTAAACTTTGAAAAGTTTCCCCAGTTGCTAAAAAACGGATGGTAACTAACAACCTAAAATAATAATGATCTTTAACGCAGTGTAGAACGTAAATGCATGTAAATACCTGATATCGGGTGCAAGGCAATCGCGAAAGGTAGTATTTTGCTTTTGTAACCGTTCCCCCACTTGGTTCAACAAAAATTCGAATGTCTCCACCCTCATTCGAGTAAAATTTTTAAATCCGTATGGATCTTCGATTTTTAACTCATTAAATACTAAATTGGCAGCTCCCCGACCTTCATGTCTTCTCATTAACCACTTTCTGGACCAGAATCTTCGCTTCTTACGACTCATTTCTTTTTTTCTATGTTCTTTTAATTGCAGTTGAAGCAATAGGGAACAAGACGCAAGTGTTAACATTTTAAACAAATGTAATGGTTCGTCAGCCATCCTTGTTCAGCGAAATTAATGTTAACAAATTTAATTAATCTAAATTACTATGGTTCTGTCTAACCTCGAAATTTTGTTTTGTTTACGTTTATACACAGAACTTACGTCTAAGTTGGGTTCTATGCGTCTTATATCGAACCAAAAAATCGAACAGTGTAAACGTCCAACAATTTAAACTGTCAAAATAATTTGATGAAAAAATCGAACCAAAACATCGAATGAAAAAATCGAATAGTGTAAAGGCACTATTACCAAAATACTGTGCAAAACTATGGTGCAAACATAGATTAACATAGGGTGCAAAATACCAAAGAGGTGATCTGTATGTTTCGGTTTATTTTAAGGGTCTCTGACATTTTGCAGTTGCATGTCACATTTGAATTTAGAAGTTCTAGAGTGGGGGCCTTAAGTGGGTACAACCTTGCTCGAGGACCGTGATTCGGAGCCCACGTTAAACTATGGGTCCCGTTCAGTTAGCTCTGGCAGCAAAAAGAGATTTCTAACAATTCTCTAACTAAAACATCAATCTGGAGGTTATGTGTATACGTATTCAGTATTCAGTGACATAATGTGATATGTACTTTCAAACTGCAAAATGTGATCGAAAAAAAACTGGTTCTCATAAAATATAGATAGATAGCCCTTGCGGCCGTAAAGTTCCAAAGGAGTCGGTGAACGTTTTAGTTGGGAACGTTACGAAACTTTCGTGTAATCATCATGTCAATAAAAGTAATACTTTCTTCATCGCTGCGTCGCAATTACGCTACTGCCTTGGCTCCTGTCCTCACCAGAAGTAAACAGAAAGTGAAATCATGGCAAGTACACGAATATGGCGACATAGATAATTTACAGTTAGGGGAGACACGCTTGCCAATTATCAACAGTCCAGATAAGGTCCTTGTCCAAGTCAGTGCTGCATCTCTGAATCCGATAGATCTCTTGATGATTGGTAGGTGTCCACTTGAGTTATTCCATTGTATTTGTATTTTTTTTATTCTTAGGGGGCTACGGAAGAACCTTGTTTAAAATCTTACGAGGAAATCGACTGGAGTTGCCTTTAACAGTAGGGAGAGATTTTTCTGGTACAATTATATCTAAAGGATTGGGAGTAAGAAATGACCTACAAATAGGAGATGAAGTCTATGGTTTCGTTCCATTGCATAAACAGGGAAGCTTTTCTGAGACTGTTATCGCCGATGCACAACATGTGAGATAAATTTGTTGTACTTTTTCTTTTATCTTGAAATTGAGAGACAATTTTACTTAATGAGACATATTTCACCTTAGTTTTGAAAATACTGAGAATTAGGGAACGTTCTACATTACATTGTAGGTATTAAAAGTTTATTCTGGTATGCCTATCACTGTTGCACACTTATTCCACATTACTTTACTCGCACATCTCATAATTCTTGCTAAAATATTGAAAGCTGTGGTTTATTAATCCAAGTCAGATTATTCAACATATTATTTCTCTCCAATCTCACTAATATAAATTCCATAAGTAATTACTAATATAAATAAATCTCTTGGTAATATTAAGATCAGTTGCTTCTGAAAGTAAAATTACTCCTGTGTAAGGTTTAAAAAAAGAATGTAGTGGATAAGCTGACCACAAGTGCTATTATGAGATTTGGTAATTGAATGGAAGTTAATATTAAAGTTATATACTTATATAGATTATACGTTTACTAGCATTTGAAAAATTACCACGCAATAATTAGGAGTAATGGCGCATGAATGAGTAATTACAGACAGAAAAGAGGTTTAACATTTTGTAAAAGGCAAATTTTTTTTTATGTGTCAGGTATTGCCTAAGCCCAAACACCTGAGTCATTTGGAAAGCACTTCCTTAATTTATGCCACTATGACAGCTTGGAGCGCATTGTTCGTCTTCGGAAACTTGTTGCTGAGACAACGACAAGGGCTCAGGATATTAATTCTAGGGGCTTCGGGTGGTGTAGGAACTACTGCAGTGCAATTATTGAAGTCTCAGGATTGCGTGGTAAAGAATTTATTATATAACACAAGTACAAACTTCTTAGCAAATTACTTGCTTACTTACCTTATTATTCAAATTTTACTCTCACACACCATAAGTGACAGTTTTCTTAGAATAAATTACACCAATGTTTAACCCCTACTTGTTCCAGTTTAAAGCCGGGCACTCACGGTCCTACACCGCAGTACGATTCTGTTGGACGCAACGGAATCGGACGATTTCCAGCCAAAATTGAATCGTGTGTGCGCACGGCCGATCGGCGGACCGATCTGAAAATCGTGTTGGTTCGCAGTTAAAAATCTTGAACTGCTGCAGTACAGTTGGATCGATTTTTCGCGTCTCGTAGTCGAAGTCGTTTGGCAGAGTTGATCATTTTGTTAATATAGCTCACTGTCTCATACATTTCATCCTTTATTTAATCATGTCAAAGTATTCAAGAGAATTCTTGATAGAGTTTTTTGAAATGTATAAAAAGTTTACATGCCTTTGGAAAGTGAAGTGTTCCGAATACCATGATCGTCCCTCAAGAAAACGGGCAATGCTGGCTCTTGTTGCGAAATTTAAAGAAGTTGAGCCAAGTGCAACAGAAGACTTGGTTAAGAAGAAAATTAACAACTTTAGAACTTCCTACAAACGGGAACGAAACCTTGTAGAGTCTTCATTGAAGAGTGGAGCCGGCACTGAAGAAGTATATATGCCCAAGTTATGGTATTACGACCTATTAACCTTTTTAGATGAACAGGTGATGCCCAGCCGATCTGTTTCAAATATTGTTAATGAAGAGGAGGTAGGTATATCACTTTCCAGCTTTATTGATCACTGATGGCAAATGATGTTGAAGAAAAATAAAAAGTACTTATAAGATGATTTTCAAATTTCATTCGCGAAAATGAAAATTATATAGTTAAATACTTTAAAAAGAAACTGCAAATTTAGCAGTCGTATTTTAAAATAACGGAGAGGACCCGGATTATATTTCAAGGTCGCTCACGCGGTCCTGGGATGGGATTGAATCGCGAGAGATCAGTTCCGAGCCGGATGCCACCCCTTGACATTGACTATTTTAATTACTATAAACTAATTGATTTTCGGGTAAAATCTAACAATATGGATGGTATTATTTAAGTTTGAAACAATCTATAGCAATGATTGTTATTTTTTTTCCTTTCAAAATTATTGGAGAGTAAGCATTTTTACGTAGTGGGTATAGAAGGAAAAAGTAAAAAAGCCAATACCTAAAAATAAAACTGTGAATTTTATTCAAATCATTGTATTTTGCCAACTAACAGCCCCTTCATTGTTAAAGTATTGCATGTATTTTTCGCGTACAATTTTAGCACTTTCGGAGACATTTTTTATTCCACATCTATTAAAGTTCAAAAGATCATTGTCTGATACCCTGAGCCCATCATTTATTGTACCAGCTTCACGGTTTTCACTGTCTAAATGCTCTAGTGGAGTGTAGCTTCTTGGACATTTCTTTCTTAAATAATTATGCATGGCACAGCATGCCATAACAATTTTTTCAATCCGTTCAATGCCCACATTTATTTCTGTGTGGAATATCCTAAATCTTGCCGCTAAAATTCCAAATACGTTTTCAATTATTCTTCTGGATCTTGATAGTCGATAATTAAATATGCGTTTTTCATTTGTCAAATTTGATGCGGAAAAGGTTTCAATAAATGTGGACCTAAAGGAAACGCATCATCACCTACAAACACATACGGAAGAACTTTATCACTAAAACATATGTTTTCTTCTTTGGGAAGCCTTAGTGTTTTGTTTTGTAACTTTCTATAAAATGTTGTGTTCGTCAGTACACCGCCATCTGATATCCTACCATTAGTTCCAAAATCTACTAAAATAAACTCATAGTTAGCATTTGCGATTGCCATAAGAACGAGGCTGTGGTATCCTTTATAATTGAAATAATAAGATCCTGAGTTTGCTGGAGGTGCTATGCGTACGTGCTTGCCATCGAGGGCACCTAAACAATGTGGAAAATGCCATTCCACTTCGAAATCTTTTGCAATTGCTTTCCAAGCTTCTTTCGTCGTTGGAAACTGAAACAACAAAATGACAATGTATATTTTTACAGGAAGTGAATGAAACACAGGAAGTGAGCGGCGCAGTGGAAGTGAACCAGAGGATGAGTGAAAATGGAGATACGGCTACAGAAAATGATGATTGTTTCAATGAAGATTCGCTACCAATGACAGCATCACCCCCTATGAACATCAAGTCATCAATGAAAATTCGTACACCATGTACATCGCCGTCTGAAGGATCGCATGGAAACAAACGAATAAAGAAAAAGGATACCTCAGAAGTACTGCTGAATTCAATAAATAATAGATTGCATGAAAGGGCTAATAAAGAGAAAGATAGATTTGACATAGCCGGCGAAAATGTTGCAGTAAAATTACGGTTTCTTCGAAATGACCAGAGGATAGTGGCCGAAAAACTCATTAATGGTGTGCTATATGAAGCAGAGTTGAACAATTTGGATAGAAACTGGAAAATCATTAAAGTTTTTGATAATCCGCAGGGATCAGTGCAACCACCTGCAAATGCCAGGAACACCAATCATCCTGAAGATAGAGTACTCAATGATGATCGCAATCTAAACCCTTACGACACTGCAGGGCACTTATTCTGCCTATATAACCCGGAAAATCTGGAATAATTTTTTTTATATCCTTGGAAACATTACTATTGTGAAGTTAATTTGTTTCGTTCTCTTTCATGTTTTCTCGGATGTATTTCTTAAATTGGTTTTGATTAATTTTTTAAGTTTGTGACTTTATCGCGATGCCAAAATGTATTTTTTGTTTTTCAGAAAATAATGTGTTCCCTAATAAAAGGTGCTCATATAGGTACATACCTGCAAATAGTCTCTCATTAAGACCTTATAAATAGCTGCACATGTCTCTGGTATAATTCTCCCCATTGCTTGAGGTGAGATGATTGTTGAGTACTTCAAATCTTCGTAATTCCTGCCAGTGACCAGATATCTGAAATAATATGGAGAAAATAAATAGCAGCCAATCATTTTTCACACAAAAAAAAGTAATTTTGAGTTATCTTGAAAGCCTGGCTTAGTAAATAAAGTAAATTATTATTTGATTTCAAATATGTCTGTATTTGTTAATTTACTGCGTAACACCTACGCAGTAACGCCTACCTAATACCTAACTTACCTTAATGTTGCTGTTAATCTTTCATGTGGAGTAATCGCATTGCGCATATTCGTATCATTTCTCCGAATTAATGGTGTAACTAGATTCAGTAGCTCCAAATATGTATTTTCGTCCATCCGCAAAAAATTACGCCAATCATCTGGATACAGACGTAGTTCTTCGAGGAGGTTGACATGTGAAAACGTATTCCTTTTCAGCAGCCATTCCTTACACCACCACCTTCGACTAGCATATCGTTTCTTCCGGTTTTTTATTCGAACTACACAAACTGCAGCAGTTGCCAACAATAAATCTTCCTCATCTTCCGACATCATTTCTGCTTGACTGAAAGGTTTTAACTGACCTGCAGGATCATGAGTGGGCGCTTTCAATTTTCGACAGAGTTGTACAATTTTGCAGTACGATTCTGTGGTACTGCAGTGCAGGATCGTGAGTGCCCGGCTTAAGGAATAAAAGTACAATTGCCTATGAAGTTTAACAATAACTACTGGCATGTACAGGACTGAGAATTGATATATTGATCTTGATAATCTAGATTATTGTCTTCTAAATGAGTATACAGTTTTTCTGGTCTATGCTGACTGACATTCTTATTTGCCTAATATCACTATATATTACTTATAGGTTTTTGGTACCTGTTCTGCAAATGCAGTAGAATTAGTCTATTCATTAGGAGCAGACTGCGTTTTTAATTACAACGACCCTGATTTTGAAAGAAATGTTGAATCAGAAAATAGGTACATAACTTAAGAAAAAGTTTGGTTTTCATATTTTCACCATTTGCTTTCTGTTACAGATATCACATTATTTTAGACTGTGCGAAGATTGGTTATCAGAACATCCCGAAATCTTGGAAATATGACACTTTCATAACGCTTAACTCCCCACTGTTAATCAACACAGAAAATTATGGTTTAATGGGTGGAATGGTCCAAAGCCTCAATAACCTCTTGGAGGCCAATCTTAGTCGCTGTGGAGACGGTAGCGTGGTGAAGTGGGGATTTTTCATCCCATCTCCCCAAGGATTTAGGTTCATTGACAAATTGATAGAGACAAGAAAGGTAAAAATTACAAGCAATTGAATCTTACTATAGTAACATACATCTAAACTTGATAGGTGTGGTATTTTATGATTTGTGAATTTCTGAATTTCATATTACATAACATACTCTAGTACTTTAAAAGTAAGTAATTGCTACATTCTTTAGCTCAGAAAAATGTATTAAAAATTCCTAGCTAAAAATAACTGTCAAATCATTTCAGTTATGTTCTAACAAATAAATTATGCTATTTGTATTAATGTTTGTTTTTATTTTCAGCTCAAACCACTAATACATCAGACCTTTCCCTTTGAGCAGCTCCCAGATGCTCTGAAGACCCTCACTAAGGGACATTTGAGAGGAAAGATTGTGATTGACTACAGCCCTGACCAAAATGTTAATTGTTAAAAATAGTACTAGTCATATAGTAAAATAATAGTCATTATTTTCCTGTAGGGTGTTTATTAATATTACATTTTTGCCTTGATGAACTTGTTGTTTACAATAGAAGGGAATTCACAGCTTTTACAATTTCAGTATCTTGATTTTCATCCTCCTGTGTATTCGATGACTGATCCTTTAAACTTGTTTGTTGGTGTGTTGTCAGTTGTCAATTTCTGCTGTGAATTTCCTCACTTCCTCTAGAACGTCTTGATCATTGAACAGTCCAGCCAACTCCTTAGCTTCCTTTAACCACTTTTTCGCCACTTCGGTCGAATCTAGTTTCTTATATATTTTAGCCAGCACTTCGGCAGATCCAGACTGCTTATACCTTTTCCCAACACTATAGCGCTGAATAAATTCCCCAAAGCCAGATTATAGTCCTCCAACTGCAAGTTCAGGTCTGCCAGGGTGGATAAGATGATCATTTCCTGGTTGGTGTACTCCTTCTGTCTTATCTTGTGCAAGCCGTATCAAAAGAGGGTGTTGACGTACACCATGGCCTTGTGCGGCGAGGTGTCATTCTCTGATATCTTTGTCTCTTGTTGCTTCATGCAGTTCTTGAAACCGATCTCGGCGAGGAAGTCCTCGTTGCGGTTGCTGTACATGCGAGAGAGTCGAAGAGAGCTCGAAGTCGACCATTTGGTTGTTCTCCGAAATGTCCAGTGGGAGCATTTTTTCTATCACCTCGAGGTTTAAAATGATGATAAAACAATAAATCAGGAAGAAAGCGAAAATTAAGGTGGGGTGCGGTAGATCATGGGTGATCTATTACCTCACCTCACCTATTAGTGAGATTTTGAAAAATTTATGATTGTCGAAATTTTAACAAAACCTTCAGTTGCGGCATCTGCAAACCATCCTACCGTATTATTTTCTATGGAAATTATTGACAGTTGTAAATGATATCGTTTTTCAAAACACGTAGTTCGAATCTCAAATGAAATTTCGAAATTCAGAATGAAACTTGCAGTAAGTAGCTACTTCCTTTTTGTTGCATCCACATATCCATTGGGATGCACATTGACTAGTGAAACCACCGTAAATATGTATCATAACTAATTATAATAAATATTACTAACTGCAATGATACATATAAACGCCTCAGTTGTCCACCGATCGTCACAAGATGGGGAACATGGATAAACACTGCTCTTATTTATGCAGAACATTTCAATGAATCAATAAAATTGATATTGGATCTAACAGATTCTTCTCAATGTGTTTTAACGTCACAAGCATTATTCCAAGATAATATTGTGCACCAGCAATTCATTTTTATAAAAACTAATTATAGCTTCGTTCCGGAAACGCTAATTGCTTTACAAAAAAATTCTGAGCCACTTGTAGATTCTTTGCAGATAATTACAAACTTCAGAGAGAAATGTTAAAGGAAAAATTGAAAAAAATGCGATAAATAAGAATGTTTTGGAAAAAAATGTGAGTTATAAAAAACTTTTACATCTTTTATGGTTTAATCCCCAAATTGAAATATTGTCCCGTAACATCGATTGATGTCACCGTCTGGCGATACGGTGATAGACACTGGTGATAGAGGATGATCGATGAAAGTATACCCTTTGGTGGAACGACTCCTTTCGACCCATTAACCATATTCCGACATTTGCATACGATTCCGGAGGGGGCATCTCGATTTATGCCAGCATCAACAAGAAGGTGCTAGGACTGGTCATAGACGCTCGCAGTAACTTTTTTCCGGTTTCCCGGGCTGTATCAGTATGTCCCTAAAAGGGCATACGATCATACGAACATAGATTATCGACACTGTTGGTGTCATGGGCCCACGGTCTATTACTATAGATGTAAATTTCATGGAAACCGTAGGAAGCGAGATATTTGTGAAAAACTAATTTTTTGTGAAATTTGATCTTCAATATCTTAAGACGAGGACACGAGATTTTACACAACTTTGAGACAACCTTTAGTATGCCAAAATAAAGGTTTTTACGAGTTTACAGCTTTTTATCTCACTCCGAGGCTATTTAACTCTATTTTATCTTAAATGACTGTACTATAGGTCGTATAGCCACGCTTTCTGCCCAGCACCGGTGGTGACGTCACAACGTTTGTCAGGCAGATTCGGCGAACTGAGCAATCCTGGTAGTGTCTATAATCGTTGGGACTGGTGGGAGGCAAGGCAAACATGGCGGCAAATGTCACCAAATGAAATTACACGGCACTTGCGCCTCTGAATAATAATATATTAAAGTGATTAAAGTATGAGTGGATTGAGTGGATATTGAGCAATGAACTCTATACTAATTCGTACCTGGAATGGACGCGTCCGTTGCGTATAATAGCAGTGTGTCAGGGGCAAGCGAAACAAAGATAGACATAGTTACGGTAACCTCTCTTTATTACACTCAAGCAAATGAGGTGCAAATGAGTTCTGTCAGGTTCTGTCTATATGCGTAAATTGATTTTAAGTAGAAATTCATCTAGTTTGACGATTATTTTTGTTCGTATTCGTAACGTGCTATATTAGTGAAGGTATACATTTATTGTGTTCTAATTAATACGCCATTAGTTTCGTTTCTAGATCACTTGGAAATATTTTTTCTTGCATTAGATCCAGAGGTGGCTGGAATAACAATCCAAACACCCAGCAATTGAAATGGGCGTTAAGACAGTTGCTCTGTAGGAATTCAGTAACGCCAAGTGGCAGTGCAAATTGCTCTCATTTTGAGAGCTACTGCACTCCTGCATTTGAATTCCGTGAATTTCGGCAAAAGCAAGATATGCATGAGGCTATAAATACGGAGGAAATTATTGCTAATTTAATTAGGTGCTTAGCCGAAAAAAACTTGAGCGAATTTCAAGAAAATGTAGTATACTTATTATATTTCTGGGAATATTCTGGTTAATGCTACTACTTGCAATCATTGTATTGATATATTATTATATAGAGTTAGTATGTCTACTGAACACTCTTATACTGCTCCTCCTGAGGCTTATAAATCGAAAATAATTGCCATTATTTAAAGTGCCGAATATATATGTATATATCACTACAGTAAACTATTAAATATTGAATTGCATGGGAAAAATGCCACAGTACGGCAAAAAATGACTAAAATGGTTTTATTTAGCAATTGTTAAAATATCGGGTGTTTTTTTAAATTTCACCTCATAGTAGGCAGTGGATAGTGTTTGTGAATGTGCCTTACTAAGAAATGTCAAGATTGACATAACCTCACTTTTTTAATAAAAATTGAAATTGCTCCAATCGGTCAATGTGTCTTGAAAAAGATAGCTCACTCATCTACGCCTAATTAATAGAGCCAAGCTGTCTTTTTCAAGACACTAGTAACTGATTGGAACAGTTTCAATTTTTATTAAAAAAGGGAGGTTATTTCAATTTTGACATTTTTTAGTAAGGCGCATTCACAAACACTATCCACAGCCTACTATGAGGTGAAATTTAAAAAAACACCCGATATAATGAAGCATTGTAGTAATACAATGTGTTTCAAAATGATTTGTCATCTAGTCGGCTGTGGAATTCACATATAAAATTTAAAAAAAAAACGCCTTGCGAAAATAGGAGTTTCTACCATAGACATAATACTGTATAGACTACGGATCGGTATAAGGCGCGATGTGCCGAGTGGGAGCGAGGGGTAAATAAATAAGGCGACTTGTTTCTCACTCTAAATGGGCGGAGCTAACAACTCCGTAACCATGACGCTCTAACCTCTACAGCCTCATGTCAATCATGTGTCAGCACAATCAAGAATTTGTTATCACTTATCTTCGAAAACTATTGAGGAAATATAAGAAATGAAATAAAACTTGTAAATATAGCGGGAAAATAGTGGAATTGAGAAGAAAAAGTTCGTTTTCTTGAAGTTTAGAACTCGCGACCTCCAAAATAAAAGGACGTGACGTAACTGACAAGGCAAGAGGTTAGATCGTCATGGTTACGGAGTTGTCCCCAGACAGCACATAACGTCTTAAAGACATCTGTTTTACGCCTTTTTATACCTGGACGCCTGAAGACATAAAAAGAACATCTATAAGACGTCCATATCAGGACGTCTCTAAGACGTCCAGGGCTGGACGTCCTAAAGAAGTCTAATTTACGTCGATTTTAAGCCTGACTTTTTCATGCCTGAAGTGTACGTCTTTAGGACGTCCATTTCTGGATGTCTCTAAGATGCCCAGATCGGAATGTCTCAATGACATCTAATTTTCGTCTATTTTATGCCTGCCCTTTTTTATGCCTGAAGTGTTCTGGATGTCTCTAAAATGTTCGAACGTGGACGTCTTAATGACGTCTAATTTACGTCAATTTTATGCCTGATCTTTTATATGCCTAAAGTGGAACCTCCATTTTTGGATGTCTATGAGATACTAAAAGACGGACGTCTTAATGACGTCTAATTTACGTCAATTTTATGCCTGCCCTTTTTTTATGCCAGAAGTGGACGTCTTTATGACGTCCAATTCTCGATGTCTCTAAGATGTTCAAAATCTGACGACTTAATGACGTCCAATCTATGTCGTTTTCAGGCCTGACTATCTTTATGCCTAAAGTGGACCTCTTAAAGTCGTCGTTTTGGATGTTTAGAAGATGTTAAAAGGCGGACGTTTTAAGGACGTCTGATTTACTTTAATTTTTTATGCCTGATCTTTTTATGCCTGAAGTGGACTTCTTTAGGACGTCAATATCAACTGGATGTCACTAAAATGTTTGAAAGCAGACGTCTTAAAGATTTATAATTTTAGTTAAGAAAATGCACTTTTTTTGAACAGAATTAAATTTCTTATAAATTCCATATTTGGCAGATGGTCACGTGTAAATCTGTAAATATCTTTAGGAGCTTAGCTTGTGAACAATTTAAATCCAGATAAATGCAAATGAAACACCTACTTAATCACGTAATGAGTACTTTGGTAGATGAAGGATCCTACCACTTCAAAATACAATATTTCTGATGTTTTTTTGTGTGCGAACTTAACTCTTCGTTTCAGAATTCGAAGGATATCCACTTCGCACTATTCACGCGCCTAATTAAATTTACGTGAATAGTGCAAGATTCGGATGCGAGTTAAGGAAACATGGACAAAAATGTCTTAATTATATTTACTGTTTAAAGTAAATGATGTTCACACGCTGTTCACCACGAAGTACACTATTTCTTGGCCTTCTCGGACAGATTGTATACCGTATACCCCAACCATTCTTGTCTTCGTCTTGTTACCGTCACTTACATCGGCTATTTACTCTGAAACCTTTATGCTAGATCGTTTTGCTTTTGTCATTTATTTCAAAAATTCATTTTCAAGCAAGAAATTTTTGACAATAAAATTATTTAAACTGTTAAGACGTAACTATTGCCACGATCGTTATAAATGGTCGTTTGGGATATTTTCGCGGAAGAGATGGGGAAAAGCACATCTGTGTACCACATGTCTTGAAAAACCCTTAGAGATTTACGGTGTGATTTAGAAGATTGACCATTATTTCACTAGTTATATAGTAACAAATTCCCGACAGCGGGTAGATGTACCTACTTTTGGGAAACTACTTTTGGTTTGTTAAATGTTGTGTCCCTAGTTCGCATTTTTCTATACCACAGATCACCCATATAGTTCTAGATGTCCTACTCCCATACTGGGAAGTTGGTCCACGAGTGTCAGCGCCATCTAGCGTAAAAAACCGCGTTAAAGGCTAGATTGGTAAAAAGAAACCTGTAATCCTTATACAGAAATGCGCGGGAACTTTGAAATTAGAATGTTTTTATTTATTGCATAGTAGACCGTGGACCCATGACACCAAAAGTGTCGATAATGTATGTTCGTATGTCCCTTGGACGGACGAACATACATTATCGACACGTTTGGTGTCATGGGCCCACGGTCTATAAACAAAGCAATTTCTAAACAAAAAATATTTAACTGTAATCGAGATAAGCACAAATCTTAATTGTTTGAAAATGAGTCCTCCGATCGTCCATTATCTCGATTACGATTAAACATTTTTCATGTTGAAATTGCTTCATTTAGAAAGAGACAATAGTCAACTGAAGCCTTACCTATCATGAAAATAATAGTAACAATAAGTATAAGGTAATCTATATTAAGAAATGAACCTGACAAAATGCATACAAAAAAGTAACTACCCAACTATTAGAATATATTATCACTGAAACATAATTTATTATATCATTCACCCAGAGACAAAATAAGAAACACGATTTGTTAGAACCCTTACAAAAGCTTAAAGAAATGTTAAATATGTGTTCGTTCGAAAAGAAATAATGGTTTCACTTTATATCGTGCCCATAATATTAAACATTTAGCTAGTGAGGTACACATAAAACTGGTAAATGTTACATTTTGAGATGTAATTATAATTTCTGCTGGATAAACGACATGCACATAAAATCATATATGTAACGACTAATGATAGACCCTGGAACAGTTGGCAGACCCTATAAAATGTAGTTAACCATTGTAATCAACTATCGATGAAAACATAAATCAAGTTTTTAACAAAATGTATTTCGATAGTATGTGTCGACAGCAAGGTGTTACAAAGAATGATCCGTCTCCGGCTCTTCCAGCCAGCTACGTCTCCTCTAAAATGCACATATCATAAAAGAAGGATTTTTCATGACAATGTTAATCGATGATTTATTTCAGTTAATTCTATAACGGACTAGGGTGTCTTTGTACTATGTACTTTTAACGTTCTTACAAGAAGAAAAAAACCACTTTAGAATGACCTTTTTCTTTTCATTTCAAAAATTTTTAGTTAATCTATGGATACTATTATAATATTACAGCTTACAGATCCATTCTGTTACAGTGCCTATGTAACAGAAGAATATATGTAACAGAAGGGTCTTCTTCAATGCTGAACAGCCTCTCTCTTCCATATTCCCTGTCAGGGGGTATAACAGACAATTTCCCTGGAGAGAGGCTGCTCAGGGGTGTTCCATCAACATTTCCTATATAGAAATTCAATTAAATTAAAATAAGCTATGTCGTGTACTGAAAGATACATTTTACGAATGAATAGCTTCTGAATTGCTTGAAAAATACAAATGTATCATGTAAAATTGATTGCGGTATACGCACTCGTTCGTTGTTCAATTCTTGATGATGGCCCAGGGTAATGCTGAACAGCCTCTTCCTTCCGTATACCCTGTCGGTACATATGACAGACAGTTTCCCTGGAGAGAGTCTGCTCTGCGGAGTTCCATCAACATTTCCTAGAATAGAAATTCGATTCAATGAAAATAAGCTATGTGATAATATAGGGTATCAAAGGATTACCAGTAATGCTATGTGGTCGTGGTGCAGCTCTCCTTGGCGAAGTACGTTTGAAAAATCAATCCTCAGGAGATCAAACAGTATAACCTGAACAAAAAAGACGAAACGTAATCACTGTAGATAAATTGAAACGAAAATAATCATACCTGTTAAGTTTCTTGTAGGTAGGGCCACACTCGATAGCCGCAGGCGGCCGGCTACTCATGTGAAACAATCCGATTCAAAATGGCTGGAACACACCCTGTACTCCTGGCACAGCTGGATCGGGTTCATTACCGACAGTCTTGGGTCGTGGATGCGTTCCAGCCATATCTTCAGAGTGTGAGAATCCACAGGAAATGATAGCCTATAAGCCCAAATCACATCCTATTATAATCCATATGTAACAAGTTCTTAATTAACTCCTTTAGAACTCATAATTTGAAATGCTCCTACCTTGTGGTATCTTTACCGTCACATCCAGGAACTGACCAATTCTTCGGCATGTTGTCTATTCTCACAAAATATAGTTTATACTGTTTATGTGTTTATACGTAGTTGCACAAATTCTCGATAAAATAAATCTCACACCTGACGCTCAACGCTGAATGCTGACGCCATCACAGGACGCTTCTTCGACGTTCGACGTATCTCACGATTCACGAATCTGTCGTGTCATGTGATTGTGTACTGTGTACAAGGATTAAATATCGTACGTGGTGCCACCTCTTGACATAAAATTCTAACTTTCGCATTTATTTTCGGTCATTTACGCCAGATGGCGCAGTAAATTGCCGACCAAGTGCGCCTATATCAGTTCCCACCCCCTGATGCTGACGCCATCACAGGACGCTTCTTCGACGTTCGACGTATCTCACGATTCACGAATCTGTCGTGTCATGTGATTGTGTACTGTGTACAAGGATTAAATATCGTACGTGGTGCCACCTCTTGACATAAAATTCTAACTTTCGCATTTATTTTCGGTCATTTACGCCAGATGGCGCAGTAAATTGCCGACCAAGTGCGCCTATATCAGTTCCCACCCCCTGTTCTATACTCCGAATAAGTCGTACGTGTAGGCTCCATTAATTATTACTGTGTATTAGCTGTTCTAGTTATATCGTAAGTTATCGACGGTTGTGTTTTATTTAAGGTAAGTGACAATAATTAAATTTAAAAAATTAATAATTCATATTAAAATATTAATATGAGATATAAATTAAATTTACAAAAGCATTATTTGCGCGCTAAACGACTGCGTCGTAGTTCCACACCTGAATTATTATGTAGTACTACCGAACCATCACTCACAAGTACCATTTGAAAACCAGACCATTTAGTGTCTCTTAATAGTAATTCTCATGAACATATAAATTCTGATTTGAGTTTTAATTCCGTTTCAAGTGAAAATGCATTTGACGAAAATAGTTTAAATGTAAATTTCACACAACAAAAATTTACTTCTCGTATGGATTCATTTGATTCAGAATTTAACGCTTTATTAACAGATTAACAAAGCTCAATTTATCAAAAATGATAATTTGTAAAGGCAAATGTATTTTAAGTAAAAGGAAGAATAGCTATTTTGTTTATTCAGTACTCTCACCTTTATAGTTTTCGCTTATAAATGATAAAATAAGACATATTAATATATTATCTCTATATTATAGAAGCAGCACAGAAGACAGGCCTACATCTATGGTGGGAGGGGAGCCAACGAAACAAGGAGGTTGCCATCCAGGCCTGGTTGAGAAGGGCGTCGGATCGCCAATTGCGTATTGTGAATAAAACTTAAATTCATAATAATTTTAGGTCTTATTTTTTATTACTTTCCTATGTTTTCTCTTTTTTATGTTTTTTTCTGTCTATTTTAATTTTGGGTGTATAGTTTTAGGTAAAACTATTTTTCACTTTTTACTATTTTTACTTGGTGTTGGTATTATTTAATCTATTTTTATTTTTCTGTTAAGGCCCGGTTGTATATGTTTGGTTAAATCTACACACTCCAGTTTAAACTTAAAATGAGTATACAAATATTCCATTTAAACTCCTACTTTTAGTTTAAACCGAATTTTTAAAATCTAGCCTAAGTGTGATTTGTGTTGTTCAATTTTAGTTTCAATAAATACTTGTATTAGCCTCAAAATTGATATTTTTTTTATTTTTGCCAGAAATTTACCTTTTTTACCTTTTTACCATAAAAAGGCGTGCATCGAACGTTTTTAAGACATAGATTGGACGTCTTAAATGTGTAAACCAGAGGTCTTAAAGACGTATTAGGGACGTCTTAAATACGTATTAGAGACGTCTTAAAAACGTATTAGAGACGTCTTAAAAATGTATTAGAGACGTCTTAAAGGCGTAGTTTTGTATAAAAAAAGTCTTAAAACAGACGTCTTTTGGACGTCATTACGGATTTGCGGACATCTTTTTAATGCCTTGAAGGCATCTTTGAGACGTACCGTTTTGTGACAAATAACATGAAATGAAGATAAAAAGAACATTTTAAAGACGTCACTAAGAAATCAGAGGATATATTTACGACGTCTTACAGACGTGAAGAAGGCGTCCTTATGACGTCTTAAAGACGAAAAATGAACGTCGTAAAGTTGTGTTTTTAATGCCTTGAAGGCATCTTTGAGACGTACCGTTTTGTAACAAATAACATGAAATGGACATAAAATGGACACTTTAATGACGTTCTTCGGACGTCACAGGACATCTTTGAGATGTCGCACATGCCTAATGGTGATGTCTATCAGACGTCTTAAAGACGTCTCTGTGCTGTCTGGGAACTCCGCTTATTTAGAGTGAGAGGCAAGTCGCCTTATTTATTTGCCTCTCGCTCCCACTCGGCACATCGCGCCCTATACCGATCCGTAGTCTATATAGTATTATGTCTATGGTTTCTACTAGTTATACATAACCACAAAATAACCTACTTAACCTCTTTTAACTTCTGGTTTTTCTCTGTCAGAAAGAAACGAATTCTGAGTATTTTTGTCTATTTGTAGTATTTGTTTGGCCCTGAAAAGGGCCGTTAATTACCAGCAGTACTGATTGCCAGTTTCGCAATAAATGTTCGAAGTGTCACTTGTTGTCAGAATTAGATAGGTTTAAATCAATAGAGCGCGGCCGTAGAGATAAAAGAGAGAGGAGGTAACAAATGTGGTTGGAACAAATAGACCAAAGTGGCTTCTGCATATGGCCGACTTCCTGTAAGAAATCTTTCTCTCCAGTGGCGTAGCATTACATTATCTAAAATTATGAAATAATAATTTGTATGAAGCAGTTTTATTTTCCATAAAATGTCACAAAATGCTAACATATGTAACAATATGAAGGTTGCTCAATACGAATTAAATAAAGATTTTTTTTTAATTTTCTTGATTAATTTAACGCATATTTATACTAATAGTTCATAACAAAATTACCTACATCAGTGTTTAAAACCTTACGCTGTTGTTCATTCTTTGGAAAACGGAAACAAACAAAAAATTTCCGATTTTGGGATTAATCAGTTAATAGAAGAAAAATTACCAAAAAAGAAATGTGCTCCAGGTATACCAGGAAGACAAAGAACGAGCAGGAAACCAAGAAGGAGAGGAAGAGCTGATTCAGTTATGTATGGTGGGTATATTATATTAAAAATATGTATATTGTAATCTGTGGTCGCATGGAGGTTCAACGATACGACCACCAAAGAATCGGATTATTAAAAAACAGTCCCGTTACTAAAATATTGTCCTTTATTTAAATTAGGTCAGGTAAAACGACAAAAAAAGAGTCTTCACCGGACGACGGTCGGAGATGCACTTCCCCTCAGCCGTTATTACAATTTTCTACATCTCGAGGGGCTTTTACCCTCGAAGCGTCAAGTGCCTACCCCGTGGTGGGTAGGTAGCGATTTCTCGGAAGGGTTCTAAAGTAAAGTGTCATGTGGCCCTAAATCTCTCGACTTGCCAAAACCCTGCCTACAATATATTTATTATTAATTATTGTTAAACTTTGGTTCCCAATGGTAGACTGTAGCTCCCCCTATAGATCCGCCACTGCACAATTCAGCAATAACAATCGCAAGCACGCGTTCGAAAAGTGGCTTCTCAATATGGCCGGTTCCGTCTACAAAATTTATCCCCCTCTCCCTAATTGTTACCTCCTCTCTCTTTTATCTCTATGAGCGCGGCACATCAAAAATTACATGCACAAGGTTCCAACGCCGACTAGATTGACAATCATTTTGAAACACGCTGTATTAATACTTAAACAAAAATTTGTATTTTTAATTTTTTTTTATTTTATTTTCCAACCCCGTAGGCCAACAGTTAAAATTTGACTTGAACGTTATACTGTCCGCATTATTACATTTGTCTTTTTCCTGATGAAATATTCAGAGAAAATCACGTTTACTGGTAAATAAACATGAAAAGATTTAAACATATTTAAGAAATTCGCGAACGTTCCATTCAGTAACATAAGATAGAAAGAGATAGATATCCGTAACCAGTGCGGGTTGCCTATGCAATCGTGTTGCCTCACTTGTCGCTCAAGGCGGGTCCGTTCCAGATATAGAGTTCACTGATATTGAGCTCTTTCAAACAGCCGGAGTGCTCGAAATAGAGCAAGTGTTTGAAAGAGCAGTTATCCACGAATACTTTACGCGATTTTTTTTATTGATCCCTAATCAAACCAAAACCAAATGCATACCCAATACGTATAATTAATTTGAACGACACTCGGGACGCTTCGTGCCGGCCCGTCGCCCGTCGTGCCACCACGCTACGGCCAAAAACGCTCTGTTATTGGTTGATATCGCCGTTGTTGATGCGTTTCCATGGCAACTTTAAAAAACGCGCTTGCCAAAAAGCCCAATTTACGCACGCCAGGGCGTGTTTGAAATAGGCAAAATAGAGTACCAATAAAAAAAATGTTTTGTGGGTGTCGCCTTGAAATAACACGGTACTAGTTCTATGACGGTACTTGCGCTTGCGCTTCTTAATAATATTATGTTGTGATTGTAACCAATCCACCAATCTGCCCAGTCATCCAGTGTAATCTCTCATCTATGCCAGTCATTTTTTGTCCATTTGCCTGCACATATTTTGCCTGTGAACTGCGTTCCGTGTAATCAACATGTTACCAGACGTATCACCTTCTTCGCCACTGCCTAGCAATTCTAGTGGCTTGGCATCTGTCCTCACCAGAAGTAATCAGAAAGTGAAATCATGGCAAGTACTCGAATACGGCGGCATGGAAAATTTACAATTAGTGGAGACACCCTTGCCAGTTATCGACAGTCCAAATAAGGTCCTTGTCCAAGTCAGTGCCGCATCTGTGAACCCGATAGATCTCCTGACGATTGGTATGTATCCAGTTGAGTTATTTCGTTGTATTTGTATTTTTGTGAAAATGTTAAGACTACTACTCCCCTACGATCAGCTTACCACCACCAATAGTTCGTAAAGATTCCCAGCCAGCAAGCAGACGTCATTTTCACGGCGAAATCACGTCAATCTTACACTTAGACTATGATGATGAAACTATGACTAAGATCTTAAGTGACCAAAAAATCGACGTAGATATGACGTAAAATTCACGTCAATATGTCACAGATAATTGACGTCACTTTTCGACGTCATTTTAAGGTATATTTTAAACGTCATTTGACGCCGTTATAAATGTGCCCTAGTAATAAATTCCGATAGAAACGGATAGAAAATGTTATAATGATATATAAATACATATCTTATTGTTCCCTATCCGATTTTTTTGATAGGAACTCAATACGATTCTATGTAATTTTTAGCCTCACACGCAGGGCCGCACCAGGAGTCTATGCCGCCCGGGTGCAAGTAGAAATTTGCCGCCCCCCCCATACCCAATAAAAATTTTCAAAAAAGGCGTTTCTACGTATAATGTTAATAATATGCCGCCCCTCTACGATTGCCGCCCGGGTGCGGTGCACCCTTTGCACCCCCGGTTGGCGCGGCCCTGCTCACACGCTTATTGCATTTTATCGCGTATTTTAACAGAGTTTTCTATCGTTTCCTATCAGAGTTCTCAGATAAAATCTCAATCTCATCTTGCAATGGAGGTGGGGGGATTACTGCGTCTGAAATAGAATGAAAAATCATTAAAAATATATTGGGCTGTGTTCATAGGACTACTTCCTCATTTTATTCAAAAAAGAAATTATTATTAAAAGAATTATTTGTCTAGTTTATTTTATTTTACACAGTTACAGTTTTTAATTTCTTGCCTAGGAAATTAGGCATTCATCATCATCACTTCCCCTCTGAAAAAAAAACACTTTATTAGTTCATTTATACAATTATCACTTTTATCTATTACATCCCAGAAACTATATGTCATATTGCATATTGTTGAATGATAATAACTGATACCTTATTAAAATTTCTCCGTCTGAATGCATCCGGATTTTTAGATCCAGAGCTTTCTGCCGATTCGCAAAATTTAATATGCGGATTTCTCTTCCGGCCTTCTATTTTCTCCCATTCCTCTTGTAACGCCTCTAGAGATTCTGAAATAGTATAATATACAGAATTTCTTGAATGATGGTATTTATGAGTAATGAATTATAATTTACTTTTGATATTTGGCATAAACTTCCTGTGTGTGAGAATTCCTGTAGCTATTAAAAAAATTGGAACAACACCGAAAATTTTACACTAATTTATATAACTATTAGGCAGCTATACCTAATTAAATCTATTCACAATTGTTTTTCAGTGATTCAGTTAAAGTCAATATACTTATATGTACTTACCATTGACTGCAATTACCGGTGCCTCCTGGTATTCTCCAGTTTCGTCACATAACGCTTCATGTTTTTTATTTTTTAAGTAACTTGTTGGATCAATTTTTTTTTATTTTTGATACCTCCACGAACCTAAACTCGCGGGTGTGACTCAATTTTATGTGCGCGTACATTGTAATGGTAACGCAAACAAATAAAATCAAAAACACGAGCAAACACAAACGAACTTGTCGAAGTTTATTTCACTATGAACTGCAATGAACAACTGTGAATTATGGTTTTCCCCAGAAAAGGATGAGGGCTCTATTGCCATAAACAAACTAGCCCACCCGCCGACTGGTCGGTACCGATAAAGCTCGTTAGGAACCCCGTAATAGGAAAATATTAGCTAAAATAATAAATATCTTTATTAACAATATTTATTGTCCCTTACGTCGGCTCTGATTGCCCTTTTGGTATTCAAACTTCAAACCCAAACCCATCTGTTGCAAGTAAGATGCGCAACCTTATAGCCACAAGTGTTACCCTATTGTTCTCTGGATTCCTCTTACCCCCCAACCCCTCTCACCCATGTTTGCCTTGGCAGGTAACTAGTGCCACCACAAATTTTGACGGATTAGGGATGAAACTTAAAGATTCCGAGAGGTGGATATGTATTTATCCCTCTTCGGTGTTGCCGCTCCGTACTTACGTATAAACCACCGCTCTCGGTGTCCTTCCAGTTTCTAATTTTAAGCCCAGGTAACCTCGAAATCTTCCCGCGGGTGTATCCCATCTCGGCACATTTTTTTTGCGGTCAATCTTACGACACCTTGTCGGTCCATTTCTAATATACCCATCTCGGCACAACGGATCGAGCAGGTACACACTACAATAATTTCTCAATAACTCGGCATTCATCTAGGGAGGTACCTTCTTAATAATACTGTATTGTCGAAAATAATGGTACTTGACTGTTGCGCAAAATTCACAATATTTGAGAAACCTGGTATACGCAGCACACCGTATACGAGTGAACGTCATGTGATACGCTCGAAAGTACGTTGGAACGCAAGGGGGCAAGGATCACCCTATGGGCATCACCCTATGCCGAGATGGGCACTGTAGAATGGAGTACCTGCCTAGATGTATGCCGAGTTGGGGTATAATTTTATCGTTTACCTGCTTCTTGTGCCGGTAGATGAAGTATTTGGCCTGCGAACTCACCTTTTCATTGTCACTTTTACTGCTTTTACCTTTCAGGACTACTAATATTTGTGAATATTTTAATGCGAGATTTAATTCAAAATTTTATAAGTCCAACACTATAATATCTATTTGTTTATTATTCCGTTAATAGACGTTCAAATTAAAATTTATACCAATTGCGGATTTAAAATCGGAGATGTAAAATATTATTAGAGAAGAAGAAATATCTGCGGACAAGTGCTTTTCTTAAGCATAAGCACATCGGGCGATTAGATATTAGTAGTACCTTACGACATCAACAAATTTCTTTCACTTACTTATTTAAAATTGTTGTGTTGATATGTTAAAATGTATTGAAATTGTTTATTGTAAACTTGGACAATTACCGTCACAATAAAAAAAGAATGAACTGAAATTAAATTATCTCTAATAATTTCAGGTTTCAGGGAATTATATATTATTGATCTAAAAATATTAGTACAATACAAATTGTAATATTGTCAAAATTATTATTTAAAAAACAACAACGATAATGTCATTACTTGTTGTAATACCGTTGATATCACATATAATGTCGTCATTAAAATTCAATTTGCAATGTCATTTTAAACATTATAATTAATTTGTTCGAGTTAAAATCCTTCAGTATGTTATTATGTAATAAATTAGTTCAATATTTTATAAATATTAGACTTTCGCTTGTAACTACCGTACTTACGGAAAAATAAATGTTTTTCATAAAAAGTACGTCAACAAAGGAAAATAACGTTGCAGAATCAAAAATCTAATTGGTGAATTAATTACCCAACATTTAGTCGTTAATTAATTGATCAAAAATTGATTTTGACGTTTTCATTTCTACGAAACTAGGCGATGTTTTACTACGTTAACATCAAGTCAGTCATAATTAGCCGTTATTTAGTCAAAAAATTAATATTGTCGTTTTTATTTATACTATTTTGTGACTTTTTGCTAAGTTGACGTCTAATGAATTTGAAATTGACTTAAGCCACAATTAGTCGGCATTTATTATATTATTACTACAATAAACTTTACATTTCTATGTATATTACATTAGAAGAGTTAATATGCTACGTAAGTACTACGTACAATAATTTTTAGTACACACAAAATTGTACAAATTTTTTAACCGAAAGTTGTGACCTTTTTTGTCTGCGAAACATCGCATACGGCGGCGGTCAGCTCGTAAGGAATTTTAATGGCCCACCCTAAGATCGGTCATCTCGTAAGCGAACCGGCAAGTAAATTTTTAAGGGTCGTTTTGGATGAGTCAACTCGTAAGGGGATTCTCAGAAATAATCGAGGGGATGATGATTGCAACGAAGTAGTTCGAATATTTGTTGAAACTAAGAATATGATATAAGGGGGTGGTTTGTTATGTTCCAACTGAACGGTGACGAGCACCGAGATAGTTATGTATTTTATTAACAGTCAATGCGGGAAAGACTTGCTTGTTGTTAATAACGGTCGGGTTCCGTAGGGTTTTCCTTGCTCTCTCGCAAGGAATACGATAATTCCCCTTTTGGGATTTTTCACGTCAACTCTTACGAGTTGACCGATCTGAGAACGATATCCTTACGAGCTGACCGATCTCGGCGAAGGTCAAATGCGGACCGGGATAAATCCTTACGAGATGACCCGTGCCCATCGCATAACTGAAAAAATAAAAGCAACAAAATAAATTTTTAGAAAAATTTATCAAAGAGTAAATAACGCTGAAGTACGGCTTAATTTGTTTTTTAGATTATGCAGTGGTTTTTTTTGATAATTTAACGTACATAAAATCGAATCAGTATCAATAAATAAATCCATTTTATTCTTGTCCTCAGAAATAAATTAATTAGTACAAATCGCGTAGTGTTTAGTTTTACTGAACAGTAAAAACGTTACAGTGGTGTTACAGAGTGCGGATTAATTAGTGAAATAAATTAAGAACAATGAAGAAATTACGCGATTTAAAAGTTGTGGACCTCAAACGCGAGTTGGAAGAACGAGAACTCGAAACGTCAGGCGCGAAAACAGTGCTGCAGAAACGTCTGGAGGAATATTGAATGGACAATGGAGACGACCCTTAAACTTTTTGCTTCGAGGAAGAAGGTGAGCGCCTCCTTGACAACATAAAAAAAGAACTCCATGGCGAAATGAGAAAACTCCATGGCGAAATGGGAAAACTTCATGGCAAGTTAGACAACAACATAAAAGAACTCCACGGCGAGATGAAAGAACTCCACGGCGAGTTGGACAACAAACTAGGATAACTCCATGACGAGTTGGATAACAACATAAAGGAACTCCACAGCGAAATGGAAAAACTCCACGGCGAGTTGGACGAACTCCACGGTGAGCTGGATAGCCGAATTAGAAACCTTGACAGCGCGCTCCAGACCGAGAAAATCCAACGATTGGAGCTGGAGAACTAACTAAGAGAATTGGGGGAACGTTTACAATCAATACATTTCCCGCCCAGTCGGCAAAACATGTCCAGTCCAGGTAATCCATTCAACGACTCGGAGGAGGTAACCAGGATCGAGGCAGTCCCTACTGCGAGCCATCGAGTTAAGCCGCCGACCTTCGACGGAGAAATTCCCTGGGAGAACTACCTCCGACAGATCGAGGCAGCGGCGAAATTCAACAACTGGGAACTGGGCGCAAAGGGACAAGGCAGTGGCTCTGACATGATCTACGCTACGCCGTCGTGCTCGAAAACTCGCGCGTGTTTGAAAGAGCTCAATATCCACTCATACTTTAATATACTATTTTATGAGGTTCTTGGTATTTTGCAAATAAATATAAAATTATAAAAGTATACGTAGTGTATAGTAAAAAAAACATCGTAATTTGTTCATCAGAGTAGTTTCTCAGGGCACGTACATGATACCTCCACCAAAATCCTTTAACTGTATACCAAAAATAGCTACACCGGCGGAAAGAGAGTGCAAAGGCAAACTTACCTGGGTGAGGATCATTGCTTCAGTCTGTCTAACAACCGAGATATTTCATTGCAAAGTTTGCTTTCGAACGTAAACAGACGAGCCATCTTGAAAAGAAATAAGCACAGAACGCGAGAAGCGTGCACGGAAACAGTATTTCACGTTACCCTGTAGAATGCTCACGCGAATTCCATTTGACTTAAGGCGGTTCTCGCACTATATATGTTATACGATTGTGAGAGGCACCTTCTCCATACCAATTATATTTTACAACACGTGCGGCACATACCATATACTTTGTCCTCCCCGCCGCACATACATCTCGATCACTTTCTATCTAATGAAATACATGTGCGTCGTTTCAGTCGCACAATAATTGTGGACGGACTCAGTTGGATTTTGGTATTTATTTTACTGCAAAAAATGAACATTCCTTTTCGCTTCAATTCTAATGTCTGTAACTGTGAGATAATAATGAAATAATATTTATTTATGTAATTGTAACAGGCTCTGTTGCACATTTTAGGAGGTATGTAGTAGATATGCCATTCCCCTCCTTTGAAAGTGTCAGGCGTAACGCTTCATAGGTTTTGGACGGTGGTTTGGTTTTAGGTTTTAGCCTTTAGTTGGATTCCAGATTTTCAACAGTGTGTTCGAGTTGTGACTGGGATCTTGAGAGAGAAATAGTTATATTGTTTAAAAACGTCATATCTCATGTTAATCGTGTTATACTATTAGTTATTATTATATTGTGGACAATGGGAAAAGCAAAGAAAAATAAAATCAAATCTACTCGATTGAAATGTAAAAGGTGAGAAAATTTTCTAAGATCAGGTACTTACATACAGTGTGAATGTAAAGTCTGGAATAAATTCATTATTGACTTTTGACTAAACGCATGCTTTAAAAAAACTGGAACAGGTAAATTTTAATTTTAATTTGGGCACATTGTGACAAAGTTTTCATGTTATGACGCAATTTATTAAAGTAAATTATTATTTCTCTTCACAAACGCAGGGTTTATTTATTGTTTTCGTTTGGAATTCTTTTAGAAAATGATTAAACTTAGATTAGAATGTACGTTTTATTGACATCTGTCTATAAAGGTACATTCTACTGTTATGAATACTTTTTGGAACTTAGCCGGCATTAATAATCTCATTTGATGAAGGACAGTCCTTATTTCGCCGATAAAATCCAATATTTACAGGTTATTATAAAGAAGTTTTTTTTTGAAAAATGAATGTAATTAATTGCATATTTGAATGTAGTTTTCACTTCAGATCAGCTTTTCTTAAAGACAATATTCGATTCTATCCAATTTCTAAATTATAAATTATAAAAATACAGTCGAACTTCCATATAACGAGAATGAAGGTACTGCGAAATTTGCTCGTTATATAGAGGTCTCGTTATATGGAAGTTCCCCCATTTTTGATGGTTAATTGTAATGGTTAAGGAAAAAACAATTTTTTCAAACACAAACACGTATTTATTGAAATTAATGTAATATAAAACAAAAAACCATTCAGAATTACATACTCAGAAGTTGTTGACGGTTTTTCAAAATCGTTGACACACTACTCGAGGTGATACCATACTTCGGGCAAACGTCTTTATTTTTTAAACCCTCTTCAAGATCCGTTAAAAGTTGTAAGTTACCGGACAGTGTCGAATTTTGCCAGGTACATTCTGAAGACATTTTTAAGGACCAAAAGAAACCCTGCACACGAAAGTTTTAAGTCAAACTGAACAGATTTCACCCTATATCTTTGGGAAAATGTGTTTGTTTCACTTTACTACACTCATTAGTCGTTCTTCGGGGAGTTCGGATATTAAAATTCAGATATAAAGTATTCAGTGTAAAATTCAGGTATAAAAATCCGCAATTAAGGACATAAAGGGGCAAACGTTTGATTTGTTTTCTGAAGAATACATAATTTCCGAAATTTGCTCGTAGTATGGAGGATTGCAGTTTAAAAATCTCGTAATATAAAGGCAAAAATCCATTATAAATCGTAGCTAGCGCTAAATGCAATAAAAAAGCTTGTAATACGGAAGTATGCGTAATATAGAAGTTCGTTATATAGAAGTTCGACTGTATATAACATTAAAAAAATTGCGGGACGAAGAAATCTTCAGAGCAGTGTTTCCATTTCATTTTCATAGGTGTAAATATTTCTTTTCTGTTTTGGATTTGTCATCTATTAATGTTATTTGTTTTCTTCTATTTGCTACTGTATTCCTTAATATTTTTGGCTCTATACTTATGGTTTTCACAACAATGTCAGTACCGACCTCCATACTTCTCTATTTATTATAAAGAAAAATGCACCTTTAATCCCGAAATATATATTCTTTATAAAAAATCACTGAGATGTTAAACTGAGTTCAGGTGAGAGAAGTTAGGGGTGTAATTCAATGTCGGTAGGGGTATTTGCTCTCGAAGTAGTTGTTTCCTCTAATTGCTCAAAAGTTCAGTTATATTTGAAATTTATCTATTTATTCTTTTTAATTGTAGGCTTAATTTGGGTTTCTTTGTTTCAATTGATGGCCACATATATTCTGGCAGCAGATACTTTACTTATTTATTGTTGTTTGTTTCTCACATATTAATTTGTTCCGTATTGCCCTCTATTCTTTCTCATCTGTATTTATATATATATATATATATATATATATATATATATATATATATATATGGCGAGTTTGTTACAGCTGACGCCGTCTCTCGCATCCCAGTTTCCACGTTTTTCTGTTTCTCCAATCGTTTTCTGACAGTCCTCTACTTGTCATGGCTTCGGCCACTTCATCTTCCCAAGTTCTTTTTGGTCGTCCTCGTTTCCTTCTCTGGTTTGGGGTCCATTTCCATATTTTCTTTGGCCATCTGTCATTGGCCATGCGCCGCAAATACCATCGAAGTCGTTTTGCTTCAATTGTATCAATTATGTCCAAGTCAATTCCCATATTTTCTCGGATGTTTTCGTTTCTTACTTTGTCAAGCCTGGTTAACCTGCTACACCTTCGCCAATAATTCATTTCAACAGCTTTGACTTTCAACTTACGTTTTTTATCCATTTCCCAGACTTCCGAACCATATGTAGCTATACTCTCAACTATTGATTTATATATTCGTATTTTTGTTGCCTTCGTTATCTTTTCACTCCACAGTACACAATTTAACTGCCTGATGACATTGTTTGTCTGTGCCATTCTGCTACCTATTTCATCTTTGCTTCCTCCCGTATTAGAAATTTTTTGGCCTAAATACTTGTACCATTTGTTGTTTTTTCTTTTATGTGTGCCTAGATCAAGGTCTTGACCTGGTCCTCCGACTACCACGTATTCCGTTTTCTGGGTATTAATCGTTAATCCCCATGAGTTATAGGATTCATGAAGTTTTCTTAGCCTATAATGTATATCCATTTCGTCCTCAGCAAGTATAACTTGATCGTCGGCAAAGTGGAGAGTGAAGAGTCTATCTTCCCCTACCGGTACTCCCATATTGCGACATTTCAATCTCCATTGACTAAGGGCACCATTGAGATATATCTTGAAAAGGGTTGGTGCAATGCAACAACCTTGTCTTAGACCTTTAGTTATTTTAAACGGCGTTGATATTTTGTTGCCATTTTTTATACTAGCTGTCATACCGCTGTAAAGACTTTGGACCGCTTGTATATAGATTTCTTTTACACCTTGGTTTCTCATAACGGACCAAAGCTGTTTTAATGGAACGCTGTCATAGGCCTTCTCCAGATCTATAAATACAAGGTGTGTTTCCAGTCCACGTGCCAGTCGTTTTTCAGTTACCTGCCGAAGACAGAAAATACTACCAGTGCAAGATCTTCCGGCTCGGAAACCATTCTGTTCCTCAACATCTACCGAACAGGTCTCAATTCGTTTTTTTAATACTTTTCCATACAGTCGGGCGAGTGAATTTATCTGTATTTGTATTACCTAATATTACATTGTAGGTCATTTTGGTCAACAATTCAACAATTCAATTTCTTGTATTTTCTGTGCTGTGCCAAGTCCATTCTCTACTGGGTTTCTCTTTATATGAAAGTGTACACTTCCTGTTCCACTCCTTTCCTGGCAAAGGATACTCACACCTCCCTGTGGTCTTTGCTGGACAGTGAGTTTTTATAACAAAGTAGTGCATAAAGTCAAAGCACTTGCAGATATGTAATTCAATTAACAAGAATGCATAATGGCAAATTAGAAAAACTTATAAAATGACACTGACTAAGTGAGTAAATTCCATATACCTTACTCATCCTAGAACACATGATCCTATTTGAATTGTAATTAGTGTATATAAATGTGTTTGTAATTAAGAATTTCATAATTTCTAATATAATTAATATATTAATATCTATTTTGTTTGTAAATAATTGTATAATAGCATTATAGTGTGTAATGTAATATGTATAATGTAAATGTATAATAATACTAATAAAATCACACTGACTAAATGAGTCAATTCCATGTACTTACTAACTCATCCTAACACATTATAATTCTATTTCATTTCTAATTATTGTTGTATACTGATACCTATATATTTTTAATTATTTAAGAATTTCACAATAATCTCAAATCTCAGAACTAAATTCATGAAAGACGAAGAAAATGTATACTTTTCAGTTATAAATTTACTAGCCAAACCAACAGTCATGTCAAGTAAAAAAAATTGCTGTGGCAACATGGCGACGTGATGACGTGCACCGCAAGTTTTACTAATTTCTCAATCAAATAGGCAATCAAAAAGTAGGAATTTATATTTTTTGTCTTTTTCTCTCCCTCTATTTTCTGCTACGTAGTTAGTTCAAATTAACATTTACACATTTATTTCTAATTTTATTTCATTTATAACAAGATGTATCAAGAATACCATAAGCACATAAAAATATTCGCGAAACACTATGGCAATAGGAAAGTTCGACCCTGCTCTTCTCCGTTTGGAATTACGACGGCACGGCGCGCGGGTAGTAAACAACTGGGATCGAGAGTTGTTGAATTAGAAAGAGAGAAAATAGTGAAGAAATTAATCAGTAATTTCCATAATTCTGGCTTATTTTTGAATATATTTTTTTGCAAATGGTACCAAAAAACAGAGAAAAATATTATTTCGGTAACTATGTTGTCCAATTTTTTAACACTCGTTCAGAACTGCTTTATTTCCTTACCAGAATTGCTTTTCCTTATCATATTTCGGCTCAGAAATAAAAATTTGAAAAAAGAAAAATTTAGTGCTTTAGATAACTTGTTATATAATATATTTAACTAAAACAGAAATTGACTGGCCGAAAAATAAAGACAAAAAATGGGAATCAGTTTCTAAATCGTTATCCTTCGTTATTCATTTATCGCGTACAAAATATATAATTTAATCGGTTAGATAGGTAGAGGAGAGCATATTTTACAATTATTTTAGTAACAGTTCAAAATACGATCGCAATTTTCCTTAAAATTAAATTAAATAAAAAAATGCATTTTTTGGTGAATTCACAGAGGGAACAGCCTTAACCCCAATTGTTCACCCTTGTCCGCTTGCGCCATACAAGCGATGGCGAATTCACCAAAAGTTACACGTAATGTAGTGGAACTGTAATGATTTCAAAATTTTTTTTCTCGAAAATTGTCGTATTTCCTCACCGGAAACTATCTCCTATGTATTGTTAATCCCTTTTTATAGTGTTTTCTTAGAATTTCGAAAAAAAAAAACGTGGTGGCAGTATCATGTACGGACCCGTATATATACATCAGTGTTTTAAGATCCGTTCAGAGCGTTTGCCAGATCCAAAAGGGGAATAGATATGTAGGAGAATAAATACAAAGTTTAAAAAAATCTTGGTACAGATTTCGGAAAAAAAATCACAAAACCGAAAAATTACATTTAAAAAAATTCTTGAGGCGGATTTCGAGAAAAATTCTAAAAAACGAACAATTACATCTTAAAAGAAATTTATGTAGCGGATTTCGAGAAAAATTCAAAAAACCAAAAAATTACAAGGGTAAACTACCCTCCTATCTCGACTTTATGATTTCTCAGACATAATGACGTGAAAATGCCGACCCTTGTGTGACCAATGTCGACGTCGACCAAATATGACCCATAATCGACGTTAATATGACGTCGCATGCTGGCTGGGATTAATAAACCTTCGGGGCAGACCAGGAATACCGGGACCAAAATCTTTTAACTGTATACCAAAAATAACTACACCCGCGGAAAGAGCGTGTACAGAAAAACTTAAGTGGGTATGTGGGTATGGGAAATACTTAATTTCGTCTAACAACCGAGATATTTCATTGCAAAGTTTGCTTTCAAACGTAGAAATAAACAAATTGGAGCCATATTGAAATCAAGGCACAGAACACGAGAAGCGTTCACGGGAACAGTGTTTAACGTTACACTGTAGAATATTCAAGCGAATTCCATTTGTCTTAACCTCAATTTTTTGGCCTTGCATTCCTTGCCCTAACAAGCGAATTCACCAAAAGTCACACGCAATGTTGATATTGTAATGATTTGAAAATACTTTTCTCGAAAATTGCCCAATTTTCAGTCCGGAAATTATCTCCTATATATTTTTAAGCCTTTGCCCAGTGTTTCCTGAAAATTTCGAAAGAAAATTCGTGGTTCCGGTAAACCTGGTCTGCACCATTGCGATACGAAACGTTCTCGTCCCTCGGCGCCATGCCACACGACTCATAGCTTATACGTCACTAAGCAACGATGCCATTCTCATCACATTATACATATTTCCATCGTCCCCGTCATCCTATCTCAGCACTAACGATAACGTTTGCATCAGGAATCACCTCAATCGCAATGTCTTAAAATTGGTATAAATCAACAATATTCGTGCATCGACTAATAACGTTCTCGGCGGTCCTCATATAACACTCAACGGTTTGAAGCACGAAAGAGCAAGAAATTGCAGCACACTTATGCAAACAAACAAAAAATTCGCAACAATCCCTACGGTCCAATACCTACGTATATACCACTAATAGTGATACAAGACAAAATTCAACGCAATGTGTTTCCCTGTAAACCACATCTTTTCCAGGACAATTTTTCGTTACTCTTGACAACGTTGCAAACACCTTGCACATATAGTCTAACCAGTAGCAATCGGAACACTCAATAAAATCTAAATTTACGGAGGACATTCGAAAAGAGCCCGTTGTCTCTATACAAAACCATGGGACTTATCTTTTGCTTATTCAGAAACGACCTGGTATTTTTAAAATGCAGGTGTTCAGTTGCCCAAGTGAAATCATATATGCGAATGCATGGATATGTACAGATAAAGAACTAGAGGGTCCATTGGACAGCAAAATTTTTTTTACCACGGCGGCACTTCGTTTGTATCATCTTCTTCTTCTAAGGTGCAGGTGTACAGTCGATCAGTGAAATCGTGTAAACTTTGTCCAGTCGGAGTTGGAACGGCAAAAAAAACCGCCCATGGACGGGTCGTCCATGGGCGTATCATTACGGATAATAACTCTAACAATGAATTTACTTCCAAATCGCAGAAACGAATGGCACACACATTCACCCACCACTGCTTTCTCGAGTATAAATGCCGAACAAGAGATCACAAGGAAAGCACACGTAGCCGCTGTTTTTATGGTCCAGTGGACCATCCAGTATCCGTAGAGTCGCGTACTTCCTCGTACACAATTTCACTGATCGACTGTACACCTGCACCTCAGAAGAAGATGAAGATACAAACTAATTGTCGCCGCCGTAAAAAAAGTTTTGCGGTCCAATGGACCCTCTAGTTATTTATCTGTGCATATCCATACATCCACATATATGATTTCACTTGGGCAACTAAACACCTGCATTTTAAAAATACCAGGGCGTTTCTGAATAAGCAAAAAGATAAGTCCCATGGTTTTGTATAGAGACAACGGGCTCTTTTCGAATGCCCTCGGTAAATTCAGATTTTATTGAGTGTTCCAATTGCTAATGGTTAAAGTTTACGAGGAAGTACGCGAGACTCTACGGATACTGGATGGTACAGCGGACACGTGTGCTTTCCTTGTGATTTCTTCTTCGGCATTTATACTCGAGAAAGCAGTGGTGTGTGAATGTGTGTGCCACTTGTTTGTGCGATTTGGAAGTGAATTCATTGTTAGAGTTATTATTCGTAATGATACGCCCATGGAAGACCGGGCGGCATGGCTTTTTCACCACTTAAAAAGCCATTAAGTGTTTTATTTTTGCCGTTCCAACTCGACTTCGACTGGACAAAGTATACCAATCTTATGACACTTGTTGATTACTGCCTCTTCCACTTAACACAACTTCTTGCGCTTCAGTTTGGTCCAGTAGTATTACATTAAAAGGCCATTGGAAACAATACCACTAAGATTCATCGACCAACGCCTAAACGGAGGATCCCCATTGGATGCGTTATATAAACAATGCAACCCTAGGTGTGGTGTGCCCTGGAACAAGCATACCAGCAACTACCTACTGGGGTGTCGTAATACACCAATGTATGCGTCGGCTGCGAAATTGACTACCGAAGTTATTATACTTTGGTCGCCATAAGCTACGACGCGCTCATGAACTTTTATTGCAGCCATGTCCGCGTCCTGCAAATGTCCCTTATATGGTAAGAATTTAAGGCCGACGCTATCTAACAAAACTTGTGCGCCGATTCGGTAGTCGCAAATATCATTACCAATCGTACCTGTCAAAGTACTTGTTCATGATGCGCTTCCCCAACCATATCGATAGATTTTATTAATACTGGACATTTCCTGTCGAAATGTATCCCCCCCCCCACACCTTAAAGACTGTAAGTTCAAGATTTATCCTTGCCCTCTCGCAAAAATACATCGCACGTTCCGACACAACATATGCAATTAACATAAAAAAGCCACCTGCACCATCCACAAATAACAACGAATTACATGGTTCACCATGCTTATCAATAGACCCCAGATAGTAAGGCATTTACCTCGTGCCTGCCTATTTTGCCTAATATGCAGTTTTCTGTGGTTTTTGCCTGTTTTTGTTTTTTTCGGTTTATTCTGCCTTTTTTACTAATAAATTACGTATGGGTACAATACCAATGCAAGTATAAAAAGGATTTTTCACCGAACATCTAACGTTAATTCGTAATAGTAATTAGTTTATACAAATAAATACAGTTTTTTAGGTATAAATCAATATAAAAGGATAAGCGACAGTATGATGACTACGTAATAATTAATAACTAATACTCAGTACTACTAAGTTGAAAGATAAACGTCCCTGTAGGTAGTTATACGTATTGTAAAGAAATGCTCCCTCTGCCTCCTGAACCAATAATACCGCGATGGGGGACCTGGCTAGAAGCATGCAACTTTTATGCCACACATTTTGAAATTATTAGAGAAGTAACTTAGAAATTACTGTAAAATGCACAATGCAATTTGTGAATAAATACGATAGATATTTTTTTTAGGTAAGTAATTCATTTCTTTCACAAGACGCTAACTGTATTAAGACAGCACAGGAGTTGTTCAATTCAAAAAAACAAAAAAGCTAATTTAGCGTATTTTACACTAAATGTTGGAATAGTCCCAGAAGATAATGGGTGTTTTTTTTTTAATTTCACCTCATAGTAGGCTGTGGATAGTGTTTGTGAATGCGCCTTACTAAAAATGTCAAAATTGACATAACCTCACTTTTTTAATAAAAATTGAAACTGCTCCAATCGGTTAATAGTGTCTTGAAAAAGACAGCTCACTCATCTACGCCTAATTAATAGAGCCAAGCTGTCTTTTTCAAGACACTAGTAACTGATTGGAGCAGTTTCAATTTTTATTAAAAAAGTGAGGTTAGGTCAATTTTGAAATTTGTTAGTAAGGCGCATTCACAAACACTATCCACAGCCTACTATGAGGTGAAATTTAAAAAAAAAACACCCGATATTATTTCTTATTTGGAAAAAATATGTACTTTGACTGAGGGCTTCAAAATTTTTTTTCGAATCGAACACTATTTTAAAGAGGCCCCCGGACCTATCGGAACACGGTTGCGAGAAAAAATGGTTATTGTCATCGAAAAAATCCTGCTTTGGAGACATTAAAGAATGTTACAAAAATTCACCAAAGCATAGATGATGACATTGGAGCTTTAGAAGCTGCAAATTTAAATGTTAATACAATAATGGCATTAAAATTTGCTCCCTGAACTTCTATCGATGTAGAACGATCATTTTCCAAATATATAATGATTTTAACGGATAAGAGACGAAGTTTGTTAATGGAAAATGTAGAAAAATTGTTAGAGTGTTCATTCTGTCTCGATAAGTAAAATGTATAAATAAAATGTGCAGATAAAAATTTTTATACAAGATTACTGATTTTTTTCTTTGTTTACCGCGTCAATGTGTTTTTGCCTAAATTACCATATTTGTTGGTTTTTCGCTCCTTTTTTCGTTTTTTTTGCCTATTTATTTTGCCTTTTTCGTACTTTTATTTTGCCTTACTATCCGGGCTTTACTTATCACTATTCTGAAACATAACAACCGCTATTCACAAATCAACATACTTTCCGTAACGCTGGGCTATGTCGCAAAAAATACATCGCTACCGCTATAAGCACTCGAGCGTTGCTGTCGTACAAAACGCTTGACGCCGTGAGTCTTTTTCAGTACAATCACTACGCTGCAACTTACCCCACCCAACAACCTTTTTTTTTACTCCACTTAGGGGGCTACGGAAGAAACTTGCTTAAAATGGGGTTGCCTTTAACGGTAGGGAGAGATTTTTCGGGCACAATTATATCTAAAGGATCGGGAGTAAAGGATGACCTACAAATAGGAGATGAAGTCTACGGTTTCGTTCCGGTGAAAATGCAGGGAAGCTTTTCCGAGACTGTTATCGTCGATGCACAACATGTGAGATAAATTTGTTGTACTTTTTCTTTTATCTTAAAATTGAAAGACAATGTTACTTGATGAGAGAGATATTTCAACTTAATTTTGAAAATGCTTTGAATTACGGAACATTCTACATACACTGTATTAAAAATTCATTCTGGTGTTCCTATCTCTGTTGCACACTTATTCTTCATTGCTTTACTCGCATGTTTCATAATTCTTGCTAAAATAATGAGAGCTGTGCTTTATTAATCCAACATTTTATTTCTCTCCAATCTCACTAATATAAATTCCATGTGCGGGTCGTACTAAACACAAAATATGCAGTTACTTGCTCAGGTGCAATCTCTTGGTAATATGAACTCTAGATCAGTTGCTTCTGAAGGTAAAATTGCTCCTGTGTAAGGTTTAAAGAATGAACGCAATGATTAAGCTATTATGTTAATATTACATTTATTGCTATTTATTTAAGTTATTAAAGTTATGCTTAGCTTATAAGTTTACTAACAGTTGAAAAAATATCACTCAATGATTATGAGTAATGGCGCTTGAATGAGTAATTACGTACAGAAAAGACGTTTAACACTTTGTATCAGGTAAAAATTAATTTTTTCATGTGTCAGGTATTGCCTAAACCCAAACACCTCAGTCACGTGGAAAGTACTTCCTTAGTTTATACCACTATGACAGCTTGGAGCGCTTTGTTCCTCTCCGGAAAATTGTCGAAGAGACAACCACAAGGGCTCAGGATATTAATTCTAGGGGCTTCAGGTGGTATAGGAACTGCTGCAGTGCAACTATTGAAGTCTCAGGATTGCATGGTAAAGAATTTATTATATAACACAAATACCAACTTCTTAGCAATATACTTACTTACCTTGTTATTCAAATTTTACTCTCACACTCAATCAGTGATGGTTTACTTAGAACAGATAAGGATAAGAATAGAATAAGAGTACAATTGTCTATTAAGTTTAACAATAACTACTGTACATAGTACAGTACATCAATAATAGTTAATAAATATTGTAACGTTTATTCTAATTTATTTACACACTTCTTAACACTACTTAATTTATTTTGACTATCCCTTAACCAATTTATAGTACACACTTAACGCCCTAATTTATTTGTACACTTCTCACTAGTCGGCTTATCGCATTATTCACACAGGACGGCTCCTCGTCTCGCTCTCCGGCCGGCTATTTATTTTGCCGCAGGTATTTCCCGAACGGACTAGATAATTCTTTCCCTAACTGGACGTTTCCGGAACGTTGGAGGAGGTTTTTATGGTCCCTTTGAACTGCGCCGCCTGAGTCAGATAAGAAACACGCTTCACGCCGATGTTTACATTTCGCGTTACAGTATATTGATCCCAATAATCTATTATTGTCTTCTAATAGTATTTTAGATAAATGCGAATATAGTTTTTCCAGTCTATGCAGACTGACATTCTCAGTTGCCTCATATCACTGTATTATTTATAGGTTTTTGGTACCTGTTCTGCAAATGCAATAGAATTAGTCTCTTCATTAGGAGCAGACTGTGTTTTTGATTACAACGACCCAGATTATGAAAGAAATGTTGAATCAGGAAATAGGTACATGAATCAAAAATAGTTTGGCTTTCATAATTTCACCATTTGCTTTCTGTTACAGATATCACATCATTTTAGACTGTGCGAAGATTGGTTATCAGAACATCCCGAGATCTTGGAAATATGACACTTTCGTAACGCTCAACTCTCCACTGTTAATCAATACAGACAGATATGGTTTAATTTGTGGAATGATCCGAAGCCTCTCTAACCTCTTGGCGGCTAATCTTAGTCGCTGTGGAAGCGCCGTGAAGTGGGGATTTTTCACCCCATCTCCCGAAGGATTTAGGTTCATTGACCAATTGATAAAGACAAGAAAGGTAAAAATTACAAGCAATTGAATCTTACTATAGTAACATACATCTAAACTTAATAGGTGTGGTATTTTATGTTTTGTGAATTTCTGAATTTCATATTACATATTACATAACATACTTTAGTACTTTAAAAGTAAATAATTGCTACATTCTTTCGCTCTGAAAAATGTATTAAAAATTCCTAGCTAAAAATAACTGTCAAATCATTTCAGTTATGTTCTAACAAATAAATTATGCTATTTGTATTAATGTTTATTTTAATTTCAGCTCAAACCACTAATACATCAGACCTTCCCCTTTGAGCAGCTCCCAGATGCTATGAAGACCCTCACTAAGGGACATTTGAGAGGAAAGGTGGTGATTGACTACAGCCCTGACCAAAATGTTAATTCTTAAAAATAGTACTAGTCATATAGATAAATAATAGTCATTATTTTCCTGTAGGATGCTTATTAATATTACTTTTTTGCCTTGATGAACTTGTTGTTTGCAATAGAAGGGAATTCACAGCTTTTACAATTTCAGTCTCTTGATTTTCATCCTCTTGTGTATTCTTTATGATCCTTTAAACTTGATCGTTGAACACTTCGGCTAAGTCCTTAGCTTCCTTCAACCACTTTTTCGTCACTTCGGTCGAATCTAGTTTCTTATACAATTTATCCAGCCTTATGTAATACTTCGGCAGATCCAGACTGCCTATAAGACGGAGTTACACGATGCCAGTAACTTGTATAAGTCACTAAAATCCAGTACTAAAAGCAAGTGTATTTGAAGATAGTTGTATTTACACGGTATACTTTAACCGCAATTGAAACACTCAATAAAATCTGAATTTACCGAGGGCATTCGAAAAGAGCACGTTGTCTCTATATAAAACCATGGGACTTATCTTTTTGCTTATTCAGAAACGCCCTGGTATTTTTAAAATCCAGGTGTTCAGTTGCCCAAGTGAAATCATATATGTGAATGTATGGATATGTACAGATAAAGAACTAGAGGGTCCATTGGACCGCAAATTCTTTTTTACTGCGGCGGCATTTCGTTTGTTTCTTCATCTTCTTCTAAGTGCAGGTGTACAGTCGATCAGTGAAATCGTGTACGAGGAAGTACGCGAGACTCTACGGATACCGGATGGTCCACTGGACAGCGGCCACGTGTGCTTTCCTTGTGATCTCTTTTTCGGCATTTATACTCCAGAAGCAGTGGTGTGTGAATGTGTGTGCCATTTGTTTGTGCGATTTGGAAGTAAATTCATTGTTAGAGTTATTATCCGTAATGATACGCCCATGGAGAACAAGGCGGCATCGCTCTTCACTACTTAAAAAGCCATTAAATGTTTTTTTTTTGGTGTTCCAATTGCTACTGGTTAAAGTATACCAGTAACTTGTTCAAGTAACTCGCCCAAAAATAACATTTTTTCTGTAGTGTTCAGTTGAGTGAACAGAACATATTGTAACGTTTTTACTATTTGCTAAAACTAAACACTACACTATTTGTCCTAATTAATTTATTACTAACTCTTAACATTTATAATTTATTTCACAGAGATGTTTATTTATTTAACGCGCCCGATCTCTCGCTCGAATGTTTACGCACCGGTTCTTCAACTGGCCTGCCTCGGGTCGGGCATTCCCTTTTTATGGCAGGTAGAAGGCTTCCCAAACTTTCTGGAGATCATTCTAGAATTCGCGGAACTTGTTATCGCATCGAAGCTTCTCGAGCCGTCCTTCCCGGGATCGCAATTCCGCGAACTTGTGTAGCTCCCGGCGTGTTTATGCCGCGGCGAGCCGTTTCGTTACACTGCCCCCGCCTTAAAGATGTTTCGTCCCGAAACGTGTCCCTGACAGGCCCATGTAGAAATCTGCAGTTGGTCCCCTGTCTGCAACGCGAGGTTTGGTGGAAATAACATGCCACGGTCATCTTGTGGGGACTCCTCTCAGGATTCCAACAACACACCAAAATGTCTACCCCGGTTAAGCGAAATAAGACCTCCAGCATATTCTTGACGACCCTCCAGTCCAAGGCGTCCAATCCGCAAGACAGTTTCGGGATTGCTAACTTAGTTAGATCTTCGCTAAGTAGGGTATCCCTGAGGTCATGTAGTGCGTCCCACATGTCCAAATAGGTGGGCTTGTGAAAGGACCTCCTCTTGGTAATCAGGTAGAAGAGCGGCCGTTGTGATCCATCTTCCTTAATCCTCAGCGCTCGCCCGACCGCCGGTCCCTGCTGATGGAGTTCGTCCAGTTTGCCGAACCTCGTCCGAAACTCCGCGGCAATTCCCCGGGACATCCGCAGGTCCTGGGCCACGCAATGAGCCAGCGCATATTCAGTCGGTGTTCCGAAGAGATCCCGTTGTTCTTCCCTGGTCACACCGAATCTGGCCTTCCCGGTCCCACCATACGCAGCCATAAATTCTTCAAAGGAGGGCTCATCCTCTTGGGGCCGCAGTTGGCGCACCTGTTGGTCTTGGTCGTGATCTCCCTCGAAAGGTGCTAATCGATTGTAATGCACGACCCTAGGCTTCCCATTCGGAACTTTGCTGATCCGGTAGATGACATCATTTATCTTGGTCTTCACTGTATACGGCCCTTCCCAGGCTTTCTGAAGCTTCGGTGATAACCCTTGTCTTCTTTGCGGGTTGTACAGCCACACCAGGTCTCCTTCTTCATACATGCCGCTGTCCGCCCGAACGTCATAGTGATCCTTCATGCGGTCGCTGGCGACTTGGAGATTCGTCCGTACCATCTCGTGAATCTGGTCCATCTTTCGGCGCAGCTCTGTGACGTAGTCTTCCCCAGCCAGATCTTCTCCCGGTTTGCAACCGAAGCTCAGATCGCAGGGAAGCCTCATCTCCCGCCCGAACAGTACCCTTGCTGGTGTCTGGCCGGTGGATTCATTGATGGCAGAACGGTAGGCCATCAGGAAAAAGGGGAGATGTTGATCCCAGTCTCGTTGGTGTTGAGACACTACCTTCGAGAGGTACTTGCCCATGGTGCGGTTCATCCTCTCCACCATTCCGTCAGACTGAGGGTGCAGCGCCGTTGTTCTAGTTTTGCGAATTCCCAATTTTTCGCAAACTCCCTGGAACAGCTCGCTCTCGAAGTTACGCCCCTGGTCGGAATGCAATTCCAACGGTACTCCGAAGCGGCTCACTAACTCCTACACCAGGATATCTGCGACAGTTGTTGCTGCTTGGTTGGGAATCGCGTAGGCCTCTACCCATTTCGTGAAGTAGTCCATCGCCACCAGGATTCGCAAAAAAACAAATATTAAACAATCAGAAAGGTTAAAAAGATTCTGCTTACCCACGTCTGTTGAGTTCGTCGCACTAAATGAAAATAATCACCCCCGCTCGGGCCGAAGTAACTCATCGTAACGGCACACAGAGACCATCGGTCCCTGATTCCTTTACCACATGTTTGGGAAAACCCTTCCTACCTGCTGCCGTCCCTATTATGTGAAAGTGGAAGCGAGATGCTTACTTGTAATCGATTTTGTCACGTCGCTGAATCACCAAAACACTCTTACAAACATTTATTTCCTGTATTGACATAAGTTATACCCGAAAATATAATTATTGTCTATTATAGAGTTATTAATACCTATTATGCTAAGTAGAGCGGTAGAGAAAACTTATTTGTGATCTACACACTTTTGGAGTATTTAACTAAAATTATTTAGTTGAATAATTAGTGCTTAAACAGTGAAATCGATAAATAGCCAATTATAACCAATATGTATATGGGTTTAAAGCCAACAATGGTTTTCGGAATACACACAATGTACAAGTACAAAACTAATCAAAGATTATTGGTGCAAAATGTTTCGATATATGATTTCACAACACCCAAATATATGCATATATGTTATAATCGTATCCTATTTCCCTTGGGATAATCCGTAAAGATCATCGCCAGCTGCGCAGGACGGCCGAACCTGACTTTAGCTGAACTCAGCAGTCTTACGGAAGAGGCGTAAAAAGGAGACAGTCAACAAATAAGCGTTGAAGAGTTAAGGCGTACTTACTGAATAAAGCAGAATAATATTAAAAGTTGTTTAATTGATTATCGGATCCGGGAGTAAATGAAAAGTAAAATCAATAAAAGCTATAAAAGCTAACATCAGAAGTGGGATTGTTCGCTGAATTGTTACCCGTGTCGTGACAGTGGTTAGTAACATTACTACACCAGAACAGACAATAAAAGTGAAGATGGCGGAGGAGAACAGTTCTCGTCGCGACCACGGTGCTGGATTATCTGAGCAGGGTGCGGACACGGATTCTGAAGAAGATGTTCCCGAGGCTTCAAAACGATCAAGCATCCACTGGCAAGATACGCTTATCAACTTAGTGGCAACGCAACAGCAACAACTTGCTGAGTTGCAAACCAAGATGGCTACCTCACCAGTGCCAACGCCCAGTACGTCGGGAACGGACAACTCCAACACGCATGTGGCGGAACATGCGCATTCACACTTCAGGCTGGCGAGTTGTGATCCCGACAAGAGCGCATAGCGCATACTCCCGAAAAGAATGGCTTGATGACGCATCCAGAGCTTAATGTAAGCGAGATCTTACGAACGAGAACGAGAAACACCAGGTGTTCGTGCTTACGTTGCAGCAACCATGCGAAGCAGTTATTGTGATACGTTATGCGAGTACGGAAATCAAAAACTTCGAGAAATCAAAAACTTCGAAGGATCAACGCGAATTTGATGTGCGTCGGATAAGTTCGTCGAGAGTATCGCAAGGTGCAGAATCAGCGAACCGACGGTTCGATCGTCGTTCAAGAGATCAGCGTCCTACCAGAAGTACGGCAGACAAGACCTTCAGAGTAGTTTGCTTCAAATGTGGTCATCGTGGTCACCAGCAGGGCAATTGTCGCAGCTCATCCGTGAAAGATTCGGTAAAAAGACTCAATGTTGATCCGGTGAAATCTACAAGCATCCCATCTTGTACCCATTGTAAGAAAATGGGTCACAGAAACCAAGTGTTGGTATAAACACAGGCGACCTCAGAAAGCGCTGATTTTCAAAAAATGACGCCATTCGAACATAACACCAGTAGCCACTTCATTATATACAGAAAAAAAAATCCCTCTTTTCTTACATAATTGATAGTGGTGCTGACGTGTCACTCATTAGACAGTCCGTTGTAACAAACGGTACGATTAAGCCGAACGAAATTGTACGTGTCTTTTCGAGAATGGGACCCAGATTGTTTATACGATTGGTGTGAGTGACCTTATCATCGTTTTTCCGACGGTAACTTTAGAGATATCTTTCTCCGTGGTTCTTGATGGTGCTGTCCCAAGTGGAATCGATGTTATTATTGAATTGGACGTTATAAGTCGACCTTGCTTGAGTGTTGAGAAAAGTGATGAAGGACTCGACCTGCATCATGACCTACTTAATATCCCGAATGTGTTAAGTGTGAAGGTGAAGACATTAACTAAAATACGAATAACCCAGAATAATAAGGGACTAGACGAGAATGTTAACGCGAGAAAAACTAACGGCGAACGCCAAAAAAAACGAGCTCATCACTTCAATATGACTCGTTACGTTTCAACTGTGTTTACGTCCGGAGATGTGGTAGCGGTCGAAGATTCTCAGCTGGCCGGTGGAGAAAAGTTGAAACCAAAGTACAAAGGACGTTATACTGTTCGCAACGTGTTTCAAAACGAAAGATACGTGCTGCAAGGCAAAGGCATAAAGGACAGTGGCTGCTCACAAACAACTTAGGCGCTGACCTACTAGGGAGTAAACAACGCAGTAAAAAGATGGCTGACCATTGGGCTCAACGATTCGATGGAACTCGACGTCCGGCCACAATATTTGAGCCAGGCGAAATCGTGGCCATTCAGGGTTCACAGCTCGTAGGCGGAGGAAAATTGAACATGGTCATCACAGTAATTCTAAAACGGTGAGTGGCGATCCCACAATATTAAATTAAATGAGAATCAATTTAATTGTTTTTGTTAACTTCAAGTAGGGTGGCGAACCCACCAACTGAATGAATCATGATACCAAGTGGCACCCCCACTACTGCTTAGTATAAGGGTGGCAATCCCACCATTAATAACCAAATAATACTTAGTGGCGATCCCACTAATATTTCCGGTAATGGTGGCAATCCCACTAACATTAACTGAACTAGTGACGATCTCACTACTGTCTCCTTAATAACTAAATAATACTTAGTGGCGATCCCACTAATATTTCCGACAATGGTGGCAATCCCACCAACATTAAATGAAATAGTGACGATCTCACTAACGTCTACTTAATAACCAAATAATACTTAGTGGCGATCTCACTAATGTTTCCGGCACTGGTGGCAATCCCACCACCATTAAATGAAAGAATAATTATTAGTGACGATCTCACTAATGTCTACTTAATAACTAAATAATAATTAGTGGCGATCCCACTCATATTTCCGGTAATGGTGGCAATCCCACCAACATTAAATGAAATCTCACCAGGTTTAATTTAACAGGTTAATGGCAATTCCATTCAAAATTATAATTATAAAGAGGCACATTAGCACACATAAGCTAAGTTATAACAAAATACTGCTTCCTAATCTTTTGTAGGTAAAAGAAAACTAAATAAAGAAGTTGCGTGGACGTTTCGTCGCAGGATGGCCCTGTTACCCGTCAGCTGAAAAACAAGGCGTGGTTTCCAAAAACCACTACATTGCAGAATAGCCGAGCATGCAGTTTAGTCGTCGTGGTACCGTAATTTAGTTGGAAGGTTGATTATTGAACTTGAACTTGAAATGTGATACCTAATGAAATTTGATACTTAAAGTAATCTTTAGTGGAGCTTTCATAATTATTGTTGGATGAGGTATGTACGTAAAATTAAGGCAATTGTGTTTTCAGTCGAATTTTATGAGCACATATTCGGATCGTGTACAAGTTTGAGTTAAGTGCTAGTCAGTTAGAACTGCACCTCTGAACTCGTGGTTTAAGTTAAGTGTGAGTCAAATAGAACTACACCTCTGAACTTAATGCGTGAAATGGGAGTTAAGTGCTAGTCAATGAGAACTGCACCCTTGAACTCAATGCATGAATGAAAAAGGATAAAAATGTAGACTCCTAGAAAAATAACTGAAAGGTTAATTGCTTTGATTACAGACCAATAAGGAAAATAATTCTAGTTATGTAGACCATACGAAAAGTTAAATAAAGCTCAAGTTCAGTAGGTACCTAGAAACAAAGCAAAGGAGGAAAAGTGTTGTGCTTTCGTGTTTTCACAATTTCAGGTAACTAATGAGAAGCGAGGACGCTTTGCAGAATGGCCGTGTTATCATCGTATCCTATTTCCCTTGGGATAATCCGTAAAGATCATCGCCAGCTGCGCAGGACGGCCGAACCTGACTTTAGCTGAACTCAGCAGTCTTACGGAAGAGGCGTAAAAAGGAGACAGTCAACAAATAAGCGTTGAAGAGTTAAGGCGTACTTGCTGAATAAAGCAGAATAATATTAAAAGTTGTTTAATTGATTATCGGATCCGGGAGTAAATGAAAAGTAAAATCAATAAAAGCTATAAAAGCTAACATATATACACATTTGATATATACATATGTATGTGAGCGGCGCGATTGATGAAACTCAAGATGTAATTTGAGGAGTCCCGAAAAAGTCGGCCACTCTGGACGCCCACGGACGATCCAAGGATTTAGCGTTGTTTTCGCTGTGTAGAATTTAGCATACGAATCCAAATTGTCTATTTTGCAACTTTTGTCTCTCGGGAACGACAGTCGTCGTTTATTACTGTGTGAAGCAACTTGTGCTGTAATAAACGTGCGATCTCATAAAGGTATTTTTATTTTCAAAATTAATACCTGATCGTACCTACGATCAAATCAGAAGTGGGATTCGGATTCGATACCAATCCGCCAAGACGTTTAAAGAAAAGACATTAACAAGTTAAAAACTAAAACTTGTGATTGTGACGAGTGCCGAGTGCAAACCGACATCATGGAGGAGCTGACGAGGGTTTTGGCCGCCACCCTACAAGAGATGAAGGACCGGAATGCCACACCTTCGTCTCCTGCTACACCGATTGTGATTCCTCAGTTTGATCCACTTCTTGCCGACCATGGAGCCGCCAGGTGGTGTGAAGAGATCGAGAAATTGGGGACAACCTTCAAGTGGTCAGATTACGAGCAGTACTCCAGGGCAGCCAGCGGTCTACTAGGAGAAGCAAAGGATTGGTTCTCCATGTGGCAGCCAGCTGTTAAATCTTGGGACTCTTTCAAGGTAGAAATCTCCAACATGTATCCTCCCAAGAGAAATTTGAGCGAACAATTTCGAAAAGCTAGCCTGTACACCAGTCGTTTCGCTACTTCGTACAGTGAGTATGCCAGGAAGAAAATTTCTTTGTTAAAGGCTTTAGGTTTTGATTTGACCGAAGATCAACTTTTAGAGCTCGTTATCGGCGATATTTCAGATGTTCATGTTCGGATTGCTGCTTTTAACAGCAATGTAAAGTCAACTTCTGAATTATTAATGTTGCTAAATAATCATAAAATGAAAGATGAAACTTACGCACCGCCTAATAAATTGAAACGTCCTAACTCATTTGAGGGTGATAAAGCCGAGACAAAATTGTGCTACAATTGTAACGCGCCTGGGCATTTGAGCAAAAATTGTACTAAGTCCCGGCCAAGTACCTCTATTTCAAATAAATTTTCGAGTAGTGATCCGAAAGATCCGACTAAATGCACTTTTTGCCATAAATTGGGTCATACAGCTGACAATTGTTTTATAAAAGTTAAACAGGTTACCAAAAAGTAACATTTAACTATTTTTGCTTTAAAAATTTGTTAGAAAGTATAAACACGCCATTGAAATCTGAAGACGCCCAATGTTTACGCAACTTGCTCTTGAAATTTAAAGATTATATTACAACCGGGAATTCAGTCACCGCCATAAGAACAGCTGAGTTAAGTATTAAGCTAAAGGAGGATAAAATTATTTGTCGTAACCCGTATCGTATGGCGTTGTCTGAACTTGAAAAAGTTAAAAATATAATCGATGACCTTTTGAAAAACCAATACTTTTGGTTCATCAAAAGAACGGAAGTAATAAATTTATTTAGACGATATTTTAATTGCGTCTAAAATGGTCGCTGAAGGTATGGAAAAATTAAATCGCGTTATGATTGCTCTTACAGGTGCAGACTTTTCGTTAAATATTCAATAATGTCGATTTTTTTGAATCACAAATTCAATACTTTGGTCAGGAAACTTGTAAGCAATTAGAAATTTATTTAAATATTTTTTTGGCATTACAGAAAAATTCATTTGTGACAGAGGTACGAATTTTACCGATAGTATTGTCAAAGAGTTACTAGCTAAGTTAAATATTGAACAGCATTTAATTGAGAAAAATGCATCTCGTGGCAATGGCCAAGTAGAAAGATATGTTTTAACTATTCTAGATCAATTACGAGCAGAAATTGATAATAAATCAGAATGGGCGAGCGGAATTGGTAAATGGCAAACAGCACTGAACACAAGTGTGCAAAAAACAACAGGGTTCACACCTCTTTATTTGTTACCGGGCGAAATGATAAGTTCTTCCGATATACGAGGATTAATGGGATCTTTTTCAGAAATAACGAATAATAATAGTAATTTAGAACAAAATTGTAACCTGGCATACGGAAGGATGAAGAAGCAGGCCCAGTTGTCGAAAAACTTATTCGACAAAAGTAGGAAAGATCCCAAGCTCATAGGCGTAGGCGAGCTTGTTTACCATCCGTCGGGGAATTCACACCTGGCTAAAGTAGATGCAAGCTGAAGGGTCTACTGGCGAACCGCAAGCGAGTAGTGGCCCACGATTCGCTGAGACTTTGGCCTGGAGAGTTTTCTGAGGACTCTGAGGCATAAGTGGGTGAGTGACCTTGTTGCAATGGCCTTGTGAGCGTTTGTGAAAGTATGTAATCAGAAGAACAAATAATAAAAACAAAAAAAAATTCAAAAAAAAACAATAATTGTGAGTAGGTACCTCCCGTCGAGTTTCGTGGTGGTACAGTTATCAATATTACCTCCCGTCGAGTTTCGTGGTGGTACAGTTATCAATTATTAATATTACCTCCCGTCGAGTTTCGTGGTGGTACAGTTATCAATTATCAATATTACCTCCCGTCGAGTTTCGTGGTGGTACAGTTATCAATATTACCTCCCGTCGAGTTTCGTGGTGGTATAGTTATCAATATTACCTCCCGTCGAGTTTCGTGGTGGTATAGTTATCAATATTACCTCCCGTCGAGTTTCGTGGTGGTACAGTTATCAATATTACCTCCCGTCGAGTTTCGTGGTGGTACAGTTATCAATATTACCTCCCGTCGAGTTTCGTGGTGGTATAGTTATCAATATTACCTCCCGTCGAGTTTCGTGGTGGTACAGCTATCAATATTACCTCACGTCGAGTTTCGTGGTGGTACAGTTATCAATATTACCTCCCGTCGAGTTTCGTGGTGGTACAATTATCAATATTACCTCACGTCGAGTTTCGTGGTGGTACAGTTATCAATATCAATATTACCTCCCGTCGAGTTTCGTGGTGGTACAGTTATCAATATTACCTCCCGTCGAGTTTCGTGGTGGTACAGTTATCAATATTACCTCCCGTCGAGTTTCGTGGTGGTATAGTTATCAATAGTACCTCCCGTCGAGTTTCGTGGTGGTACAGTTATCAATAGTACCTCCCGTCGAGTTTCGTGGTGGTACAGTTATCAATATTACCTCCCGTCGAGTTTCGTGGTGGTACAGCTATCAATATTACCTCACGTCGAGTTTCGTGGTGGTACAGTCAACAATATTACCTCCCGTCGAGTGTCGTGGTGGTACAGTTATCAATAATACCTCACGTCGAGTTTCGTGGTGGTACAGTTATCAATATTACCTCACGTCGAGTTTCGTGGTGGTACAGTTATCAATATTACCTCACGTCGAGTTTCGTGGTGGTACAGTTATCAATATTACCTCCCGTCGAGTTTCGTGGTGGTACAGTTATCAATATTACCTCCCGTCGAGTTTCGTGGTGGTACAGTTATCAATTATCAATATTACCTCACGTCGAGTTTCGTGGTGGTATAGTCATTGTTATAAAAAAAATAATAAAAATAATAATAATAATAATAAGATTATAGTCTTCATGTCGAGTTTCATGATAGAGTGGTTATGAGTGAGCCCTCACGTCGAGTTTCGTGATTGGCTAAATGGAACGTTAAAGTTAAATCATTACGCAGAACTGTATGATCGTACAAGTTAAAGTTTTGATGTTGAAAGTTTAAGTGAATATAGCTTAGTCCTCACGTCGAGTTTCGTGATTGGCTAAATAGAACGTTAGAGATAAATCATTACGCAGAACTGTATGATCCTACAAGTTAAAGTTTTGATGTTGAAAGAACAGGTTACAGGTTGCAGTCATTATGAGTTAATGAGCTGACTTTTGAGATTGAGATTTTTGATCTATGATAAGATGATCAAGATAGATTGAGAATTGAATTGATGAAAGTTTGAGAGATTCTGAAGGCATAAGATGTGATGCCTGAAGTAGTGTTCTCCTGGTTACAGGTAGAGGAGAGGACATTGGGATTCGTGGAGAGCTGTTAATTCGAGAGCGAATTAAGCTGTCAGTCTGGCCGTGTGAGCGGCGCGATTGATGAAACTCAAGATGTAATTTGAGGAGTCCCGAAAAAGTCGGCCACTCTGGACGCCCACGGACGATCCAAGGATTTAGCGTTGTTTTCGCTGTGTAGAATTTAGCATACGAATCCAAATTGTCTATTTTGCAACTTTTGTCTCTCGGGAACGACAGTCGTCGTTTATTACTGTGTGAAGCAACTTGTGCTGTAATAAACGTGCGATCTCATAAAGGTATTTTTATTTTCAAAATTAATACCTGATCGTACCTACGATCAAATGTATATATAATATATCAAATGGTTTCACTGAGAGACGTGCATTCGACGTCCAACGGATGTCCATTACACAAACATCCAAACTATGTCCACTGCCGTACATCCAATGGACAACTTTCTCGGACGTCCGTTGAATGTCAAAAATTGGACGTCCCCTGGACGTCCATTTTAAGTACATATTGTAACGTTTATTTTCTAATTTATTTACATTGATCGTACACTAATTTATTTAACACACTTAGCTACTTGTACACTAGACTAGACACTACTTAATTTATTTGTACTGCTCCGCTTTCGGATCGTATGTCGCGTTCACGTCTGCTTCTCTACTTCTAATCCTCTCCTCGATCACAAGCCCGCTTATATATACTCCTTGATTCTGATCTAGAACCTTCTCGAATACTCTCCAGTAGGTTCTAGATTGTTTATTTAATAATGTTTACGTAGGAAATGTTCAGAAGGTCATAAATTACTTTTCGTAAACAACAATCCGGGAGAATTCATGGAGCTGCTTTTAAGCGTCGCAGTAATTCCTTTGAAGCATCCCGCCGAGGTAAGACGGGAGTAAACACACTTCGCCCTGCGGCTGACATTTCGCGTTACAATATAATGTCCATGGACCTATGGACGTAAAATGGACATAAATCGGATGTCCATTGGACGTTATGTGCTGTCTGGACAATGTCTTATAAATCAATAATACGTCCAAAAATACTCAGGGCCGGTATTATAAAGTCCGGTTGACCGAAGGTTGAGTTTCAACCAGCGGTCGAACTGAAATTTCCGTATTATAAACGTTAACCGGGAATTAAACGGACGGTTGACTGCCGGTTCGCCCAACCGACAACTTGAGTACAGTTTGAACTCTCAACTGAGGGTTGAAAGATGGCTCTAACCTGAAATGTGATTGAAGTTTTGTTGTTTGACTTGTGAGGGGAAAAAATCAAACTTGTTAAAATTAATATACGTACATTAAAATCAGGTAAACTATTTGTACGATGTCGTCATCAAGTTCTCCCGAAATTTTACGAAATTGGCTACTTTGGGAAGATAGTAGTGATGATGATTCGTCGGATGCAGATCATGAGAAACACAGGGTAAGGCCAAGATCCCCTCGTAACTTTAGGCTACGACTTGATCATTTCACTTGTTGGAGTGATGAGGAATTTAGAATGAGATTTCGCCTTAGCAAAGAAACAGTTGTTGTCCTAGAGCAAAGGTTTTATGACGACATAGCTCCAAAAACTGCTAGGTAGGTTGTCATAGGTGTAAACACAGATATTCTTAAGTTTTTCTTTAGGAATCACGATATAGCGGCAATGCAGCAGGTTCTTCTTTTTCTTCGTTTTTGTGCTACATGTTGGGTGTATGTTGCAAACCATTGGAGATTTTTGTGGTATTCACAAATCTACGGCCAGTCAAATTGTGAGAAAAATGTTAAACAAAATTGCGTCATTAGCACCAGAATATATAAATATGCCAAGAACAATGGAAGATATTCAGACAAGTAAAAGAAATTTCTACAAAATTGCAAGATTTCCTCGAGTAATAGGTGCAATCGATTGTACTCATATAAAGATAATTTCGCCAGGTAATCTGTGATTTTTTTGTTACCTACTATATAAGTAGTCACATTTTACGTTTTGTAGGTGGAGCCAATGCTGAGAATTTTAGAAACAGAAAAGGGTATTTTTCATTAAACGTACAAGTTGTAGGTGATGCGAAACTACATATTAATGATATTGTTGCTCGATGGCCAGGCTCGACACACGACCAAACAATATTTAATAATAGCTTCTTAAAGGCTCGTTTTGAAAATAATGAATTTGGAAACTCAATCATGCTTGGTGATTCAGGCTATGCTTTATAGTCCAGTCATCAGCCATTTTCGCGTGGTATTTTGGGAAACAAGGTCGATTTCTTTGAAAATTGGAATTTAGGTAGTATTTATAACGTTCTTCAAAGTTGAACTTGTGCCGAAATGTGCTTGTTCCCTAGGGGTGCAAACCACCCTTTGTAAGGGGTAAGAAATTTTTTAACCAAAATAAGCCGGGAAATCGATAGATAGATAACAAAAGTTACTTAGAATTGGTCAGTTTATATTTCAGTTTTTTCACATGCACTGGATATATAATACACCAAATATGAATATATTAATAATTATAATACACTATCACCATCACATGCACTTCGACATTCTTTTCCCGTCAAATGTCAAATCAATCGAGTTTGATAGGTTAAAATCTTAGAACACTTTATGTTCTAAGGTTAAAATTCAACTCGCAGTGCAGCCAACACAGCCGATTGAACGCTAAGCCCCGGTTAGCCAACCTGTGATCGCAAATGTTTTATAATACGGAACCGTTTGTCAACCATCGGTTGAGTTTCGACTGGCGGTTCAGGAACCTCCGGTCAAACACAACTTTTATAATACCGGCCCTCAATACATCACAAAACGCCACTAAACACAATTTAATCCATTAAACGCCCAATAAACTGACCTTGTTGTTCACTGAGATTCGGCAGCCATATATTTACCATATACATTATACAACGTGATCAAGAAATACTGTTTAAGTTGGCAATCCTAAATTTTACTTTAAAATGGTAGAACTGGGACCACTTCCGGTTGCTTGATAGCTACTTCGATGTTTGACAGTGACAGCATTGACACTTGAGCGGCGATTCAAATTTTTATTATAAAAATGGTACTATTTACATTAGAACAAGATATTTTTATTGGCATGGCTTATTTTCGGAGTGCAATTCATGATCCCATTTCTGGATGGCAATACTCCTTGGAATCCACTTTGCACCAATTTCAAGAAATGTTTCCTGAAGTTGTGTTCACTATCGACGTTTTTAAACAACACTGCATGCGCGTAGTTCAACGATATTTGAATACAGGCAATGTGAAGAAAGGAAAGCCACCTGGTAGACCCTCCGTACTCACTGAAAATGTGGTGCAAGACGTCAGGGCCCGACTGCAACAAAGTCCTCGCAAATCGGTTAGGAAGCTTTCCCTCCAAACAGGTTTGATCCTTATCAAAAGTTCACCAATTTCCACTTATTCCTAATTTCCCGTATTCCGTTTCGTCACTTTACAGGTTTATCATATGGAAGTTGTTCCACTGTGTTGAAGAGCAAATTGAAATACCACCCGTACAAATTTTCGATGGTCCAATTACTAAATCCTCCTGACCGTCCACAACGCATCCAGTTCTGTAACTGGTTCAATCAGGAAATGAACAATGATGACATCCTGGATAAAACCTTTTTTTCCGATGAAGCCTGGTTCCATCTCAATGGCTATGTTAATTCTCAAAATTACAGAATTTGGTCTGGTGAAAATCCACATGCTGCTAGAACAACTTTACATCCTACTAAAGTTGGTGTTTGGCTTGCTGTATCACGGCAGAGAGTAATTGGTCCTGTGTTTTTCAACTTCACAGTTAATTCAGAACGATACATTCGGCACATTCTTCAGCCATTCGTTGCCCAATTAACCGTAGAGGAGCGCGAAAATGGCTACTTCCAACAAGATTCGGCTCGAGCACACAATGCAATATTTGCGGGAAGTTTTTGGCCATCGACTCATAAGTACGGGAATCTGGCCATGTAGGTCACCAGACCTGACACCTCTAGACTTTTGTTTCTTTGGGCACCTTAAAAACAAGGTGTTCAGTAATGTCAGTAATGTAATGGCGCTCAATTCGAGCAGTACCTTTAGATATTGAAGTTTTTTCTGGTATGTTCTTTCAATCGTCAATAAATTCACATACTAACCTACTTCTTCTTCTTCTTCTTCTTCTGTAGTTAACGTCTCCTTTTTGCTGCAAGGCTAATCTGGACGGGACCTACAGTTTAACGTGGACTCCGAACCACGGTCCTCGAGCACGGTTGTACCCCCTAAGGCTGTCACCCCAGTTGATCCACTCCGTGCTCTACCGACTCAGGGTGTGTGTATCCTAGTCCCGCCCACCTACAGGATATCCGATCCTATCCGGCCTGGTTACCGGTGTGAATAGGAACGGGATTTTGGATACATTTTACACACTTCCCGCAACAATCACAACATCCATGGATTACGTGGGATTCGAACCCACGACGACAGTGATCGCCTGACTCAAAGCCAGCGCCTAAACCACACGACCACCGCCGCCCCACATACTAACCTAAAATATTTGTGTTTATTTAGCTGTCGCTGTCCAACGATTATAGACTAACCAGGATTGCTCACTTACATTTGACCAATGTTGGACAGTTTTGTGACGTCACCACCGGTGCTGAAGTGCGTTTACGTGTTGATCTGTGGATGACGTGATGTGGATATCGTACGCAAATATGGATTACGTAGAGTAGGTACGTAAACCGTACAGTTTACGTACAGTTTTATAAATCTTACTGTTTACTACAGTAAAATGAATAAATCTCTATCTTCTGTCCAGCACCGGTGGTGACGTCACAGAGTTTTTGCCTGACAGATTCGGCGAACTGAGCAATCCTGGTTGTCTATAATCGTTGGTCGCTGTCATGCAGAGTGCAAAGATTTCCGGTGTATCGTTGCAAACCCTTAGACAAAAAAATCCTCCAGGTAGGATTGCCAACTTAAACAGTATTTCTTGATCACTCTGTATCTATCTATATAGCGCCATCTATTGGTACAGGAATTTCGCGAATTGTGTTGTGGTTTTGACTTGTGACCAGTCATTTTTCGTTGTGTTTTTCGTCCATTTGCTTGTGAACTGCGTTCCGTGTAATCAACATGTTAACAAAAGTATTACTTTCTTCGTCACTGTGTCGCAATTACGCTAGTGCCTTGGCTCCTGTCCTCACCAGAAGTAATCAGAAAGTGAAATCATGGCAAGTACACGAATACGGCGACATAGAAAATTTACAGTTAAGGGAGACACCCTTGCCAGTTATCGACAGCCCAGATAAGGTCCTTGTCCAAGTCAGTGCCGCATCTCTGAATCCGATAGATCTCCTGACGATTAGTATGTATCCAGTTGAGTTACTCCGTTGTATTTGTATTTTTGATTAAATGTTAGACTACTACTTTCCTACGATCAGCTTACCACCGCCAATAGGTTCAGTTCGTAAAGATTAACAAACCTTCGTGTGCTCTAAGTGGCGCGGACACATCCATTTATAAATAAAAAATAAAATCCAACGTTCAAACATCGCGGTACGAAACGTTCTCGTCCCTCGGCGCCATACCACACGACTCATAGCTTATATGTCACTAAGCAACGATGCCATTCTCATCACATCATGACATCATACATCATTTCCATCGTCCCCGTCAACCTCTCTCCGCACTAACGATAACGTTTAACGTTTGCGTCGGGAATCACCTCAATCGCGATGTAGTAAAATTGGTATAAATCAACAATATTCGTGCATCGACTAATAGTAGCGTTCTGGGCGGTCCTCAACGATTTGAAGCACGAAAGAGCAAGAAATTACAGCACAATTGTGCAAACAAAAAAAATTCGCAACAATCCCTACGGTTCAATACATATGTCACTAATTCGCGAAGTTTCCCGAAGGGTGCGACATCTATGATCAACCTTCGGCACTCAAAACTCAGTGAACAACAAAGCCGTAGTTGTATATGTTCTGTGGTTGTATATGCGTAATTGGGGCGGCGGTGGTCGTGTGGTTTAGGCGCTGGCTTTGAGTCAGGCGATTACTGTCGTCGTGGGTTCGAATCCCACGTAATCCATGGATGTTGTGATTGTTGCGGGAAGTGTGTAAAATGTATCCAAAATCCCGTTCCTATTCACGCCGGTAACCAGGCCGGATAGGATCGGAATCCTGTAGGAGGGCGGGACTAGGATACACACACCCTGAGTCGGTAGAGCACGGAGTGGATCCAACTGGGGTGAGAGCCTTAAGGGGTACAACCGTGCTCGAGGACCGTGGTTCGGAGCCCACGTTAAACTGTAGGTCCTGTCCAAATTGGCCACAGCAGCGAAAAGGAGACGTTAACTTAATAAGACAAGACAAGTATATGCGTAATTGGTTTAGCCGTAGGCATGTATCTATATACAGTGTGATCAACAATGACTGTTTGAGTTGGCAATTCTACCTGGAGGATTTTTTTGCCTAAGGGTTTGCAATGCTACAACCAGACAAGGCGTATCAACTTATAGGTTGCCTCAAGCGATCCTGACCTACCACAACGTCATCTACGTCACACGGTGACCGGCGATGCAAAAAATACTTTGAAAAACTCAAAACTGTTGTCAATTACAAACGAAAACGCCAGCCAAACGCCGAATTGTCAGAGTAATACAGAGCATAGATGAAACCAGAGTTAGATTAAACACAGGTAATAAAACTCAGACCTGGGTCGCCAGTCTACGTCACGAACTCCGCCTCCCCTCGCCAGAAAGTTTGTTTCATTTATTTGACAAAACAATCAGCGTTATGTAAGTGGCTGGATCGACATAGCAGCGAAGGCCAAATAAAAGAAGAAGAAGAACAATCAGCGATAAGATTGTAGGTTATGTGAATAAAAATTAACGCTTAAAAATGAAACTCGAAATACAGAACAATGATTTAATTAAACCGGCTAAAGGTAATGCTCAAAATGCCCCCCATTTTGGTCCAGACATAAAGTAACTCTTCTTTTTAGGCTCTCGAAGATATTCACCAGCATATTGGGGGTAATGTTTGCCACTTCCTGAACTATTGCCTCCTGCAGCTCCTCTTCAGTATGCAATATATTCCTAAAGACATTGTCCTTCAAGAGCCCAAATAACGCAAAATCTAATGGGGTGAGATCTGGTGACCTACTTGGCCATATGCCCTGACTAATTACTCTGTCGCCGAAATTCTCTCTTAAATATCCCATAGTAGCACGAGCCGTATGTGCCCTTGCAGAGTCTTGTTGGAAATATCCAATTTGATGCTCTTCGTCTGTTAATTGGTTTATAAAAGGCCTCAAAAAGTGTTGGATATATCTCTCCGAATTGACGGTAAAATTAAAAAATATCGGCCCATACACCCGCGTCCTTGAGACTACCAACCAAACTCCAACTTTAACCGGGTGCAAATTTGTCTCTCTGATAGCATAAGGATTTTCACCTGACCAAATTCTGTAATTTTGTTTATTCACATAGCCGTTGAGATGAAACCAGGCTTCGTCGGAAAAGAAGGTATTGTTAAGGATATCATTATTATTTAATATGTCATTGAACCAATTGCAAAATAAAACTCTCTGCGGGTGATCAGGAGGCGTTAATGACTGGACGATGGAAATTTTGTAAGGGTGATACTTTAATTTCTTTTTAAGCACAGTGGAGCAACTTCCATATGATAAACCTGTAAAACCGTGAATTAGAACAACATGAAAATGTGGAAGTCTTATGGGTAAGAATGAAAATTGGTTGAATAGGAGGCATAAGGACCAAACCTGTTTGAAGTGAGAGCTTTCTTAAGGATTTGCGAGGACTTCTTTGCATTCGAGTTCTGATATCCTCGACAACTTCCTCGTTTAGAGTAGAAGGTCTACCAGTTGATTTTTGTTTGCTTACGCTCCCTGTGTTTAAATAACGTTCAACTACTCGCATACAATGCTGCTGAAAGACAGCAAAAGTGACCAAAGTCTCCGGAAACATTTCCTGAAATTGCTGATATGTCGCTTCGAGAGAGTACTGCCAACCAGTAATTGGGTTATAAATCCCGCTTCGAAAGTACGCCATTCCAACGAAAATATCGTGTTGTAATGTGAAAACCATTTTAAATAAATAAATTTGAAAAGAATAACAGAAATTTGAATTTGACATAGCAAATTCAAATTACCAGTTGTACCATTTAAAAATGAAATTCAGCATTGCCAACTCAAACAGTCATTCTTGATCACGTTGTATATAAAAATGGATTGCTGTTCGTTTGTCTAGCTTGAACTCAAGAACGGCTGGACGGATTTTGCTAATTTTTATCTTGAAATATTTGTGGAAGTTCAGGGAAGGTTTTTCGGTGAGAAACATAAATAATAAGTAAGGGAAATACTGAAAAAGGTACGTTTTGTAATTTGACATTTATAATCAAACAAATGAAAGTATGGTTGGTCAGTTGGTTGTCAAATAAATAAATGTCAAGACGATTATTACAATCTATCATCAGTTTGTCAGTGCGCGAGAACTTTATTGATTTTAAAATGCCAAGGAGAAGATGGACTTAGGTCGTCGAAGTCAATCAAATGTGCAACGAGACGAGCTCTCACGTCCAAATGCACTGACGACTGACGACCGGTGAGAGACAGATAACATTCGTATTGGTATGACAGAATTACGTTCAACAGTAAATAATGGAATCGAACGAGTTCGGGCACATCTTATACAACAGCATTTAGATCGACAGGGCACCGAGTCTACAAAATCTACACGACGCCAACACAAAAGCGGAAAGTCAAGAAACCAAGAAGAGTCCTGAGTAAGTCAAAGCAACTTCACCAGGACACCAAGTCTACAAATTCTACAAATTTGAAACGACGGACATATCCAGTCACTGCAGCCGGAGGAAAAGCCGCCAGTGATTACAACTCCAAAACTTCAAGAACTTCGACGCCAACACAACGGAGGGAAGTCAAGAAGACAAGCAAAGTCCTGAGTAAGTCACAACCACCTTTTCCAGAGAATTAAGTTAAAAAATTCACAATTTCAACTACGACAAGATATAACAAGCAGATGAGTTGATTCAAGAACAAGAAAAAATAGCCCAAGAAATCATATAACTACAAAATAATTGCAAGAAAAACGGAGGTGCAAGAAAAACCAAGGAATACTTACAAAAAAGGATTGATCACCTAGAAGCACTATGGGGGAAAGCCCAAGAGAACAACGAGGCGTTCCATGAACTTGGGTTTGACGATCATCACAATTATATAAGATCACACTATTTCAAAAGGATCGAGGAAAACTACAAGACAATTCGACTGTACCTGACGTTAAACGAATAAAACACCCAAGAAACAAGTCTATGAGGTACAAATACAAGACCCAAAACCGGAAGTGAAGAAACCCAAACAACACACAAAACAGAATTACCGACGAATCGAACTAAAGGTAAAAATAACAAACAAACAAAAAACTACTTAGACAAGCTGAAAAAGACATGGCAGAATCAACACCAAGATGGTCATGCACGTACTACGAGCAACAAATGCCCAAAACATGGAGCGCACTTCAAGACACAATGAAATAGAGCGATTCCGCAGACGCAGTGTTCCTGTAAACTTGGAACGAGTAGCATTCCACTACGACCCGGAAATAGATTATTGTGCCGAAGAATCCGTAACGATTGGAGAAATGACAATCGTTTGTCAATATTCTAAAGCGTTAAAATGCAGCGGTGAAGCTACTGGATTATGTCGTGCTGGTGGTAAAGTAAAATTGCCGTAATTGTTCCCACCACCAGATCCATTACCTTCTTTAGTTTCTGGGGTGGGAAATGACTCTAAATATTTCTTGGCCAACATCCAAACGTATAATAATTGCTTTTAAATGACGTCGTTTGGTCAAACGCATATTGTACAGGAAAATTTCATACCTAATTTCAGGGTAGTTTTTCATAAATTATTTATTAAAAATTTAAAAAGATAATATACAATAGCTAATACAAGGACAGTTTGCGGAATAAACTTGGAGTATGTGCAAACACCTTGCACATACCAATCTTCTGAGGTGCACCTCTTCTGACACCTGTTGATCACTGCCTCTTCCATTTAACACAACTTCTTGTGCTTCAGTTTGGTCCAACCGTATTACATTAAAAGGCAATTGGAAACACTACCACGTATTAAAATGCTTTTAATATAAAATATTAAGTACAACGTGTTTCAAAATGATTGTCATCTACTCGGCTGTGGAATTCCTATGTAAAATAAAAAAACCCGCCTTGCGAAAATAGGAGTTTCTACTTGAACGAAGCGTGAAGTGGTCTCTGTTGGATGTGGACTGTATAGATCTCTCTCGTAGCTCGTGGGCGGCTGCGGAGATGAATCTTGTCTCCAGGTTGTAAGGCTGGGGACTGTCGTAGTAGTTGGAGATCAGGGTGTGACGTGATCTCTTGAAGTTCTTGAAACTGAAGTTCTAGTTGTGTGGAGAGACGGCGTGACGTACTTCTCCGGGTTTGGATTTGAGAGCGTATCATGCAGATCCGGGGTTGAAGTTCTAGTCGTTTGGAGAGAGGGCGTGTCGTGCTCTCCGGTGTGGACCTGAGGGCGTAACGTACAGGTCCGGGTTGAAGTTCTTGAAGGTTTGGAGAGAGGGCGTACCGTGCTCTCTGGATTTGAAGATCTTGGAGTTAAAAGTTGTAGTATCTTGAAGATCTCGTAGAACTCTCAGGGCGTAACGTGAGAGCTTGTAGGTTAGGGTGACGTAAATCAAGACCAACAACACACGTCGTTTTGAGCATACATCGTATACTAGTTTATTGTCAACTTTCGAGATCTTTTATACATATTCAATTACATTAGATCAATGGTACGTCTGTTTGTTTTTCTACAACGACCTAGCTTTGCAGAGCTGACCTTAACCGGAGCGCGTTATTCTCACTTTACGACGACTCCTTGTGCTCTTACATCAACGATTTCGTTCACCTATACACGTTCGGTTCAATGTTATTTTCCGTTTTTAAAACAACGCGTGTTAATTTCAATGGTAAAATTACGTAAAAAGTTCCCTAAAATCGTTTACAATAAATTATAATTTCTTCACCTAAAATTCCCTTAAATAATGTTGACGCTAGCGTCAACACCATAGACATAATACTATATAGACTACGGATCGGTATAAGGCGCGATGTGCCCAGTGGGAGCGAGAGGCAAATAAATAAGGCGACTTGTCTCTCACTCTAAATGGGCGGAGCTAACAACTCCGTAACCATGACGCTCTAACCTCTACAGCCTCATGTCAATTATGTGTCAACATAATCAAGAATTTGTTATCACTTATCTTCGAAAACTATTGGGGCAATATAAAAAATGAAATAAAACTAAATATAGCGGAAAAAAGTGGAATTGAGAAGAAAAAGTTCGTTTTCTTGGAGTTTGGAACCCGCAAACTCCAAAATAAAAGGACGTGACGTAAGTGACAAGGCAGGAATTTAGATCGTCATGGTACGGAGTTGTTAGCTCCGCCAATTTAGAGTGAGAAACAAGTCGCCTTATTTATTTGCCTCTCGCTCCCACTGGGCACATCGCGCCTTATACCGATCCGTAGTCTATACAGTATTATGTCTATGGTCAACACTACTAGCTATACATAACCTCAAAATAGCCTACTCAACCTCTTTTAACTTCTGGTTTTTCTCTGTCAAAAGAAAACGACTTCTGAGTATTTGTTTATTTGTAATATTTGTTTTGGCCGTGAAAAGGGCCGTTAATACCCAGCAGTACTGATTGCCAGTTTCACAATAAATGTTCGAAGTGTCACTTGTTGTCAGAATTAGATAGGTTCAAATCAATTGAGCGCGATACATCAAAAATTACCTGCACAGAAATTCCATCGCCAACTACTGGGTGATCAAGAATGACTGTTTGAGTTGGCAATCCTACCTGTAGGATTTTTTTTGCCTAAGGGTTTGCAACGCTACAACCAGATATGTTTATTTGACAAAAATTTGACATAACATGGACATAACAATCAGCGATAAGATTGTAGGTTATGTGTGTTAAAGTGTATCTAAAAATATTATCTCCATGTATTCCGTGTTCTGTGAAATGACATGCATCAAGAATTAGACGTTCCAAGTAAAGTAGTCGAGGAGTCGTGTATATTTTAAACCCGCTTCCCTTATAATTAACAATGTAAATAAAAATTAACGCTTAAAAAATGAAACTCGAAATTCAGAACAATGATTTAATTAAACAGCTAAAGGTAATGCTCAAAATGCCCCCTCCCCCGTTTTGGTCCAGATATAAATTAACTCTTCTTTTTAGGCTCTCCAAGATATTCACCAGCATATCGGGGGTAATGTTTGCCACTTCCTGAACTATTGCCTGTTGCAACTCTTCTTCAGTATGCAATATGTTCCTGAAGACTTTGTCCTTCAAGAGCCTAAATAACGAAAAATCTAATGGAGTGAGATCTTGACCTGCTTGGCCAAATTCCCTGACTAATTACTCTGTCGCCAAAATTCTCTCTTAAATATCCCATAGTAGCACGAGCCGTATGTGCCCTTGCAGAGTCTTGTTGGAAATATCCAATTTGACGCTCTTCGTCTGTTAATTGGTTTATAAAAGGCCTCAAAAGGTGTTGGATATATCTCTCCGAATTTACGGTAAGATTAAAAAATATCGGCCCATACACCCGCGTCCTTGAGACTGCCAACTAAACACCAACTTTAACCGGGTGCAAATGTGTCTCTCTGATAGCATAAGGATTTTCACCTGACCAAATTCTGTAATTTTGTTTATTCACATAGGTAGCCATTGAGATGAAACAAGGCTTCTTCGGAAAACAAGGTATTGTCAAGGATATCACTATTATTTAATATGTCATTGAACCAATTGCAAAATAAAACTCTCTGCGGGTGATCAGAAGGGGTTAATGTCTGGACGTAGAAATTTTGTAAGGGTGGTACTTTAGTTTCTTTTTAAGTACAGTGGAGCAACTTCCATATGATCAACCTGTAAAACCGTAAATTAGAACAACATGGAAAAGTGGAAGTCTTATGGGTAAGAATGAAAATTGGTTGAATAGGAGGCATAAGGACCAAACCTATTTGAAAGGAGAGCTTCCTTAAGGATTTGGGAGGACTTCTGTGCGTTCGAGTTCTGATATCCTCGACAACTTCCTCGTTTAGAGTAGAAGGTCTACCAGTTGATTTTTGTTTGCTTACGCTCCCTGTGTTTAAATAACGTTCAACTACTCGCATGCAATGTTGCAGAAAGACAGCAAAAGTGACCAAAGTCTCCGGAAACAACTCCTGAAATTGCTGGTATGTCGCTTCGAGAGAGTACTGCCAACCAGTAATTGGGTTATAAATCCCGCTTCGAAAGTACGCCATTCTAATGAAAATTTCGTGTTGTAACGTGAAAACCATTTTAAATAAATAAATTTGAAAAGAATACCAGAAATTTGAATTTTAAATAGCAAATTCAAATTACCAGTTGTACCATTTAAAAATGAAATTCAGCATAGCCAACTCAAACAGTCATTCTTGATCACGTTGTAGATGACAATCAATTTGAAACACATTGTATAATATCATATACTAAGATTCATCGACCAACGCCCAAACGGAGGATCCCCATTGGACGCGTTACATAAACAATGCAACCCTAGGTGTGCCCTGGAACAAGCATACCAGCAACTACTGGGGTGTCGTAATCCACCAATGTGTGCGTCGGCTGCGAAATTGACTACCGAAGCTATTATACTTTGGTCGCCATAAGCTACGACGCGCTCATGAACTTTTATTGCAGACATGTCTGCGTCCTGCAAATGTCCCTTATATGGTAAAAATTTAAGGCCGACCCTATCTAACAAAACTTGTGCGCCGATTCGGTAGTCGCAAATATCATTACAAATCGTACTTGTCAAAAAACTTGTTCATGATGCGCTTCTCCAACTATACCGATAGATTTCATCAATACTGGACATTTCTTGTCGAAATATACCCCCCCCCACAACTTAAAGATTGTAAGTACAAGATTTATCCTTGCCCTCTCGCAAATACATCGCACGTTCCGACACAACATATGCAATTAGCATAAAAAAAGCCACCTGCACCATCCACAAATAACAATGAATTACATGGTTCACCCTGCTTATCACTATTCTGAAACATAACAACTGCTATTCACAAATCAACATACTTTCCGTAAAGCTGGGATATGTCGCAAAAAATACATTGCTACCGCTATAAGCACTCGAAAGCTGCTTTCGTGGAAAACGCGTGTTGCCGTTAGGCGGCTCGTACACCAATCCAACATCAAACATGCAACATGCGACATGCGGTAAATACCGCGAGTAAACTTGTGCCGCACAAAAACGTTATAAACGGGTAGATGATAAGAAGCATCGTACACCAATGCAGCGCAGACTTCTGTCTCGCAACATTAACCGCGTGCGATATCCTATGCATGTCTCGCCGCAGTATTTGTTGCATGTTTGAAGAGACAACATCTCTGTAACAATGGCTGAAAGTCCACTATGTAACATAAATTTTGTGTGTTAAGGGACAACTGCTTCTGTGTGACAGTTACAGGGCTATGGTTCAAATTATGTACTTATAAGGGATACATCCAATAACGACGCAGCCGTTTCCGTTTGCGCTGAGATCGCAAAAATTGCCAAGCTGCTATGACATGACATCCCCCTCGCTTGACGACATTTTCAATACTGAAACATTTTGTCGCACTTGTCTACGCGGTCAAGCAACATGCGATATTTATCTTATGCGCTGAATGTTGCAAGTTGCATGTCTGATGTTTCTTTGATGTACGAGCCGCGTCTTGTTCAGTACAATCACTGCGCTGCAACTTACCCCACCTAACAACCTTTTTTTTTAATCCACTTAGGGGGCTACGGGAGAACCATGCTTAAAATGGGGTTGCCTTTAACGGTAGGGAGAGATTTTTCGGGCACAATTATATTGTAATGCGAGAAGTAAACAAAGCGACACATGTTTACTCCTTCACAAGAATAACTACGACGCGTACAAGACAGGTGCATGAACATTTGCTGCGTAGGCTTCTAGAATGTACTAGAATGTTCTCGATCAGGGTTGGGGGTGTATATATAAGGGGGTTTGTGATCGAGGGAGTTAGTTAGAACTAGAGAAGCAGAAGTGAACGCGACATACGATCCGAAAGCGGAGCAGTACAAATAAATTATGTAGTGTCTAGTCTAGTGTACAAGTAGTTTAGTGTGTTAAATAAATTAGTGTTCAATTAATGTAAATAAATTATAAAATAAACGTTACACTGGTGTCAGAAGAGCGGATCATGAAGAAGTTACGCGAACTAAAAGTAGCCGAGTTAAAAAAAGAACTCGAGGAACGGGAATTGGAAACAGGAGGGAGGAAGACCGAACTCCAGGACCGGCTCTCGGCATTTTTGAAAGAAAATGGCCAGGACCCGGAAGTTTTCGAGTTCGAAGACGATGACATCACGAAGCAAATCGCCGCCCAGAGGGAAGAAATTGCCGCCCAGAGGGAAGACATCACTGCTCAAATCGCTGCCCAGAGGGAAGAAATCGCCGCCCAGAGGGAAGAAAGCGCCGCCCAGAGGGAAGACATCACTGCTCAAATCGCCGCCCAGAGGGAAGACATTACTGCTCAAATAGCTGCCCAGAGGGAAGAAAGCGCCGCCCAGAGGGAAGACATCGCTGCTCAAATCGCCGCCCAGAGGGAAGACATCACTGCTCAAATCGCCGCCCAGAGGGAAGAAATCGCTGCCCAGAGGGAAGAAATCGCCGATCAGAGGGAAGACATCACTGCTCAAATCGCCGCCCAGAGGGAAGACATCACTGCTCAAATCGCCGGCCAGAGGGAAGACATAATTACTCATATTACTGATCAAATCGCCGCCCATAGGGAAGAGATAACCGATCAGATGGAGGCTCAGCGTAAGGAGATTGAAGAGAAGATTAAGCAGTTAGAAGAACGACTAAAACAAGTCAGTAGCGGCGAGGGGAAAGAAGACGAAATTGAACAGAAGACGAAGCAGTTGGGAGAACGACTAAAGCGAGTCAGTAGCGGCGAGACGAAGGAAGAAATAAAGGCGGTCGTTCAACAGAACTCGATATCCACCAATCGAGTGACGCCCCCAACGTTCGATGGAAAAATTCCGTGGGCCAGCTACAAGAAGCAGTTTGAGGCAGCAGCGGAGGCTAATGCTTGGTCCCCTCACGAGAAAGCTGTTTCCCTAACGGTAGCCTTACGTGGAGAGGCGTTGGAAGTTCTTCAGACGCTATCCACCGAGGAAGCCGGGAATTACACGGAGCTGCTGAGGCGACTGGAAATGCGGTTCGGCCAAACACATCTGGAGCAAGTCCATCAATCCCAGATGTCCAATCGCCGTCAGGGATCGAACGAGACGCTGCAGGAGTTCGAAGCGGACGTAGCCAGACTAGTGAGGTTGGCGTATCCTACGGCACAGATGATGGAGTGCCTCGCAGTGCAGACGTTCGTGAGCGGGCTGCGGGACCAGGAACTGCAGATGGCCCTGAGGCTAGCTCGACCGAAAACATTAATGAACGCGCTCGCCATCGCACTAGAACATGAGGCAGCAATGGAAGCCTCCCGCATTCACGGTTGTGCTCGAGCTGTTACCGAGGAGGTAGGCACAGAAAAACTCGTGGAGAAGGCCGTCCAGCAGATCATGGAGTTGCTGTCAGCACAGAAGACGCGGCCCAAAACAGCGGTGCCGGCAAAGGCCCCGGAAAAACTAATGCGGGTCGATAAAAGGGAGGGGACGTCGACTCGTGGCAATAGGAACCCCCGGGCCAGTATAGCCTCGTTTTCCCACCAATTGGGGAGCGCGTACGTCGATGGCACTATCGACGGGAGATCCCACGCCATGCTTGTGGACACGGGAGCTACGAAGACGATCGTACGCTCGGAAGTTGTGAGGGACCGTAGGAAGATTAGGCCAAGTAGGTGGCAATTAAGAACTGCCACTGGGGAGAAGGCAGTAATACACGGTGAAGCGACGGTTAGCATGACGTTGGGACGAGTAAAGTTTGACCATCCTGTTCTCATAGCCGAAATTGAGGAAGACGTCATACTGGGAATGGACGTCATGAGGAATCATGGATTCCAGTTGGATTTCGGACACCGAGTGTTGAGGATCGGTCAAGAAGAATTACTGCTACACAATCGTGACAACTTTGTGTTAGACGTAATAATGGCAGAAGATGTGATTCTCCCGGAACGAAGCGAAACGATCACCTCTACCTGTCTGAGGGGTGTTGTGGAAGAGGGAATTCCAGCCGTGATCGAGCCAGAAAATGATGACAATCGACTGGCTCGGGGGGTACTGGTAGGAAAGGCGCTCGTTACTCTCTCAAGTGAAGTGCCTGTGCGACTACTTAACATCAATCAGTACCCGGTTACCATCAAGAAGGGTACGAAGCTGGGCACGTGTAAAGCCGCTTCGGCCATCGTAAGGGGCGTTAGTGAGGAAGAAAGGTCCAGACACACTCCGCAGGACTTGAAACAAATTCTTTCCCAGACCAGTACGTTTCTCTCGCCCACACAGAAACAAAAGGCCAACGAATTAATAAATAAGTACCAGGACATATTTACCACCGAGAATGGGAAGCTGGGAAAGACTAAGGTCGTGACACATAAAATTGACACGGGCGAGACACGGCCGATTCGACAAACAGCAAGACGACTACCCTTGGCCAAACGGGAGGAAGCCGAGCAAATCATCAGGGACCTAGAGCGGGACGGGGTCATCGAGCCGTCAAGCAGTCCATGGGCCTCGCCGGTAGTACTGGTGAAGAAAAAGGATGGGACTACTCGATTCTGTGTAGACTACCGGCAGGTGAACAGTGTCACCAAAAAGGACAGCTACCCGCTACCACGTATCGACGACACACTCGATACCCTTGCTGGATCCACGATATTTTCGACCTTGGATTTAAAAAGCGGCTATTGGCAAGTCGAAATGGACCCTGCCGATAAGGAAAAGACGGCATTTACCTTCGGTAACGGCCTGTGGCATTTTACAGTCATGCCATTCGGACTTTGTAATGCCCCAGCGACGTTTGAGAGGCTGATGGAGAGCGTGCTAATGGGTCTGACGTGGAAAACGTGCCTAGTCTATTTGGACGACGTCATCGTGATGGGCAAGACCTTCGAAGGACATCTGAAAAACTTAGAGGACGTCTTCCAGAGACTGCGAGGTGCGGGGTTGAAACTGAACCCGAAGAAATGTCAGCTCTTCAGAAGGAAGGTCTCTTACTTAGGGCACGTAGTGAGCAGAGAGGGCGTCGCCGTTGATCCGGACAAGACAAGTACGGTGAAGGAGTGGCCAATACCGGTAGATAAACACCAGTTGAGGAGTTTTTTGGGCCTCTGCACGTACTACCGACGATATGTCCGGATGTTCTCCGACGTCGCTAAGCCGTTGACAAGGCTCACGGAAGAAGGACGAAACTTCTGTTGGGATGAGGAATGCCAGTCTGCCTTCGACGAGCTGAAGAGGAAGTTGACCAGTGCCCCAGTGCTGAGTTTTCCTCTGCCGGAAGGACAGTTCATCCTGGACACCGACGCGAGCAATGTGGGAATTGGAAGTGTTCTGTCGCAGCGCCAGGAGGGACAAGAACGTGTCCTTGGATACTTCAGCAAGGTACTCTCCAAACCAGAAAGGAATTACTGCGTCACCCGACGTGAATTATTGGCCATCGTCAAGTCCATCGAGCACTTCCATAAATATTTGTGTGGAAGGAGGTTTTTGATCCGGACCGATCATGCTGCTCTTAAATGGCTCCTCCAGTTTAAGAATCCCGAAGGACAGATCGCTCGCTGGATCGAGAGGCTCCAGGAGTATGACTTTGTCATAGAACATCGGCCAGGACAGAGTCATGGAAACGCAGACGCACTCTCGAGAAGACCATGCCCTGATGAGTGTCCTCATTGTCATAGAGCTGAGGAAAAGTCCGAGAAAGTCTACCGAACGACCGTGGTCGCCGAGGAATGGACACCATCCTCGTTACGACAAGAGCAAGAAAAAGACCCGGCTCTCAAAGAAATCCTGGTTTGGAAGGAGGGAGGAGAGCGTCCTGAGTGGCAAAAGGTATCACCTGGCTCGCCAAAACTCAAGAGCTATTGGGCACAGTGGGACTCGTTAGTGGTTGAGGATGGACTACTAAAACGCGCACTGGAGAGCCAAGACGGGACGGAGGAAAGACGGCAGTTGGTAATTCCCTCCAGTAAAATCCCGGAGGTCTTGCGCCACCTTCACGACGAATCGTCTGGTGGACATTTAGGGATCAAGAAAACCCTGCAGAAAGTACGAGAGCGATTCTACTGGATCAATTGTTCAGACGACGTGAAGGACTGGTGCAAGAAATGTACTACATGCTTTGCAAGTAATGGGCCACAAAGACGACCGAAAGCTCCCATGAAACAATATAACGTCGGAAGCCCCTTCGAAAGGATCGCTATTGATATAGCAGGACCCTTCCCTGAGACCGAAAAGGGGAATAAATACATCTTGGTCGTGATGGACTACTTTACGAAGTGGGTAGAAGCGTACGCTCTCCCTAATCAGGAGGCAGAGACAGTGGCCGATGTGCTAGTGAAGGAGACGATCTGCCGGTTTGGAGTACCCATGGAATTACACTCGGATCAAGGAAGAAACTTTGAGAGTGGCCTATTCCGGAGGATCTGTGAGAAGTTTGGGGTACGAAAAACAAGAACCACGGCCCTTCACCCTCAGTCTGACGGCATGGTAGAACGAATGAATCGCACCCTCAACCGCTATCTAGCGAAAATGGTCTCGTCACATCAAAGAGACTGGGACGAACACGTGCCGTTCTTCCTGATGGCCTACCGCTCGGCCGTTCATGAGTCGACAGGACAAACTCCAGCCAAAGTCCTGTTCGGGCGAGAACTTAAACTGCCCTGTGATCTAATCTTTGGCGCTAGACCGGACGAGGACGTTTCGGGGGAAGATTACGTCTCCCGGACGCGGCAAAGGATGAACGAGATTCACGACCAAGTCCGATACCAACTAAATATCGCCAGTGATCGCATCAAAGAGCGTTACGACATCAACGCTAAAGAGGGTGGCTACCAAATGGGAGATCGAGTTTGGCTGTACAACCCACAGAAGAAACGTGGTTTGTCCCCTAAGTTACAGACCAATTGGGAAGGTCCCTATGTTGTGAAGAAACGAATCAATGACGTGGTCTACCGGGTAAGCAAACTACCAAATGGCAAGCCGAGAGTGGTGCACTTTAATCGGTTGGCACCCTATGAGGGGTCGCACGATGAGGCGGAGGTTCCCCGAGTAAGAAACACATTGGCGCAGGAGAACGAACTTTCCTTCGAAGAATTTATGAGCGCCTACGGGGGTACCGGAAAAGCACGGTATGGGGTAACCTGTGAAAAACAACAGGATTTGTTCAGCGTACCTGAAGAATACTCGTTGGCCCATTGTGTGTCCGCCGACCTGGTAATGTCACGAGGTATCGCCACGGTTTTCAAGAAGAAGTACGGGCGCTTGGAACAACTCAGAGCGCAACTCCCGGAAATTGGCAAGGTTCTGGAACTACGTGACAACGTAAGACACATCTTTTATCTGGTTACGAAGGAGATCGGGTCCCTTAAACCATGTTATCACGATGTATGGCGAACCTTGCATAGGCTACGAGACCGACTGCTGGAGCTCGACATCAGGAAGCTAGCTGTCCCCAAGTTAGGTGCTGGACGAGATCAGCTGGACTGGAGGGTTGTCCGGAACATGCTGGAAGTAGTGTTGAAGAATACCGGAGTGGAAGTTTTAGTCTGCTGTTTTGGGCCTGCACCATGTCGACTCGGGAAGACGGTCCCCTGTTATTTTGACGCCACGTTTCGCTGTAAGCGGGGGGCTAACTGCAAGTTCCTGCATGGGCCTACCAGGGATACGTTCCGAGACGAAACGTCTCTAAGGCGGGGGCAGTGTAATGCGAGAAGTAAACAAAGCGACACATGTTTACCCCTTCAAAAGAATAACTACGACGCGTACAAGACAGGTGCATGAACATTTGCTGCGTAGGCTTCTAGAATGTACTAGAATGTTCTCGATCAAGGTTGGGGGTGTATATATAAGGGGGTTTGTGATCGAGGGAGTTAGTTAGAACTAGAGAAGCAGAAGTGAACGCGACATACGATCCGAAAGCGGAGCAGTACAAATAAATTATGTAGTGTCTAGTCTAGTGTACAAGTAGTTTAGTGTGTTAAATAAATTAGTGTTCAATTAATGTAAATAAATTATAAAATAAACGTTACAATATCTAAAGGATCGGGAGTAAAGGATGACCTACGAGTAGGAGATGAAGTCTACGGTTTCGTTCCGCTGCATATGCAGGGAAGCTTCTCCGAGACTGTCATCGTCGATGCACAACATGTGAGATAAATTTGTTGTACTTTTCTTTTATTTTAAAATTGAAAGACAATTTTACTTGATAAGACAGATATTCCAACTTAATTTTAAAAATACTGTGATTCACATAACATTCTACACACATTGTATTAAAAATTCATTCTGGTATTATTATCTCTGTTGCACACTTATTCCTCATTGCTTTACTCGCATGTTTCATAAATCTTTTGCTAAAATAATGAGAGCTGTGCTTTGTTAATCCAACATTTCCTCCAATCTCACTAATTTAAATTCCATGTGCGGAACATACTATACACAAAATATGTAGTTACTTGCTCAGGTGCAATCTCTTGGTAATATGAATTCTAGATCAGTTGTTTCAGATTCAGAAGGTAAAATTACTCTTGTGTAGGGTTTAAAGAAAGAACGCAATGAATAAGTGTTACAGTATGGCAACATCGCCAGTAGAAAACTCTACATTTATGGACGGTATTTTAAGAGCACATCTGTTTTGACCTTTCGTAGAAATAGGGACGGTCAGGTACTTATGGGTACTTGACTTTCGGTAACTGTTTTTCATGTGTTGTTAGTCTCTAAGAACCTGCCAAATAGATAACACACACTTTTGTATCCGTAATCTAATTAGTAATAAAGTTACACTATTCTTTGCGTTTACACTGCCTACTTACTTCAAAATACCTCAACAATAAGCTAATATGATAAGTGCTATTATGAGATTTACTAATTTAACGAAAGTTAATATTAAAGTTTTGCTTAGATTATAAGTTTGCTAACATTTGAAATAATGTCACTGAATGATTATATTTATGAGTAATTGCGCTTGAATGAGCAATAAAGACAGAAAAGACGTTTAACACTTTATATTGGGTAAAAAATTAATTTCTTCTTTCTGTGTCAGGTATTGCCTAAACCCAAACACCTCAGTCACTTGGAAAGCACTTCCTTAGTTTATACCACTATGACAGCTTGGAGCGCTTTGTTCGTCTTCGGAAACTTGTTGCAGAGACAACAAAAAGGGCTCAGGATATTAATTCTAGGGGCTTCAGGTGGTATAGGAACTACTGCGGTGCAACTATTGAAGTCTCAGGATTGCGTGGTAAAGAATTTAATATATAACACAAGTACAAACTTCTTAGTAATGTACTTACATTGTTATTCAAATTTTTCTCTCACACTCAATCAGTGATGTTTTACTTAGAACAAATTACATCAATGTCTAACCTACTTGTTCAAGTTTCAGGAATAAAAGTACAATTGCCTATTAAGTTTAACAATAACTACTGGCAGGTACATCAGTGAGAATAAATCGGTATATTGATCCCAATAATCTATTATTGTCTTCTAATAATATATTAGATAAATTAGTATATGGTAACGCGAAATGTAAACAGCAGAGCGAAATGTGTTTACTCTTATCGGACCTCGGCGGCTTACCTCAAAAGAACGCCGCTACGCTAATTGAGCAATAAAACCGTCTCGAGCCTGCCGCCAACATCTTATTAAAGAAGGAATCATTCCCGACCTCTTTAATTATTAGAAAGGAATGACCTGGAACTATCGCGAATACAATTGAGGTCATTGAGGTGTATATAAGCGAACTTGCGGTCGTAGAGATTAGATTAGACGTGAAGCACGACATAGTAAACAAGCGAAAAACGGACCAGTAAAAATAAATTACAATTAAGAGTGATATAAATTAATTAGTAGGAAGTAGTTAAGTGTGTTATATAAATTAGTTCAGTAATAGTCTAAGATAAATTAATTAGTGTGTAGTGAATAATTAGGATAGTGTAAATAAATTAGAAAAGAAACGTTACAATATGGCTTTTCCAGTCTATGCTGACTGACATTCTCAGTTGCCTAATATCACTGTATCATTTATAGGTTTTTGGTACCTGTTCTGCAAATGCAGTAGAACTGGTGTCTTCATTAGGAGCAGACTGCGTTTTTGATTACAACGACCCTGATTATGAAAGAAATGTTGAATCAGGAAATAGGTACATGATTCAAAAATAGTTTGGCTTTCATAATTTCACCGTTTGCTTTCTATTACAGATATCACATCATTTTAGACTGTGCGAAGATTGGTTATCAGAACATCCCGAAATCTTGGAAATATGACACTTTCATAACGCTCAACTCTCCACTGTTAAACAATACAGACAATTATGGGTTAATGGGTGGAATGATCCTAAGCCTCAATGACCTCTTGGAGGCTAATGTTAGTCGCTGTGGAGACGGTAGCGTCGTGAAGTGGGGATTTTTCATCCCATCTCCGCAAGGATTTAGGTTCATTAACAAATTGATAGAGACAAGAAAGGTGAAAATTACAAGCAATTGAATCTTACTATAGTAACATACATCTAAACTTAATAGGTGTGGTATTTTATGATTTATGAATTTCTGAATTTCATATTACATAACATAATCTAGTACTTTAAAAGTAAATAATTGCTACATTCTTTGGCTCAGAAAAATGTATTAAGAACTCCCAGCTAAAAATAACTGTCGAATCATTTCAGTTAGGTTTTAACGAATGAATTATACTATTTGTATTATTGTTTGTTTTTAATTTCAGCTTAAACCACTAATACATCAGGCCTTCCCCTTTGAACAGCTCCCAGATGCTCTGAAGACCCTCACCGAGGGACAATTGAGAGGAAAGATTGTGATTGACTACAGCCCTGACCAAAATGTTAATTGTTGATACGTAACAGTATTAGTCATATAGTAAAATAATAGTCATTATTTTCCTGTAGAATGTTTATTAATATTATATTTTTGCATTAATGAACTTATTGTATACAATAGAAGGGAATTCACAGCTTTTACAATTTCGGTCTCTTGATTTTCATCCTCTTGTGTATTCAGAGACTGATCCTTTAAACTTGTTTGATGGTGCATTGTCACTTGTCAATTTCTGCTGTGAATTTCCTCACCTCCTCCAGTACGTCTTGATCGTTGAACAGTTCGGCTAAGCCCTTAGCTTCCTTCAACCACTTTTTCGCCACTTCGGTCGAATCTAGTTTCTTATACACTTTAGCCAGCCTTATGTAACACTTCGGCAGATCCAGACTGCCTATACCTTTCCCCAACACTACCGCGCTGTGTAAATTCTCCAAAGCCAGGTCATACTCCTCCAACTGCAAGTTCAGATCTGCCAGAGTGGACAAAATGATCATTTCCTGGTAAGGGCTCAGCCCCTTGATTTTTAATGCGTAACCGTAGGCGGAGTTGATCAGATTCTTGGCGATGGTGTAGTCTTTCTGCCGTATCTTGTGCAAGCCGTACCAGAAGAGGGTGTTGACGTAGAGCATGCCAGTGTGCGGCGAGGTGTCGTTCTCTGATATCTTGGTCTCTTGTTGCATCATGCAGGTCTTGAAACCGATCTCGGCGAGGAAGTCTTCGTTGCGGTTGCTGTAGATGCGAGAGAGACGCAGCTTGAAGTCGACCATTTGGTTGTTGTTCTCCGGAATGCCCAGTTGGAGCATTTTTTCTATCACCTCGAGGTTTAAAAGGATGATAAAACAATGAATCGGGAAGAAAGCGAAAGTTAAGAAGGGGGTGCGGTGGATCATGGGTTTACCAGTGAGATTTTGAAAAACTTGAGCTTGTCGAAATTTTGATAAAATCGCGGTTGTAAATCTTCAGTTGCGGCACCTGCAAGCCATCCTATCGTATTATTTTGTATCGAAATTATTGACAATAATTGTAAATGATATCGTTTTTCAAAACAAGTAGTTCGAATCTCAAATGAAATTTCGAAATTCAGAATGAAACTTGCAGTAAGTACCTACTCTCTTTTTGTTACATCCACATTCATTGGGATGCACATTGATTAGTGAAACCACCGTAAATATGTATAATAACTAATTATAAACATAATAATAATAAATATTACTAACTGGAATGAGACATCTCAGTTAATTTGCAAAATACCTAAAGGAATAGGTAAAAATGCATTCAACTATGAATTTTAGTTGTTTCGCGTGACTCCTAAATCTCTTTTTTCATATTAGCAGTCACTCAAAAATTGAAAAATTAAGACGTGTTACAAAAATGCACAAGGAACGACACCAAACGTACTGTGTAATAGTTATTTATACTACAAGGGATGTAAGTAACATTTACCAGTCGAGGACGAGTTCGCGCCCGAGCGACAGCGAGGGCTGGCAAAAAAGTTCGAGACTGGTAAATGTACTAGTAAATTAGGTATTTATTTCTACGTGTACGTAAACTGACTTTATATATAAATAAATAAGATCACTTTTTATATCAAATTATTCGTACATAAGTTATTTACTGAATAAAAATCCTTTCTTTCAGGTAAAAATATAAACTAATACGCTTTTTATAGAGTAAGTAAAAAATAGAGAAGAAATGGCTGAATTCAAATGTTTATATCTCAGTCAAGATTAAACACATAAAGTCTAATAAGCCACCTTTTGAAAGAGAATTTCATAAGCTTTCTTTTGTATGAAGCAATGCCTATACCTAAATTCACTCAGAAAAAAGTTATACTCAAAAATTCAAAAACAAGATTTTTTTTGATATTTTTTCATTTTTTCAACTTTGTTTTTTTAATTTATTTCCATAAAAAAAAATTTTTTTACTTAAAAAAATATCATTTTCGTAGAAAATTCAATTCTTTACAAGAAATCTTACGACACATATATTCGAAAAATGCATAGTTTTTGCGCTATAGCCGAAAAATCGAAAAGTGGACAAACTTACCCCGTTCTCAAAAACGCATGGCTAATTTTAGTAGCACTTTTGGATATTATTTCTCTAGAGGTCAATTGACCGTATGAAAAAATAAAATACCAAGGGATTTTAAGGATTCTACGCAGTGTCCACATCTCGAAAGCCTCTATCTTATTAACCATAGATGTTTTAAGAGTTCACATCTCGGCACCATACAAGAGAGGTTCAGATCGACTCAGTTTATCGTCTTTGCATAATTCACTTCTCAATTTTTGGCTTTTGGTGATTAAACCAAACCATTGGTCGCTTTTCTTGCGATATGTATCGGTTGTGCGCTATCTGAAGGACAGGTTCCAAACTAAGTGAATGGAGAGAACTCAATCGTCATTATCATGAAACTGCAGTTTCGATAACATCGTTTATGATTATGGTACTTTCTAGAAGACGCTCTCAATAATAGTAGTAGTAGTAGTAGTAGTATCGGGTGTTTTTTAAAATTTCACCTCATAGTAGGCTGTGGATAGTGTTTGTGAATGCGCCTTACTAAAAAATTTCAATATTGAAATGGGTTGAGATAACCTCACTTTTTTAATAAAAATTGAAACTGCTCCAATCAGTTACTAGTGTCTTGAAAAAGACAGTTTGGCTCTATTAATTAGGCGGATGAGTGAGATTAAAGAATATAAAAATCTATATGCGAGAACCTATGTGAAAACAAACTTGACAACTCTTAACTCTCCTACGGAACAATAGTCTTTGAAGTACAGTGAGAATCTAATTATTCAATCTCTACTGTATTACATTTAGGGCTGGTACTTTGGGTCCTGATTAAATATCGGATTAAGTTAATTCCCGATTAAAACGGCCAGTCAACTGAATCGCAGGTATAAATAACAGTCAAAAGTAGTCGTACTTTAGTTGGGTGGCTGTTTTAATCGGGAATTAATTTAATCCAATATTTAATCAGAAGCAAAAGTACCGGCCCTTAGACCATTAGATTAACTGACATTAATAGCGATAATAAAAATAATAGCCTACATGAACACAACCCGCAGGCAATGTACATTCGCCATTTGTTACATTCATTCTTCTGTTATACTAATCAATCTTAATACCGAGATTTTAGTAACTTAAACTGAGGACGACGAACGGCATACGCATGTTATGATTTTTAAGTTTTTGAAAGTGCTTTTTCAAAATTGAGTTGTCAAACGAAATAAGATGAATTTCTGATACCAGAAATAAGAACTCGTTCTCCGTAAAGGATGATTAAGATATAGGTGATATAGGCAAGTTCCTAAAAAAATAGCTTGAAATTTGTTCAAAAAAATCCCAAAATTTTTTTTAGTCCAGCGAATTGAAACGTAGCCATATGCCGTAAATAGAATGTGAGTGATGTGTGAAGTTAGCGACGAATCTCCAGTCTCGAATTTTGTACGAGTCATTTCCGCCAACGATTCTTACTTCACCCTAAACTATGAAAGATGTTCCGTAAATATCGGATAACTCCGGAAGTATGTATAACTTTCTACATCTTAGTTCTTATAACCGAAAATAGAGATCACAATGGGCCATGAAATGACCATAGTAGCAATCTCAAAAAAAAGTCAATAACTGAGCTACTCGAGATTTTCGAATCAGGCTGTTCCCAAAATAGCTCAGTTATTGACATTTTTTTGGTTATACTTCCGGAGTTACAGTATACTAAGTAACTCTATTACACATGGATCTGATTAGAAAATCTGGAAATAGCTCGGTTATTAACATATTTTGGAAATATTGTGGTCACATTGTAGACTTTTATATCCTCTGTCGTTTGTTATAAGAATATGGGTGCAGAAGGTTATACTTTCGGAGTTATCGAGTTATCCAATATTTATAAAACATCTTTCTTAGTTTGGGGTGAAGTAACAATCGTTGGCGGAGGCGGAAATAACTTCAGTACAAAATTCGACGCTGGAAATTCGTCGCTAACTTCATATGTGGATAAAAAGAACCTGCAGACCTCCCTGCAAGTTTCATTTGTTGATTCAAAAATTTATGATTTTGGCTGAGAAAAATGGGGTCAACCTCTTTGAGATTTTTCCAAAAAATACGACAGAATAGAATCTTTATCCTATCAGGGTAGGTAAAGATATTCGCTTCCTAGAACAAAAAAAAAGTAGCGATATGTCCATTTTCATATTTTATTATGACCATTCCATAGTACAATGATATTCAACGTTTTAAAAGTTCTTGGATCGGATTTTAACAAAATTAAGTAAAAAAGAAAAACAGTAAGTGTAAACTGTTCTCCAGGGAAAATTTAGCCAAAAATGTTATTAAACTTGATCATCACATTAAATCATAAAATAAATATTCAAAGTTTATAAACAATTCTTGAGGCGGACTTCAAGATTTCTTAAAAGTCAACAACGTCAAGAATGAAGTGCCCTTCAGAGACGATTTAGGGGCCGTCCATAAATCACGTGATGCTCCGAGGGGGGGAGGGGGTTACCTTTTTATCACGGTTTATCACGGAGGGGGGGTTGGGGGTGTGTAATCGTATCACGTGATATTCAAAAATTGCCGGTATTTTTTCCAATACTACCTACCAACCTTAAAGGAGAAAATTTGTTTATAATCCCTACTGAATTCTCAAATGGACGTCGTTTAAATATACAAAAATATATTTAAATATATAAAAAGCCTTTAAAGTAATGTCTATTTACGTTGTAACATATAAATACCTATAAGTTTCAAACATTGAAAAGTTTATACCTTCTTTATTTCGTTTATTGTTTATAAATCCCAACCAATTTTAAATTTAATACTATAATTAATTTTTCTCCTCTGTAATATAGAATAAATTATATAAATTTCTTTTATCAAACAGAATAAAATTGGTATAATTTGTTTTAAATTGGGGGGGAGGGGTGTCAAAAATTATCACGTGATGCTTAGGGGGGTATTACGGCATATCATGGTTTATCACGGTGGGGGGGGGGGGGAGGTGGTTCAAAAAAGGCAAATTTAGCGTCACGTGATTTATGGACGGCCCCTTAACCAAAAATTTTATCAAACTTTATTGGAAGCATAGCTCTCTTATGGCGGGTTTCGCTCGAAGCGCTGAATCGGTGAGAGGTGTAAACGCCGAAAAACCGTCACGATCGCAACGGCCAATTATCGCGCCGCGCTAACTGTTTAGTAGCAACCGTGTTACAATTGTTTTTTTTGTATCGGTTGCCTGCTCCATGGTAACGCTAGCTATCAATCGTTTTGGACACAAAATGCTTTAGGGTAGGTATTATAAAACTTGTCTGACAGTTAACTCAAAGTTAACTTGTGGAATGACGTCACATACAGCAGTTAACTTCAAAATTTCGAAGTTAACTTTACCGGGTGGAAAGGGTATCGTTTAAAGTTAACTTTGTAGAAAATCATGTTTTTTATTCGAATTTAGACAGTTCTTCTGTCAATAACTAACTATTCTGTACTTATAACCTCAATTTTTTTATTGTGTTTATGTACGTAGGTACGTATTCTTTTTAATTGTCAAAAATGTTAGCAAACGATATTCACGGTATTTTTGGGAGCTGTTTAACCGACGATGAAGAAGATGCTGTGAATATTGTTGAAGGCCCTCGGCGACAAAGGATATTTAGAAATCGGTTAGACCATTTCCATTTGTGGAACGAAACATAATTTAAAAATCGATTTCGATTACCAAGAGCTTCTGTATACTTGTTAATGGGGCACATTGAAGCAAATTTAGAAAGACCAACTAATAGATCAGCAGTAACTATTTTAATTATTGTAGGCTTGTATAATAATTATTTTGATTTTTGGAAATCATCCTCTATCGCCAATGACACAAGTTATAGGTTATCTTTTATGTTTGCCCTCTTCATGTTTTTTTTTCGAATTTCGACAGTTCTGTCAATAACTAACTATTCTGTGCTTATAACTTCAATTTTAATGGGACTTTTATAAAACTGGCATTATAAAAGCTAAAGTTAACTTGACTGTTAACTTCAAAGTTAACTCGTAAACATGTTTATAATACCCACCCTTAACTGTACAATAACAAAAATTACATCAACGAATCAGCGTCTAAAGAAGAACCTACCTGAGTGTGGCAATTACTTTATTTCGTCTATCAACCAAAATATTTCATTATAAAATTTGCTCTTGCTTAAACGTAAACAGATAGTAGACATCTTGGATTAAGATCTACACGGAACGAGAAAATCCTTCATGGAAACTTTCTGGGCCTACGACTACGGTCCGGAAGGTTAGGTTTGTTTGATTTGGCTTGGATAAAAGTGTAAAGAAGAATAAATAGTACATTATATTATACTAGTTTAATAAGACGGAGTATATTGTCACACGAGTGCTTTAATAGAACGAGTGTATACGTCTCATTAAACGAGTGTAATATACTATTTTATCTACTTTGCTTTATTAATTCATTAAATTTTGGCTGTTCAAATTTTCGTATTACGCTAGGGAATTTTTCGTGGGTTGGTTACACTGACGTCACTGACATTGACGTTTCCTATTTGAATTTGAAAATCTAGTAGCCCTAGGACAAATTCAATAACTACTTACTTACGTGAGCGAGATGGAAGACAAGAATGTAGATTCATGAAATTTTAAAAGTTATGTTTATTGAAATACTAATAATTTAACCTTGACGTTGTAACGAAGCCGATTTTAGAGAGTCGAGGGTAGACCAACCACCGTACAATTAATCGTAAAATCGAACCTATCTCAAATAGATGGCGGCCGATCTGGCAATGTTCAATCTACCATCGTTTAAGTATCAAGACTAAATGTATATAAGCCACTCGCCCCCCTCCAGCGTTCTTTGCCCGAGTTAATCCAAGGTGAGAACCAAGACTTGTTTATAGCAAGTCGATCCGTCTATCTGTCTATTGTAAACGTCACCGCCGTTAGTTATAAGCCGCCGAAATATTTGTTATTTGTGAGTGTACGTAAATTGTGCATAGTCCCCGACCGATAGTCTTAAGCCGTCCAAGCTATTCGTAGTTATTCGTCTATTGTGAAAGCGTCCCCGACCGCTAACTAGTAGGCTATACGTTATCTGTGATTTTTCGTTGTGAGCGTACCGACCGCTAGATATAAGCTATCTGTGGATGAACGTTTACTACATGTTAAACCGGCGGTTGTGGAAACGTCCGTTTTCCCAACCGCCCAGAATTAATTTTTCCGTCGTCGCGTTGAGGAAAAGTTAATTACCGCCTACCGTATTTTCTCTCTCACGCTCTCGCTCTCTCGATATGTAAAAGCCGCACTACCGAATATTAGTCACAGCACGTTTTCCTATCATCTCCGTATTTAGCTATTTCTATGTTATTGTGAAATTGTTAGGATAATTTTCCGTTTCCGCATTTTCGATTTGTTAAAATAATTCCTTCTCTTCTCACTGTTACTTAGAATCAAATTTTATTTCTCTTCAACTACGATACTTTTATATTTTCGTATTTGTGTGTTTCCTTTTCGAGATACATAAATAATTGTAAATAAGTTTTTGTATTTCTCCGGTCCCCGTTCGACGACCTCGCAGGTGTTAGTCGTACGAATTGTTTTCACGGCCGATTGGGAATAAAATAATTTTGGGATTTTCTGTCTTTGAACGTGTGTTTCATTTCTACGGACAACCCTGGTAATCTCCTGAGTTCGTAAATTACCCAGGCACATTCCCGAGGGAGAAAACCCTTAAAAATCTGGCGCCCGAACAAAACCGTAAAACCGACTCCTAAAACCGATTAACCGAACTCCCGAACTCCGTCCCAGCGCCAAATTTCCACAAGTAACCGCACTAAGCGCGTTACAACGTCTACGCACGTCTACGTGACAGGGTGATCTACCAATTTAAGAAAACTAAAAGTTACTAAAAGTAGTGTAATAATTTGAATATCATTTCACTACTTTCGATGTAATAATGAGATCATTAGTAACGCAAAATAGATAACAGTGATTTATTTCGGAGTCGCGCTAACTGTTTGGTGGCAAATCGTGTTACAATTGTTCGTATTGTCGGTTGCCTGCTCTAGGGGTGACGATTGTGGGCTGAATCTGAGAGTGGCTAGAGCGGCGCGATAGCGCCGCGCTAGCTACCAATCGTTTCTGTACATGACGTATATATTATATAGTATTATATAAAGCTATGCTTCCCCTCCCAGTCATTCCCAGAGTGCCTCATTTCGTTTATATACATATTCGATCTTAGAATAAATGATCAAATTTAAAAATAAATCTCACGTTGATTTCAAGAGAATTTCAAAAACACCGAAAAAGGGGCAAGTAAAAAGTGCCGTTTCGAGGTTTATCGAAAAATGTTATTTAGCTTTTTTTATGCACATTTGATAGTAAATTACATACGAATACTTGCAGTTTAAGAAAAAATATTACAGCAAATTTTGAGAAAATTTCCAAGAATTGAAAAATGGCAAGAGTAAACTACCAGGCCGATTTTAATAAAAAGCTTAATGTGAGGTCCTCGTGTAGCACAAAATCTGAATTGAAATTTGGATTCGTTTGTGGTTTTTACTTTCGGAGATACACACACACACAAACATTTTTGCAAAATCCTGTTTTTTGGACTCAGGGGACCTTGAAACATCTAGGCATGCCAATAGTTCCAATTCTAAAAACCGTACCGATTACAATACTTCTCATCTGCGAGTGCATCATATGAGAGAGTAAAAACCCAAAGCCTTCAGAATCCGCACTGTACGAGATAGCTGATTACTCCACCATTCTCAAAATAACTTCGCTCGTCTAGTTTAAATCTTTGGACGCCTTTGTATGGAACCAAAGAGTGATATGGTTTGGACAATGGACATCTAATAAAATGGGGCCAAAGAGCGTTAAGAATTAGAGGTGGCATGATTAAAAGTATCTGAAAAGTATTGTTATACAAGAATTTGAAAGAAAAGTCCAAGATAAGAAACAGCGGAAAGTCGTACTAATTTCTCAAAAAAAGGGACAGATTAAAATTCGTAGCATAATTGAGCAATGCTGTCCTAATTACCAGCGTAACTCTAAAATTTACAAGATTTCGTACAAAAGTTAAAGTAGTACTTATATAACTATTGTACCCAACCAAATATGTAATTAGTTCGAATAAATATTTCTCAAACCTGCACTAAAAGCGTTTCGGCTCTGCTGTAATCCCCCATAGCGAAAGCGATAGAGGCCAGCACGTCGTACATGTAAGGCATGACGTAGTACGACTGGTACTCCTCGCATATCTTAACCCCCATCTCCAATATCGCTACGGCCTTCTCGACTTCGCCTTTCTCCAAAGCGATCCTCGCCAATGTCATCAGATGTCCTATGTTTTCCTCCACGTCGTAATGATTCAACTCGATGGCGACATTCGGCACCACCAAACTGGCGTGCGGTATTAAGCCCAATAAGGAATGGTACTTCTTAGCGTTCATTTGTTGCAACCACTTCTGGAAATGCATGACTACCCTTCGGTTCGATCTTCTTATAGAAACTAAGAACGTTCGGTTTATGAGTTGGAGGAGTATTGATGACATAAATGGATGAACATGAATTTTGATTTTGTGATGAAAGTGATTGATTAATGACGGTGATTGACAGTTTGGTGAATGTTTTGAAGGAGTTTTCGTATTGTCATTGTATATCTTTTGAATATGGGGTGCCCATATAATACGAGAAAGTATTGTAAACGTGCTGATTTTCGGAATTCCCTCAGTCCCCTGAGTCCCCTGAGTTCCAAAAACATGTTTTTGGAAACATGCCGTGTGGCAAAGGGCACTTTACTCTTTTCATTTTTACGTTTTTTTTTTGGAATTTCAAAATCTGATGCAGCATTTTTTTAATCTTTGTATATTTACTTTACTATTCAATTACTATTAATTGCCGTTATCTATATCTTGCCTGATCTGTGAAGGGCCCTTTACTCTAGTGATTTTTCAGTTTTTCTCAATTTTCTCCAAAACGGCTTTACCGATTCTTACCAAATTGTATATTTGAACGGAGCTAACTAATAGCTATAACTTTTATTTAAAACATTTTTTTCTAAAATCTCCCTAAGGGGCACTTTACCTTTGAACATTTTTAATTTCTCAAAACATTTTTCAAAAGGGCTTTGAATGCTTTCACTAAACTTTATTTTTCCACTAATATATTAAATGTATACAATTTTATTTGAAATATTTTTTGTGCGATATTGTGAAATATTTGTGAAATATTTTTAATGCGAAATGTAAAGCAGCAGCGCGAAACGTGTTTACTCTTATCAGACCTCGACGGCCACTTCAAAGCGCTCCATTAATTGGGCCATAAAAGGAGAATAGAGAATAATCTCGAATATTCAATTAAAAAAAGAATGATCTGTTACGTTCCGGGCCTTTCTAGAATAAACATAATTAGGGAAAATAATTATCGAGCAAATACGAGTAGGTTCTCGAATACATTATGGAGGGCTATAAAAGCGAACGCTGCGGACGGAGATTAGATTAGACGTGAAGCCGCGAGTGAGTAAATAGTGCGAAAAACGGACAAGTGAAATAAATGAGCAGTTAAGAGAATGACATAAATTAATCAGTTAGGAAATAGTTTAGATAAATTAAGTAGTGTGTAGTGTATAATTAAAAACTGTAAATAAATTAAAATAACCGTTACAATTCAATACTAAATTTATCTTATAAAACGGTGATAATGTTGCCATGAATATTTTGTCCGGCCATATGAGAAAGTCTTACGATTTAACCAAAGGAAAACACAAAGTTTACGTTACCAAGTTACCTAAGTTTATTAAGAACACTTAATAAGTGAAAGCAAATGGGATTTCGAAAGGGCCGATCTACTATAGACGGCGTATTCATTCTTCAACAGATTATTGAAAAGCATCGGGAATTTAACAAGGATACACACATAGCTTTTGTTGATCTAGAAAAAGCTTTTGACAACGTTAATAGATACAAACTATGGAAGATCATGGGAGAAGCAGGATACCCGAAACATTTAATAAGAGGAATACAAAGTTTGTACAGAAGCACCAACATATTAATAGATCTTAATGGCCAACTAACAGAAAATATCGCTACAAACAAAGGAGTCAGGCAAGGCTGTTGCCTTTCCCTTACTTTATTCAATATATATATATATATATATATATATATATATATATATATATATATATGAAATAATTCGTGATTGGAGGACAAAATACAGAAAGGGAATTTGGCTAGATCAACATACACGTGTCGATTCAATACTTTACGCAGATGACCTGGTATTGCTATATGAAACAGAAGATGACTTGCAAAGAGGGATTTACGCTTTACACCAAGTGTGTAAGAAATACGACATGAAAATCTCCGTGGAAAAAACAAAAACTATGGCTTTTTCGGGAATACATCCCATAAGGACAAAGATTGTGATTGATAAATCAGATACTGCAACAAGTTAATAGCTTTAGATATCTGGGATGCAATATGTCGTATAATTGTAGTAATGATATAGAACTGAAGGTTAACAGATTTTCACGAGTATGTGGAACAATAAGTAAAACTCTCAAAAACAAAACAAGAAAAGATACACAATTGAAATTTTATAAAACCATTGCAGTGCCAACCCTCACATACGGAAGCGAAATATGGACAACTACAAAAAAGGAAGAACAACGCATACAAACACAAGAGATGAAATTTCTTAGAAGAGTAAAAGGATGCTCCAGAATAGACAAACTCAGAAATGAAGACATTAGAAACGAGCTAAGTATATTTAACATCAACGATAAAATTAAGGAAAATAGAAAGAGATGGAAAGAACATGTTGGTCGAATGAATGCAGATCGCCTACCATTTAGAGTAATGCATTACAAGGTTCGGGGAAGAAGAAGCGTAGGCAGGCCGAGAAAGTGATGGGTACCGTAACAGGCAAATTTATATGCCTAATACTTGTAGCGAAGAAGAAGAAGAAGAAGAAAACACCAAGTCTTAACCAACTGCTTTATTAACGATGAGCGACCGGTTTCGCCTTCATAGAAGCCATCCTCAGGCTCGCAAACAAGTTATTTTTGTTTTTAGGGCTCCTGTTGTTCCAAATGTGCGGCGTCACACATACAAAACAAATACGTTGACATACACAGTTAAAATAAATAAAAATTAGAAATTATAGAAGAAACTACTTTGTAGTTACTTCCCAACCTCTCGAGAATGAGGAAGCTCACGCCTTTAGGGCTAGATCCATGTCCTGAAAGAACTTTATGTAGTTAATCTTGTTCGATGTGTGTTAATTTCTAATTTTTATTTATTTGAACTGTGTATGTCAACGTATTTGTTTTGTATGTGTGACGCCGCACATTTCAAACAACAGGAGCCCTAAACAACTTGTTTGCGAGCCTGAGGATGGTTTGTATGAAGACGAAACCGGTCGCTCATCTTTAATAAAGCAGTTGGTTAAGACTTGGTGTTTTCCTTTGGTTAATTTCCCATGGCCAACTTGAGAAGCTGGACAGCCTTCGGTCGTTGAAGTCTTACGATGTTACACATCGCCATTTTTAAAACTGAAATTTGGAGGACATAGTTACAAATTATTGATGAAATATGTTCTCGAAATTAATCTGTGAAAGTGTATGTGAAGCAATTGTAAGAGAATTTTGAAAAAGGAGTTCGTAGCCCCAGCTGGGATTTGAACCCGGGTCTCCCAATTTCACGTCGGGTGTTCTGACCACGAAACTACTGAGCCACGTACCAGTTTCAATTCAGATGTTCCTGTTAAACGCTTTGATAGGAAATGCGGAGGACGTATTGGTTGTACGCAACACACCGCACCTCCTCTCATGTTAATTAAGTGATCTCTTACGGGTTCTCGTCTTATAACTGAATAAATTAATAATAAATAATAAATAAAATAAATAAAATAAAAAATAATAAATTATTCTCGAAATTAATCTGTGAAAGTGTATGTGAAACAAAAAGAGGAGGTCCGGTGTGTTGCGTACAACCAATACGTCCTCCGCATTTGCTCTCAAAACGTTTAACAGGAACACCCGACGCGAAATTGGGAGGCCCGGGTTCAAATCCCGGCTGGGGGGCAACAAACTCCTTTTTAAAAATTTTCTTACAATAGTTACAAATTATTGTTTCATAAGGATCTTTGAATTTCGTACCTAACATATTTCTTTCTTCTTTTAGAAAGAACAGTTCCTTGTACCTTCAGTTCCTTACTGTAACGAAACGGCTTGCCGCGAGATAAACACGCCTCGAGCTACCGAAGTTCGCCGAATCCGTAATCCCGAGACAGGCTGTTCGAACAGACGAGAAGAGTCGAGAAGGTTTGACGCGATAACAAGTTCCTCGAATTCGAGAATGTTCTCCCGAAACGACGTGAATGTTCTCGAAAGCGATGCGCGAGACATAAAAGGTAGATCGACAGCTGAGAGAGTTAGTACAAAGCGACGGAGTACCTACAAAAAGAAGTGGAACAAATGGAAGAATGGACGAAGAAATGGAAGATCAAACTCAACGCGGAGAAGACAGAAGCAATATACATAAGACCGAAGACGAGACGACCGACGACCAACATAATAATAGGAGAAAAGGAACTGGAATGGAAGGAAGAAGTAAAATATCTAGGAATCCACATAGACCGAGGACTTACATGGAGAAGGCACATAGAGGAGACCGAGAAGAAGGCGAAAGACCGACTGAACAGACTGCGACCACTAATAGGACGACGGAGCAAGCTGAGACTGGAAACCAAGAGGAAGATCTACCTGGCAGGAATAAGACCTATAATGACATGTGGAACAGCAGCGTGGGGACAAGCAGCAAGGACGCACCTGGAGAAACTGGAGAGGATACAGAACCAAGTGATGAGAAGGATGACGGACGCACCATGGTATATGAGGAATGAACAGCTACGACGGGACCTACGCATCGAAGAACTAAAGAAGACCATCGAGAAGAGGACGAGGAAGACGATAATCAAGGCAATGGACCACACGAACCCACTAATAAGGAAGGCAACGGACTACGACGAGGACGCAAGATCAAAGAGGAAAAGACCCAAGATGGCAATGAAGTAAGACTAACCACGAAGGACATACCAGGAAGATCAAAACACAATAAGAGGACCACCAGGACGACCAGGACGACCCAGGAAATACCTTCACGCGGAGGAAAGAAGGACCAAGAGGGAGAAGTAAGAAGCCAGGCGCTCAACTTTAGGAAATTCAGGACAACATACGAGAGAGTTAGTTGAAGAATCGGAGCGTAAACATTTCGAGCGACGAACGCGAGACCGGCGCGCTAAATAAATAAACATCTGTGTGTGAATATAAATTAAGTGTTAGAGTATAAGTGTCGTGTTAGACATAAATTAATTAGGACAAATCGCGAAGTGTTTAGTTTTAGTAAATAGTAAAAACGTTTATTACAGTTGTTTCTTGCCTAACTATTGTGATTTTTGAAGGTGACACACTTCTTACACAAAATAAAACTGATTGATAATGGATCTGTAATGAAATTATGAATTCGTTTGAAATTATATATGAAATTAAAAAATGTGTATTACATTTGAAGTTTGGACCCGATTTTTCCTAAAATAAATATAAAAGCTAAACATTAAGATGACACTTTTTCACCATCCATTTTTTGGCCTATCAGGTATTACAATAATATATTAAGTTACATTATTAACTTAATTAAAACTCTATAAAACATAACAAACATTTAGGTCCACATCTTTCTTTATCCATTTTTACAAAAATGACAGTTTTATGAGATTTAAGAATGACCGTATTTCCATATCGAACAATTTCGTAATTAAACGTTAGTATCCATGTATGATATTCAGTTATTTGGCTGGCTGTTAAGTGTCATAAATGTTAATTTAACGATCCGAATTGTTATCATCAATTCCTAGCTAACGTATCTGAGATAAAAATATATGTATGTAGGTACCGCGAATAACGTTAATACCATTAATAATACCTACATACGTACGTACGTACGTGTAAATCTGTTTAACGGTGCTTTATCTCGCGAGACGAAATTTATAAAATGGCATGCGAGAAATATACCGTGAACCAAGCAAAATGAGACTGTAAAATTTAAATTTCTTATAAAAAGGTGTGAAAAAAGCACATAGTGACATCCGATTATCAAAAACACTCGGTGTTAAATCAGAGGAATTAGCACCTGAATAGGATGAGGAAATTATTGGTCCCTACAGTTATCAACAATTTTTACTTTTATTCAAGTTATTAACGTCTAAATGTGCTTCTTTTTTAATTATGAAAAATAAAAATGATGATTTTTAGACATCTGGCTTAGTTTGCTAGAGTTAAAGAATAGCTTACCTTAAATTAATTCTTTATTAACAGAGATTCACAGATATTATCCTGTGAATTTCTGTCACTACAGAAATAATTTAAGGTTAATTTGGTTTTATTAAGCATACAGAGGAAGTTGTTCATAAGCTGAAAATCAGTAACCATTTGAATACCAAATGAAGCAGCACTAAGTGTTCACCAACTTTTTAATTGCGTCAAAGGTATGTTAAGGTGTCAAACTCCTTTGAATTCAATAGTTTGTAAAAATCTATTATCATATATCATTATATATAATTTTCGAGATAGAACCAAGATTTTACGTAAAAGCACGGGTTAAGCTATTTAGAATCATATGTCGCGCTTTAGCCTTGAATCAGTTTTAGCATCAAATCAAAATCAAAAGCGCCTTTTCAATAATGATGCTTTTAAATTTACAGGCGACCTACGCCTTTTTAATGAGTTAGGTATTTTAAAATATTTCTTTAGAATAGATGGTAGTGGTTCATTCAGGAGAGACATCGAGAGAGAGATGCCACGCCCCTTATTTTAATTTTTATTGATATTGGTTTTCATTGAATTTTGCAACATTCTTTTTATTTTTGAGAAAAGTTTATTTTTTAGATACCTATTTTTCATTCTTTATTCTTTGGTCTCTTTTTGAACTTTCTTTTGTTTTAGACAAAAGGGGCGATTTATAATAGTCTACGTTGCCAAGGGAAATTATAGAGCCCCAATAAGAATAATAATATTGTAACGTTTTTTACCTAAGCGAGAATTACTACACGACACGAGTTTTCTTACTTAATTTATTTAAACCACTTACACGCTAATTTATTTGTACACTTACACTACACTTAACTGCTAATACTTAATCTAATTTATCTTATTTCACTTAGTACTATTTAACTAATTAATTTATATTGCACATTGTTTATTTATCTTACCGCCAGCCTGGCCGACACCCGTCGACCAGTCTACCGGCGGCTGTTTACGACTACAGTTGACATCCGTCGACTTCCCCCGTATCGCTCTCCGTCTGCTATTTATAGCCGTATGGGAAGTCCAGAAACTTCGAGACGTTTCCGGTCCTTTGTTCGGTAACTTAACTCGAACGGCTTTCCAAGAATTCCACCAGTCCCCCGAACCTATCTTGTTAGGAATTTCTTTGAACCCATTCCGATGGACGCTTATCTTTATGGCATCTTTTATGGCTTCTATTTCGTTACAATATGAAGAAAAAGTGAATTACTAGGCTTCCATTGATGTCAAGTGGGACTTCTCTCTTGATTTCGTTAGGGGCGAACCAATCACTTCTTGAAAAAAGGAACGAGGTGTGCAAATATCTCCCGGGTGGCTTTGGAAAGTTTGCGAATGTTTGCGGTCCCATTTAGTTCTTCTAACGTTAATTATTTCTCTTTCAAATATTTTAGGTACCCAAAAGACGAAAATTGGGATCCCACTGAATTGAAACAAAGACCACGATCTGCTAGAATTAAAAATACAGTTTTTAAATGCTGCCTATTTTATTTCCAGTCACATCGTTACATTTGTATCTTAACTGAATTATCGCAATGATTTGTTCTTTTTGGGGTGGTTTATAGAGGGACAACAACAACGCGAGATTTAAATCATGAAGTAGATTTTCATTAGAAAACCGTGGTTTCAATAACTAGGGAAAGCAAAAAGTTTTAAAAATCTATTTCCACGTTCCGTTACCTTTTCATATTAGTTTGGCAAAATGTGTATTTTGTTTAATATAGCGCATCGAATTTAGAGCATTGTAAATGGATCGAATTACTCCACCGTGCCGAAGGATTCGTATGTTTTCATTTATGAACAAACAAATAAACGTTTTATGTTAAAAAGTATGTGAAATGGGTGACATAAAAGGAAATTTTTGAAATACCAATGTTTCAATGTACTAAAGTGCAGCCCCTGAAATTCGATTAGGTTTCGGGCGTGGTAGCTTTTTATTTTTAGTTCAATTCAGTGAGCGAGAGATAATTTTATTGATTTTCTGACGTCACATTTTTATATTTATATAACGTGGAGAATTTGAAAAACTTAGAAACTTCTTATATGAACTATAATTATTAAAAAAAAACTTCAAACATGGTCCTTAAATAGTTTAGTGAAAAGTTGCTAGAATCCTAAAATATTATGATTTTTATTCTTGGACGTTTCTAGAAGGATTCCTGAAACTATCTGAAATGTCTAAAAAGCTCGAGGGGGAATTTTTATAAGTTCTGAAATTATTTATTTCTAGAAGTAACTATAGTTTATCCTGGACATATCCAAAATTCTTTAAAATTATTGAAAGGATTGTGAGAAATATTAGAAATATTGGTGGTTTATGGAAATGCAGAATCTTGAAACATTTTTTGAAGGACCAACAACTAATTCAGAAAATTTCTTTAAAAACATATGAATTACTAAAGACTTTCAAGGCTTTAAAATATTTCTCAAACTATTAATAATTCAGATGGTTTTTTTTTAACTTTTTGGAATATCAACGGATTTTAAAAGATCTCCCATAGCATGGAGTATTGCAGTATTCTTAAAATATTCCTGAATTCATAAGAATTCCCGATGCAGTTATGTAAACTCGTACACTATTTCTTGATGGATCTGTAATTTAATTACCCTGCAAATGTTTGAAACCCAGAGAAATGAGTGAAGGGATTGTCAATAATATTTCTCAATACTCCTGATTAACCCGGAGGGCAAGAATTACTCAGGCCTGGCCTGCATATTGTAAAAGTTACCAAAATTACCAGATTCTGTTGCTTTGAAAAAGTCCAAGAAATATTCATATTTAAGTGTATTACCACGATACTTACAAGCCATAGCAACATGAAAAACATTTTCACTTTAATATTGTGAAATAACTGTAGAAAACTTTAAAACTTCCAAACTGCGCTTTCAGTACGTTTTTGTACGTAGTGAAAGTTTCGTTCTCTTGGAATGGAAGACTGAAAACTGAGGACCGCATCGTTTGCGTTAATTGAATAGTGTGTGGCTTGAGGAAAGTCAGATTTTGAGTTCAGATCGTACAGTCCTGAGAGTCCCAGGCTGGGAGTTGGGACAGCAAGCGAACTATATGTGAATGGATATATAGTACGGATACCTTTATCTTTATCAGTTAACTATAGGGTACCGAACGGCGAAACCAACTTAAGTCAGGCATCTAGTCTTGGTAAATGTTTACTTAAGGCACTTCGCCTATATATTGCAACTTTTCTCTGAAGATCGATATACATATATTTGCCCAAGAAATAACCAAGGCACCAAGGGGATAGTGGAGTAACTTGAAAAGGTGTTGTAAATGCAAGAGGGCAAGGATAATCCAAATGCCCCGGGGGGCAGAAGTGGTCTAAGTAAACATTCACCAATATATTAATTATTCCGCATTTCTGATAATCAGAATTCGCGCACGTGAAATGTGTTGAGGAGTGATAGACGAACTGACTGTAAAAGTTTAGAAACCGTAAGTGCTCGGGGGCAGAAGTGGTCTAAGTAAACATTCACCCTAGTCTTATTCAATAACTGGCCCATGCTTACATCTATCTGTGGAATAACTAATCGGTTCCAGTTAACATAACCTATATGTGCATATTGTATTTTATTAGGATTCTTTCCTTGAATAAAGGCCAACAATTTTGCAACGCCCTGTGCGCAGGTAGTTTAAAACCTTACTTGCCAGTGACTGGTCCCAGCCAATGAAACGTCTCGTTTCCAATTTCGAACCGATCACGTGGCCATAATCGCACGGCTTGAAATTCTACCGAAATAGACTTTATCGCGCCCCCCCCTCTCTCTCCCCTTCCGACTTACTTTACGCGAAAGGCGAAAATTTGAATCGGCCCATTACGATTATGAGCCCATTCCGTTTCCAACATTCGAGTCGAGCCGTCCCACGTTACGCCCGTATCCGATCCATTACTCGGCCGATCCGAAGATAGGGAAAATGCAAGAGCCGGACCAGAACCAGAACGGGCAAGAGGAGAACCATCAGCAGAACGGGGAGCAAACAGAAGTCCAGACCGTCATCGAAGTCCAGAGCAGTGAGGTCCGGGACGAGGAGACGCAAGTCCTTCAGGATAACGAGGAGCTGCGAAGTGTCCAGAACGGGAACGGGCGCGTGGATGCGGAACCGCAGGAAAGACCGGAACCGCAGGAAAGACCTGAACCGCCTGTCGTGACCGACAGCAGTGCTAAGAAGGTAAGTGGGTTTTCCAATATTTTCCCACCAAATCGTTTACCGCTACATATAACAGTTTTTACTTTGAATTTCAGAAATGATTAACGCTTTATTACGTAGTTAACGAGTTTTTATGACAGTTTAAAATTAAACTATCCTAATAGCTTTTAACCTACCTCGTGGATAGGAAACTTGGTAATTTTTAAAATCTCTTATATTACGAAAATCTATAAAAAATAGTTGTATTCGGAAACCTGAATCTGAACCTGGGACATTTCATTTGATCCTAGATTTGGAAACTATATTCCTGGTGCCTTAAATCTGGATGGATATTCTTCAAATTCTTAAATCGAATCACGTTGGTGACGCAGGTTTCAGTAAACTGGACGCCGAAACAAGTTAAAGTGAACCTTCCAAATTCTAGAATACATGTTTCATTGGATATTTTCGTTTCTAGATGCAAAAGTCCAAATTTCGGCAGACTTGCAATTAAAAATAGTGATTCTTTACCTTTCCAATTCTAGAAAGTAAAATATCATTTAGTGTGCTCCACTCTTGATCATAGTCCATAGATAAAAGTAGGTGGAATTCAAATAGGAAGTAGGTCTGTAAGAAAAATTCAAGCATATTCTCAATTTAAGAAAATCCTGGTACATTTTTGAATTCAACATTAAATGATATATAATTTTGAAATCCAGGAAAGGTTCCACCTAGCCTTTTATGCTCTGGGAACTAAATAAAACGTTGCTTCTGAGATCTATAATAGATCTATATAGATGAGTCTAGAGATCTGCTTACAGCAACTTCATTTAATTCAGATTTATAACGTTACCTTTCCAAAGTCAAGAATCAATGAAATGTTATATTGTGTTTCGTATCCCAAAATTAAAATTAAGAAGGCTTCGATTCTGCAGCCTCGACCATCGATACTAACTTTCAAAATTCTGGAATTTCGATGTAATTTATAGATATACATATGTAACATTAACAAAGTCTCATTCAATTTAACGTGATCCTTAAGATCATACCTTTAGAAATACTGTTCATTTAATTTACTGTGATCCTCCAAGTTACCGTTCCAAATTTTTGGATAAATGAAATGTCCTTTTGTCTTTCATACGCAGAAACTCATAATAAAAAGTTGGTCCGCAGACCAACTATGATAATGTAAGAATTCTGAAATATCTGGGAGTAATCTATAGATCTATTAAAAAATTCATCCAATTAAGAGTGATCCTCAAAGGTACCTTTCCAGATTCTGAAATCGATTGATTGTTCTATTGTCTTTCGTTTCAGCAATTGAAACTAAAGTTTCAAGTGTGCATCTATCTATATATGTCAACTTTCAGAATTCTGGCATCTCTGCATGTAATATGCAAATCCAGCCAACGAACAGTCATTCTTTTAATATAATCCTTAAAGTTGCCTTCGAAATTCTGGAATCAATAGAATGTTCTATGGTCTTTCATATCCTAAAATTGAAATCAGAAAAGTTTTGGTTTTGTGTTCTGTACCATATATGCTAACTTTCATATTTCTAAATCTAACATATCATTATTTTTAAAATTCTGAATTCTATATAGATGAAACTTTGTTTCTGGAGATGGAAAATACAAATTCTCGAAGGAAAATTCCGATAGATTTTCAAATTATGGAATTTTTACTCTTGTTATTTATTTATTTATTATTACTTACCTATTTCTTTTGTGAGATTTGAAATCTAAACCAAATGCCAAATTGTTTGTAAGATTTATATGCTAAAATTTAAATAAAAATAATCGAGTTTAAGGCAAAACATTCTAGTCTTAAATAGAAAAGTGCGGAAAATGTGTGAAATCTATAGATTTTATTGAGGCCTTGAATTCATTGAATTCGTCATTAATTAATGTGCGATTAGGAAGAAATAGAAAACAACTAATTCGTAGTTTCAACATTTCTGGCGTTCATTCTTTATACTAATACGTTTTTCATTACTTGACCTAATTTAGTATATTGAACAATATACTTATTGTTGGTACCTTTCAAAAAATTTTATAACCGCCTAGATTACGTCATACCATGGATTTAACTGATAACATTTTTCAGGATTTAAATATAGAATATAAAATATTCGAAATACGACTTTGTTATCAACTACTCTCCATTTTACTGTTTTACGATTTATGCATAATATGTTGGTTTTGATATTTATTGAGTCTCAGCCGACTGGGTAATTTATACAATTAATAGTACAAGTACAAAAGTGATAGAATTACCAGCTTCATTAACCGTATTGTTATAACTTATGACATAGAAATTGCTTTTGAAAGGAGCATTTGCAAAACTTCGAAAAAATTGCTTTCATTGATTTATCGCTATATGTATGACAGTTTCTAAAGAGTCGCACGGTGGGATCAACATAAGTGCGAGAGAAAGGCCATATATTTCTCGTTAGCGAAACAGAGAACGACCCCCTGCGATGTTGCTAGCTCGCGGAACATTACAGTCATCCGCTCCGCACACTGTACCGCACACATCCGAAAGTGTGAAGCGATACACGCGCTGACTTGGACTGCGTGCTCGGCCGGCAACGTTGCAAAACTTCTCTCTCCGTCACGCCAACGAACTACTGCTGGCTTCTCTCTTGCTCCCGCTGTTTTCCCATCAAGCGTTTCGATAGGAAAGCTCCGTATACTTACCTGCCAACTAATTTAGAAAAACGATTGTTTGAACTACCTACGTAATAAGAAAGTTACATGTATTTAAACTCGCTAACTTCTCTTGCACAAACCCCAGCAAAATAATATCCATAATCAGCGATCAGCAGGACTTTGAAAAGAAATTATGTGAAATGTTAACTGTTGGTTACATAAGAAAATATAACTGCACCACTGCAAATAAAAAAGGAAATAACAATAAAATTAATGCTGGCTTGCAACTAATACACGTTCGAAGTTGAACTTGTATAACAGTTGTAATTTGACTACACATATACCGCCTACATTTAATTGTATTTCCAGTACATATTATATCTGCGTCCAAATGAAATCGTTTTCACTCTGATAAATTTAATGTGTTAATCAAATGGTACATATACACCTACTTTTTCTTTATCGAAATTTAAATCAACAAGAGTGAGAATTACGGGCATTAAAAAGTCATGTGAAAGTATGATACACCACTCTCATTATTAAGCTCATTAAGTATGCTTTTATCTCGGATCATAATAGCAACGGTATATTGGCCAATTTACTGATTTATCCGAAAATCATTAATTTTGTGCATCCGGGAGTGAATTCGAAATGTTCAATAAGGCCAGTGAGTTCAACAAATTCAATTCCAATGTATCACATATTCAGTGGTAGAATAAATAGCATGAAAGTCTTAAATTACAGAAAGTTTGGCTAAAACTTTGGATATATATAAGACGCTAAAATGTTTTGGATCAACACAAATGCAGTAAATATTTTGAATTCTTGAACTGTACTTGTAGCTATGAATGTGGATGTAAAATTTCTGCGGCATTCAGGTTTGAACATTCTTATTTTTTTTTTAATTATAAAGGGTTTGTAGGAATATAATAGTTGTAGTAGAATATGCAGGTAGTAACTCCTATGGCATCCAGGGAGAATACTTACGTTATGTATCGTAAAGTAAACGTTTGACAAAACCATTATCAGACCTTAGAACATTCATAATTTTTTAAGTCTATGCAATTTGTAAAATTGTAGCCGTTACATTAGAAGTAAGTTGTATGGCATCTAAAGGGAATAAGGTACATTACGTATCGTAAAATTTTAAACTTTTGGTAATACCAATGTATCTCTATAAACTCCTAAGAAATCCTGCAAACACTTTTGAGTTATTAATTATTTGTTAAATATGTTAATATTCTATTAACACATAAGGCAGGACTTGTAGCTCCTTAGACATGAAGTAAATAAATCTAATGGCTTTACACTTACATAATTATTTTGGATTCTAAATTTGTTAACTATGAATCCATTATACCTACCCCTAAAAGACGGACATGGTTACATCACAGCATCAAAATTCTAGATTGTAGAAGGTTTAGCCGTCACTGCTGCTAAATCATAAGGTAGTAAGGGATACCCCTAATCAACTCAGATACGATTGATCAGATATTCTACTTATCTATAGAAATACGCCTGCAAAACGCCTGATTGTATGTCCTCTACCTATAAAAGCCTGCCTATAAAGGTTAAATTTAATCATGAAAGCGTGTAAATCGTCCAATCGTCCTGTTTTTTCCAAATTTCCTAGTGTTTAAATTGAATTCTACGTATAGTGTCACATGTATCATACGGATTTCTCATTTTCCAAAAAAAATCTCGCTCTTCGTCCAACTCGCAGATATAAAACTCGTTGTATCTCTTATGTATGCCGCTGGATACCAATGAGGGCATCGACTGAAGACTTAAAAAATTGGCCCGTCACTATGCAGATGTTTAAATTTTTCGTACCGGTTTAAATAAACATGTGGATCAAAAATGAGCATGTAGAATAAGAATTGGTTTAGGAAATGTAAGAAACGTTATAGAGTTTAAGAAAATTCTGTAAATATAATGTACAGGCGGATTTAGACTTTTCCATATCATTTGGGTAGTTACGTTTAAAGATCGCATTAATTATTATTGTTCATTAATAACACAATAATAGCTTATAACCCCCTAATTAAATAAATATTGTCCGAACAACTGGATAGGTACCTAGGTCAAGGAGATCAAACAGCATGTCCACCTCGATCTCCGGATTTGTCATTTTAGTGTTATTTATGAGGTCACAATTCCTACCGTCTACCGTTTGCAAATTAATTAATTCCTCGTCAGTTGGAACAGTTCAAGTAGTAGATAATTATATTAGAAACTATCCAACTCATACGTCATTCAATGTCTGTGGTTCTTCTGCTATATTTTAGATGTTTTTATAAATACATGAGACATGAGTACATTTCTCTGGTTTTATTAATTAATTATTTCAACAAGTTGAGTGTATTGTCGCAGTAATCAGCACTTTCATTTATCATCGTTTTCATGGTTGCTTCACTTACTTCTAAAGCCGAATCCTTCACACATGTTCATAGAAAAAGTTTATAAATAATTCAACGATCATCTGGGAAAGTTTGTGGTAGCAGCTAACTACAGTTTAGCTGCTATTTATTTATTCTATAAGTTCTACGAGTAGGTCGTCATATATTAAATCAGATGTAAACATTTTTTACGTGCAATTGATAACCATCTTAATGGGAACAAATAACTTTGTCGATGTGATCTGTCATGAGATGATAAATAGTGATTTTCTCAATACGTAAAACGCTGTATTTTCCGTTTCGCTATTTTTCCGAAACTTAATCAGTTTTGGTGATATTTCTTGAAAAACGTGATTCACCGGCGTAAAGTCACGCGTATTTACGAGTGCAAGGATTCGTCACTTGGCCTTTTACGTCCCAATTTTAAAATTATACGGTTTAATTGCAGTATAACCCGTCGTAAAAGAGTCTTAAACTTTTATTGTGTTTACGTCATTGAAGGATCTTTATTTTAACTTTTTTCGAATCATAAATGAGAATCAGACCTCTCTCTCTTTCGTTTCTCTCCTTTGCTGGTTACTGTTACACTTAGTGCACATTTTACATCTGACGTTTGCCTAACAGTTATCTTACAATTCATTGGGATGCCTTAATGCTGTTAGACATGATCTGAAAAATCTTTTAAACTCCGTAATTAAAAGTCGGAGAAATATGTCGTCCGTAGCCAATCGTACAGATCGTACTCGGGACGAATATTAAAATGTGGTTATTCACTTCCACTCAGACAACAAAGGAACCTACCCTGAAGCTAAAAATAGCAAGAGAGAGAACTATCCTCGAAGACCAACGACATGATAATAACATATATAGAGATTATAAAGTATTTGTGATATTCATAAACATTGGTTGAAAAATTCTTCGTTGGGGAGTTACGAATGCAAGGCTGGTTATTTATTATACCTATATAGGCACTTTTTCTCGCAAATTTTAAAAATACATACGTATCACTTATTCTAAACAATATCCATTTCCAGATCAAAAGTAAATGGCCAACTTGAAGTTCCTGGGCAACCTTTGCATATGTAGTAACACCATTAATGTACTATTATCGTCTTTTGTTGTGTGCAATTCACACTTTCTTACTTAACTTTCCAAAACTGACCATAGCTCTTTTGTTCTTCTTGCGACTTCCTGTGGAGTGTAATAAAGTAATAACCTTAATCTGGAGTATTAGATGGGGTTTTTATTTTCTAAATTTACGTCATGCTAAGTTTTATTTCTTAAATCTTCTTTATATTTAACGAGTGTCCAGTCTCTATATATTCAACATCCATGTCAATTTAGTATTAAATGTCTGGCTATAGTTCTCATTGCTGTAATTATAAATGCCAATAGTAATCGGCGTAAAATTGAATGTTACACATTATACATTGATTTTCGTACCTCCATTCCAGACTTTTTTAGATCATAGATTTATTACTTACCACATGTATTTTGCAGCAGATCGACGTAAGCTTTTCTTTACCTGTTATTAACATTTGTTTAGCCAAACTTCAGATGTTTCTGATGTTAACAACGGCACTTATCCACGCGTTCTAAATGCATTTAAATAAACGCCCACTGACATAAAATTTAATGTTCTTTACTTCATACTGCTTGGTAAAAATCTATTATCGCTGTTTGTGCGATAACTGAAACATTTCACGTTCTCATTTCCGTTTCAGTTTATCTATAAGCCCTTAGAATATTATTATGCAGCAAAAAAAATCGTAAAATCAACTTATACAAACTGTCCCAAAGTGGTCACATTTTAAATGACATTAAATTCATTTTTTATTGCGACAGTTGAATACTAGAGTTACCATCCAATTAGTGGTGTCATAGAGTACCAAAGAGATCGAGAAATCAAGATGATTTCCGACAATAACCTACCGCATAAATAATTCACTGCAAAATTTTTCTATCTAAAAAAATTGAAACCTACTTAGAATTTCACCCACCTTATGCCTCCCAGAAAGGCAACAGTACAAAAATATTATCTGAATATCGAGTGTATATATTACTTGACCCGGAAATTAAAACAAAACCTACAAAATATTTATGAATAACTTCTTGAGAATTTTTATATAGCTTAGAGATGAAACTTATAAAACCGAAATTTGCATAGATGAAATAAATAAATACAAACGTGGAATAATTATTATACTATTTATTTACCTCTATTTCTAGGTTGTGAAATCTACTGGTTTAGATATGGAAGCCATTAAAACAGCCTACGAGGACGTAAGGGCAGACCATTCCGAAACTCAATGGTAAGGAAACTTAAAAATAACCTTAAAGTATAATAGACCGTGGGCCCATGGCACCAAAAGCGTCGATAATATATTGTAACGTTTATTTTATAATTTATTTAGATTAATTGAACACTAATTTATTTAACACACTAAACTACTTGTACACTAGACTAGACACTACATAATTTATTTGTACTGCTCCGCTTTCGGATCGTATGTCGCGTTCACTTCTGCTTCTCTACTTCTAACTAACTCCCTCAATCACAAGCCCCGTTATATATACACCCCCAACCCTGATCGAGAATGTTCTAGAAGCTACGATTGTTTCTTTAACAACGCCTACGCAGGAAACGCCCAGAACGTCACAAATTACTTTTCGTAAACAACATTCCGGGAAAATTTATGCAGCTGTCTTGTACGCGTCGTAGTTATTCTTTTGAAGGAGTAAACATGTGTCGCTTTGTTTACTTCTCGCATTACACTGCCCCCGCCTTAGAGACGTTTCGTCTCGGAACGTATCCCTGGTAGGCCCATGCAGGAACTTGCAGTTAGCCCCCCGCTTACAGCGAGACGTGGCGTCAAAATAACAGGGGACCGTCTTCCCGAGTCGACATGGTGCAGGCCCAAAACAGCAGACTAAAACTTCCACTCCGGTATTTGTTGATGTATTTACATTTCATACTATTTAATATCTTTATGTTTTGAGAACACAGACACATGTATTTTCTAAAATTACTATTCTATGAAGAAAGCGAGTAACACTACTAACACTTGTACCGATGTAGTGTAGTCACCATTTTGCAATAAACCAAAAAGTCGCAGTTTCAGGTCAATTATTTCAAATAAACCAACAGGTTATGGGCACAGTTACGCATTGAGCTAAAGTGAATAATTGGACGAAATAAGACCAGTGTGTTGGAGCGATATTTTTGACGAAAACTCCGAGGACCGATTTTGAGGTTAGAACCACGTGCACACGCAATGGATTCAACCAGGACAATCAACGTTGGCCTCCTAGAAGGAAAAGCAAATTGGAACACATGGAGATACAAAATAAGTATTTGCCTACGAGGGATCCCCAGAGCGTTAGACGTAATTGAAGGCAGGTTAGAGAAGCCAGACTCACTTCCTGAGGACGCAACCTCTGAGGCAAGAGAGGCGTATCAGACTCAGCTTGATGTTTTTAATAAGGCGGATAGCCACACACTGATTGTGTTAACCACTAACATGTCAGAAGAGACGTTACAAAAAATCATGCGTCTCACATCAGCCCGAGAAGTGTGGGTAGAACTTCATACACTATTTGACTGCATCTCTGAAGATAAAGTGTACAACTTATGCCTGCAATTCTTCAGCTGCAAAAAGGCTAATGTGGATGACATCGCAACACATGTCTCAAAACTAAAGAACCTGTGGAGCGAATTAAAGCAGGAAATGTCCAAAGATGACGGAATGAAGTACGATCTGCCAGATGTATTTATGATCTGTAAAATACTAGGTACACTGCCAGAAGAATATTTTTCGTTCAAGTCTAGCTGGATGTTGATGTCAAAAACCGAAAGGACAGTCGACAACCTGACCAATCAGCTGTGTGCGTATGAGAGGGCACTCAGAAGCAAAGAAGTCTCATCTCAACAAGAAGCACTCTACTTTAATTCGTCCAAACAGCAAACTCAGCAGCACAACTCTTCGAAAGACAACCTCCAAAAGAGCAACAAAAGGAAAATCTGTCCTTACTGCAAGAAACCTAATCACACTATCAAACAATGCAGAAAGTGGATCGCCGATGGAAGACCTCCCAAGCCCAGCAACTCAGGAACATCAGAAAGCGGTGCCAACATGACTTTGGTCGCTATAACCTCGATTGTGATGAACTCGGAGTGCAACTCTGACGATTGGTTTGTAGATAATGGAGCAACGAGCCATGTTTCTATGAATAGGAGTATCTTCAGAACATTTGAACCATTTTCTACGGAACACTCAGTGACCACAGCGAACGGTGTGAAGGTTGCAGCCATTGGAAAAGGTGATATCGACATCGAAGCAGCGGTCAACGGCAAGTGGCACAAGCTCACGTTGGCTGATGTATGGTGCGTTCCTGGGATCCAGAGAAATCTATTCTCAGTCCTTGCAGCCCAAGACAGAAACAAAGCCAGCAGGTTCAACTCGTCTCCAGAGGTCTGCAGTTTCATCATCAACGGCGAAACAAAATTAATTGGAATTCGTGAGCAGTTTGGTGGCCTCTACAAGCTGAGAGTAAGGAACGTGAACAAAAGTGCATTCAAGGAAGTAAATGCAACAGAAAAGGACAACCTTCTCCAACTTTATCATGAACGATTTGGTCATCAGAACAAGCGACACGTGAGATCCCTCTTAAACAAAGAGCTGGGAATTCACGTTGAGGTGGACAGCGAACTCTGTGAAGGCTGCGTTTATGGCAAGGCTCATCGTCTGCCTTTCGGAACGAGGTCTGGAACAACGAAACCGGGAGAGCGGATTGACACAGACGTTTGCGGCCCATTCGACGACTCAATGTCAGGATACAAGTATTTCGTCCTCTTCAAGGATGATTTTACGAAGTTCAGGACCATTTACTTCATCAGAGAAAAGTCTGAAGTTCCAAAGAAATTACTCCAATTTGTTGCAGAAGCAAAGACTCTCGGACACACCATCATGGAGCTGCTGAGTGACAATGGCAAAGAATTCGATAACCAGTATGTCAGAAAAATCTTGCAGAAAGAAGGAATTGTTCAACGACTTGTCACGCCTTACACTCCCGAACAAAACGGATCCAGCGAAAGAGAGAACCGCACCGTGGTCGAGTCTGCTCGAGCAATGATGCATGCTCATGGAAAACTTCCACAAACACTTTGGGCCGAGTTGATCCGGACAGCAGCCTACATTCTCAACAGGACTGGACCTTCTCACGCTGAGGGAACATCTCCCTACGAGCAGTGGTACGGCAGGAAACCAGGTCTGAAACATCTTCGGGTTATCGGGTCTACCTGCTATGCGCATGTTCCCAAGCAACAAAGGAAGAAGATGAATCCAAAGGCTACCAAAGGAATTCTTATTGGATACGACAACGACGACGGCTACAGGATCTTCTGTGAAGAGGAAGGTAAACTAATTCGATCGAGAGATGTCATTTTCGAGGAGAAAGTGTTGCAGAACAAGATCGATATCCATCCTCAGGGAAGCTCAGACCCTTCTGTTCAACCAGAACAAGATTCGACCCCTGAAGAACAGCAAGATGACGACGAAATACAGAGCGAAGAGGAGGAAGATGAACTCTGGGACCTGAGTACTGAAGACGAAGCTGAAACTCAACTAGAACAAAAAGGTGCTCAAAGCTCAGATGAAACCAACGTTCGACAACTTCGTGAACGTTCTTCTCTCAATCCTCCGTCAAAGTATAAAGACTTCGTAATGTATCTCTCAAGCCCTCAACAAGAACCTGAATCCTTCAGTGAAGCCATTAAATCAGACCAACAGGACCACTGGAAGGAAGCTATGCGTCGGGAGATGAGAGCTCTTGAAGAGAACAAAACTTGGGAACTGGTTGATCTGCCTCCAGGAAAAAGAGCCATTTCAAATAAATGGGTCTACCGACTTAAAACAAATGCCGATGGATCGATTGATAAATTCAAAGCCAGATTGGTCATCAAAGGGTATTCACAGCGGAAAGGAGTGGAGTACAACCAAACCTTCAGTCCAGTGGCCAGGACATCAACCATCAGAACATTGCTCAGTGTTGCTGCAAAAGAGAAAATGAAACTAGCACAGATCGACGTTTCAACGGCATTTCTCTATGGTGACCTCAAGGAAACTATATACATGCAACAACCTGAAGGACATGGTGATGGATCTGCCAAGGTATGCCGCCTGAAGAAAAGCCTGTATGGTCTGAAGCAAGCTCCTCGATGCTGGAATGAGAAGTTCAGCAACTACATAGTCAGCCTAGGATTTCAACGAAGTGAAGCTGATCCTTGTCTCTTCATGAGGCAAAAAGGACAGAAGAAGATGTTCTTTGTTCTCTACGTTGACGATGGAATGATTGCGGCCGAAGATGAGCAGGAACTCCAGAAGTTCTTAGATGATCTGAAACGGGAGTTTAAAATCACCTCCAAGCCAGCATCGTACTACCTAGGATTGGAAATCAACCAAGGAAAAGATGGTTCAATAAGGGTGAGCCAAGCTCATTACACGGAAACCGTACTGGAGAGATTCAACATGAGCCGTTGCAAGGCTGTGACTACTCCAATCACTAAGGACAACGACGCAGAAGAGAGCCCTAGGAACTCTGAGTTTCCATACAGACAAGCTATTGGAGCACTCATGTTTCTCATGTGTGGCACCCGACCAGACATCGCGTATGCTGTCAGCGTCGCCTCCAGGAACCTTGACAAACCAACTGAACGAGATGTGCTCAAGGTGAAGAGGATGCTGCGGTATTTGAGAGGTACAACAGATCTTGGACTGGTCTACAAAGCCAACTTGGGAGAGGAGGTTTTTGAGTGTTTCAGCGATGCAGATCATGGTGGTGACCCTGGTACGGGCCGCTCAACCTCAGGGGTGCTGTGCCTGTACTCTGGAGCGCCTATCTCGTGGATGAGCCAGAGACAACCCTCTGTTGCAATATCCACAACCGAAGCTGAAATCGTGGCAGCCAGTGAAGCCGCAAGAGAGATCATCTGGATCAAGAGACTTCTGACTGAACTAGGCCAGTTGAAGTCGACCCCCATTCTGCAAGTCGACAATGAAGCAGCCATCCGGCTAGCACAAAACCCTGAATTTCATCGAAGAACGAAACACATTCGTATCAGACACTTCTTTGTTCGCGAATTGGTCACAGCTGGAGAAATGGACATTTCAAAAGTTGACACACAAAATCAGCTCGCGGATATTTTGACAAAACCACTGTTTTCAATTCGTTTACGAAAATTATGTAACGACATGGGAGTCTGCAAAGTTATTAAATAAGGGTGTTGATGTATTTACATTTCATACTATTTAATATCATTATGTTTTGAGAACACAGACACATGTATTTTCTAAAATTACTATTCTATGAAGAAAGCGAGTAACACTTGTACCGATGTAGTCACCATTTTGCAATAAACCAAAAAGTCGCAGTTTCAGGTCAATTATTTCAAATAAACCAACAGTATTCTTCAACACTACTTCCAGCATATTCCGGACAACCCTCCAGTCCAGCTGATCTCGTCCAGCACCTAACTTGGGGACAGCTAGCTTCCTGATGTCGAGCTCCAGCAGTCGGTCTCGTAGCCTATGCAAGGTTCGCCATACATTGTGATAACATGGTTTAAGGGACCCGATCTCCTTCGTAACCAGATAAAAGATGTGTCTTACGTTGTCACGTAGTTCCAGAACCTTGCCAATTTCCGGGAGTTGCGCTCTGAGTTGTTCCAAGCGCCCGTACTTCTTCTTGAAAACCGTGGCGATACCTCGTGACATTACCAGGTCGGCGGACACACAATGGGCCAACGAGTATTCTTCAGGTACGCTGAACAAATCCTGTTGTTTTTCACAGGTTACCCCATACCGTGCTTTTCCGGTACCCCCGTAGGCGCTCATAAATTCTTCGAACGAAAGTTCGTTCTCCTGCGCCAACGTGTTTCTTACTCGGGGAACCTCCGCCTCATCGTGCGACCCCTCATAGGGTGCCAACCGATTAAAGTGCACCACTCTCGGCTTGCCGTTTGGTAGTTTGCTTACCCGGTAGACCACGTCATTGATTCGTTTCTTCATAACATAGGGACCTTCCCAATTGGTCTGTAACTTAGGGGACAAACCACGTTTCTTCTGTGGGTTGTACAGCCAAACTCGATCTCCCATTTGGTAGCCACCCTCTTTAGCGTTGATGTAACGCTCTTTGATGCGATCACTGGCGATATTTAGTTGGTACCGGACTTGATCGTGAATTTCGTTCATCCTGTGCCGCATCCGGGAAACGTAATCTTCCCCCGAAACGTCCTCGTCCGGTCTAGCGCCAAAGATTAGATCACAGGGCAGTTTAAGTTCTCGCCCGAACAGGACTTTGGCTGGAGTTTGTCCTGTCGACTCATGAACGGCCGAGCGGTAGGCCATCAGGAAGAACGGCACGTGTTCGTCCCAGTCTCTTTGATGTGACGAGACCATTTTCGCTAGATAGCGGTTGAGGGTGCGATTCATTCGTTCTACCATGCCGTCAGACTGAGGGTGAAGGGCCGTGGTTCTTGTTTTTCGTACCCCAAACTTCTCACAGATCCTCCGGAATAGGCCACTCTCAAAGTTTCTTCCTTGATCCGAGTGTAATTCCATGGGTACTCCAAACCGGCAGATCGTCTCCTTCACTAGCACATCGGCCACTGTCTCTGCCTCCTGATTAGGGAGAGCGTACGCTTCTACCCACTTCGTAAAGTAGTCCATCACGACCAAGATGTATTTATTCCCCTTTTCGGTCTCAGGGAAGGGTCCTGCTATATCAATAGCGATCCTTTCGAAGGGGCTTCCGACGTTATATTGTTTCATGGGAGCTTTCGGTCGTCTTTGTGGCCCATTACTTGCAAAGCATGTAGTACATTTCTTGCACCAGTCCTTCACGTCTTCTGAACAATTGATCCAGTAGAAGCGCTCCCGTACCTTCTGCAGCGTTTTCTTGATCCCTAAATGTCCACCAGACGATCCGTCGTGAAGGTGCCGCAAGACCTCCGGGATTTTACTGGAGGGAATTACCAACTGCCGTCTTTCCTCCGTCCCGTCTTGGCTCTCCAGTACGCGTTTTAGTAGTCCATCCTCAACCACTAGCGAGTCCCACTGTGCCCAGTAGCTCTTGAGTTTTGGCGAGCCAGGTGATACCTTTTGCCACTCAGGACGCTCTCCTCCCTCTTTCCAAACCAGGATTTCTTTGAGAACCGGGTCTTTTCCTTGCTCTTGTCGTAACGAGGATGGTGTCCATTCCTCGGCGACCACGGTCGTTCGATAGACTTTCTCGGACTTTTCCTCAGCTCTATGACAATGAGGACACTCATCAGGGCATGGTCTTCTCGAGAGTGCGTCTGCGTTTCCATGACTCTGTCCTGGCCGATGTTCTATGACAAAGTCATACTCCTGGAGCCTCTCGATCCAGCGAGCGATCTGTCCTTCGGGATTCTTAAACTGGAGGAGCCATTTAAGAGCAGCATGATCGGTCCGGATCAAAAACCTCCTTCCACACAAATATTTATGGAAGTGCTCGATGGACTTGACGATGGCCAATAATTCACGTCGGGTGACGCAGTAATTCCTTTCTGGTTTGGAGAGTACCTTGCTGAAGTATCCAAGGACACGTTCTTGTCCCTCCTGGCGCTGCGACAGAACACTTCCAATTCCCACATTGCTCGCGTCGGTGTCCAGGATGAACTGTCCTTCTGGCAGAGCAAAACTCAGCACTGGGGCACTGGTCAACTTCCTCTTCAGCTCGTCGAAGGCAGACTGGCATTCCTCATCCCAACAGAAGTTTCGTCCTTCTTCCGTGAGCCTTGTCAACGGCTTAGCGACGTCGGAGAACATCCGGACATAGCGTCGGTAGTACGTGCAGAGGCCCAGAAAACTCCTCAACTGGTGTTTATCTACCGGTATTGGCCACTCCTTCACCGTACTTGTCTTGTCCGGATAAACGGCGACGCCCTCTCTGCTCACTACGTGCCCTAAGTAAGAGACCTTCCTTCTGAAGAGCTGACATTTCTTCGGGTTCAGTTTCAGCCCCGCACCTCGCAGTCTCTGAAAGACGTCCTCTAAGTTTTTCAGATGTCCTTCGAAGGTCTTGCCCATCACGATGACATCGTCCAAATAGACTAGGCACGTTTTCCACGTCAAACCCATTAGCACGCTCTCCATCAGCCTCTCAAACGTCGCTGGGGCATTACAAAGTCCGAATGGCATGACTGTAAAATGCCACAGGCCGTTACCGAAGGTAAATGCCGTCTTTTCCTTATCGGCAGGGTCCATTTCGACTTGCCAATAGCCGCTTTTTAAATCCAAGGTCGAAAATATCGTGGATCCAGCAAGGGTATCGAGTGTGTCGTCGATACGTGGTAGCGGGTAGCTGTCCTTTTTGGTGACACTGTTCACCTGCCGGTAGTCTACACAGAATCGAGTAGTTCCATCCTTTTTCTTCACCAGTACTACCGGCGAGGCCCATGGACTGCTTGACGGCTCGATGACCCCGTCCCGCTCTAGGTCCCTGATGATTTTCTCGGCTTCTTCCCGTTTGGCCAAGGGTAGTAACCTTGCTGTTTGTCGAATCGGTCGTGTCTCGCCCGTGTCAATTTTATGTGTCACGGCCTTGGTCTTTCCCAGCTTTCCATTCTCGGTGGTAAATATGTCCTGGTACTTATTTATTAATTCGTGGGCCTTTTGTTTCTGTGTGGGCGAGAGAAACGCACTGGTCTGGGAAATAATTTGTTTCAAGTCTTGCGGAGTGTGTCTGGACCTTTCTTCCTCACTAACGCCCCTTACGATGGCCGATGCGGCTATACATGTGCCCAGCTTCGTACCCTTCTTGATGGTCACCGGGTACTGATTGATGTTGAGTAGCCGCACAGGCACTTCCCTTGAGGGAGTAACGAGCGCCTTTCCTACCAGTACCCCCCCAGCCAGTCGATTGTCATCGTTTTCTGGTTCGATCGCGGCTGGAATTCCCTCTTCCACAACTCCCCTCAGACAGGTAGAGGTGATCGTTTCGCTTCGTTCCGGGAGAATCACATCTTCTGCCATTATTACGTCTAACACAAAAGTTGTCACGATTGTGTAGCAGTAATTCTTCTTGACCGATCCTCAACACTCGGTGTCCGAAATCCAACTGGAATCCATGATTCCTCATGACGTCCATCCCCAGTATGACGTCTTCCTCAATTTCGGCTATGAGAACAGGATGGTCAAACTTTACTCGTCCCAACGTCATGCTAACCGTCGCTTCACCGTGTATTACTGCCTTCTCCCCAGTGGCAGTTCTCAATTGCCACCTACTTGGCCTAATCTTCCTACGGTCCCTCACAACTTCCGAGCGTACGATCGTCTTCGTAGCTCCCGTGTCCACAAGCATGGCGTGGGATCTCCCGTCGATAGTGCCATCGACGTACGCGCTCCCCAATTGGTGGGAAAACGAGGCTATACTGGCCCGGGGGTTTCCACTGCTACGGGTCGACGTTCCCTCTTTCTTATCGACCCGCATTAGTTTTCCTGGGCCTTCGCCGGCGCCGCTGTTCTGGGCCGCTTGCAAGAACTATTCACATGGCCCACTTCGCCACAGTTCCAACAGCGAACTACCTTCTTCTTCGCCGACAGCATCTCCATGATCTGCTGTAGGACCCTTTCCACGAGCTTTTCAGTGTCTACTTCCTCTGTAATCGCTCGAACACGGCCATGACCGCGGGAGGCTTCCATGGCTGCATCATGCTCCAGTGCGATGGCGAGCGCGTCCATTAATGTTTTCGGTCGAGCTAGTCTCAGGGCCCTCTGCAGTTCCTGGTCCCGCAGCCCGCTCACGAACGTCTGCACTGCGAGGCACTCCATCATCTGTTCCGGTGCCGTGGGATACGCCAACCTCACTAGTCTGTCTACGTCCGCTTCGAACTCCTGCAGGGTCTCGTTCGATCTCTGACGGCGATTGGACATCTGGGATTGATGGACTTGCTCCAGATGTGTTTGGCCGAACCGCATTTCCAGTCGCTTCAGCAGCTCCGTGTAATTCCCGGCTTCCTCGGTGGATAGCGTCTGAAGAACTTCCAACGCCTCTCCACGTAAGGCTACCGTTAGGGAAACAGCTTTCTCGTGAGGGGACCAAGCATTAGCTTCCGCTGCTGCCTCAAACTGCTTCTTGTAGCTGGCCCACGGAATTTTTCCATCGAACGTTGGGGGCGTCACTCGATTAGTGCATATCGAGTTCTGTTGAACGACCGCCTTTATTTCTTCCTTCGTCTCGCCGCTACTGACTCGCCTTAGTCGTTCTTCCAACTGCTTCGTCTTCTGTTTAATTTCGTCTTCTTTCCCCTCGCCGCTACTGACTTGTTCTAGTCGTTCTTCCAACTGCTTGATCTTCTCTTCAATCTCCTTACGCTGAGCCTCCATCTGGTCGGTTATCTGAGCAGTAATATGAGTAATTATGTCTTCCCTCTGGCCGGCGATTTGAGCAGTGATGTCTTCCCTCTGGGCGGCGATTTGAGCAGTGATGTCTTCCCTCTGATCGGCGATTTCTTCCCTCTGGGCAGCGATTTCTTCCCTCTGGGCGGCGATTTGAGCAGTGATGTCTTCCCTCTGGGCGGCGCTTTCTTCCCTCTGGGCGGCGATTTGAGCAGTGATGTCTTCCCTCTGGTCGGCGATTTCTTCCCTCTGGGCGGCGATTTCTTCCCTCTGGGCAGCGATTTGAGCAGTGATGTCTTCCCTCTGGGCGGCGATTTGCTTCGTGATGTCATCGGCTTCGAACTCGAAAACTTCCGGGTCCTGGCCATTTTCTTTCAAAAATGCCGAGAGTTGGTCCTGGAGTTCGGTCTTCCTCCCTCCTGTTTCCAATTCGCGTTCCTCGAGTTCTTTTTTTAACTCGGCCACTTTTAATTCGCGTAACTTCTTCATGATCCCACTTCTGACACCAATGTAACGTTTATTTTATAATTTATTTAGATTAATTGAACACTAATTTATTTAACACACTAAACTACTTGTACACTAGACTAGACACTACATAATTTATTTGTACTGCTCCGCTTTCGGATCGTATGTCGCGTTCACTTCTGCTTCTCTACTTCTAACTAACTCCCTCGATCACAAGCCCCCTTATATATACACTCTCAACCCCGATAAAGAACGTTCTAGTACATTCTAGAACGCCTACGCAGGAAATGTTCATGCAGCTGTCTTGTACGCGTCGTAGTTATTCTTTTGAAGGAGTAAACATGTGTCGCTTTGTTTACTTCTCGCATTACAGTATGTTCATATGCCCTTTTAGGGACATACTCAGACAGCCCAAGAAACTGGGAAAAAGTAACTCCGAGCGTCTGTGACCAGTCCTAGCACCTGCTATAACCTCCACTTCGCGTTGAAAAAAGGGTCAAGTATTCGATGAACGAGGAAGCTCGGCCATGTAGATACATTATCATATCTTGCAAAAATAGCCGGGCGCTAGCCGGTTTGCATACGTCTAGGTCGCTACCAGAAGGAGGCATATGAACCAGAACTGGCGATAGACATTGGTGATAGACGATGATCGAGGAAAGTATGCCCTTTGGTGGAACGACTCCTTTCGACCCATTAACCATATTGCGACATTTGCATACGATTCCAGAGAGGGCATCTCGATTTATGCCAGCATCAACAAGAAGTGGAGGTCATAGCAGGTGCTAGGACTGGTCTCAGACGCTCGGAGTAACTTTTTCCTGGTTTCCCGGGCTGTCTGAGTATGTCCCCAAAAGGGCATATGAACATATATTTATCGACACTTTTGGTGTCATTATGGGCCCACGGTCTATAACCATATCTTGTGAACTTCCTAAACACTAGATATTTCGTTAATTTTTCGACTTTATTTCAGGGCTGTCTTCAAATTCGAGGGCTCGAAAATAGTCTGCTCGGCCAAAGGGACGAATTTCGATTTGTTCAAAGAGCAATTTTCGGAAAACGAAAGGGCCTTCGGTTATATCAGAATCCAGACTGGAGATGAGATGTCTAAAAGACAGAAATTTTTGTTCGTCACCTGGATCGGACCGGGTGTCAGTGTTATCCAACGTGCCAAAATGTCCACTGATAAAGCTGTGATAAAAAATATTATATCCGTAAGTAATTAAGAAATTTGGGGTAATTTTGAGTTTGGTAGTAAGGTAAAGTAATTAGTGAATAACATACCTATTCTTGTTTTATTTGATTTACATACTAAAGCTGTTGCAATCTTTGTTTTAGCACTCAAATCAGGCTATCACATAATTTTTGTTACTTTCAATTCACTGAAAATATGCAGGAGCATTTACACATGATGCATCATATCATCATATGCACATAACTTTCAGGTATCTTATAATTAGTTGTGGGATTCTTCCAAAAATGTTAAAGGAATCCAAGTTTCAACCTTTGAAATCGTCAAGAAATGTGCAATAACCCTATAAACACAAAAACTGTTTCAATTTTATTTGCTTCAAAAATCTATAGGTTCTAATATTCTAGACCCTTGTGTACATTTACTCATACAATTTTCTGAATTATGTTCACCAAAGGATTTTTTTTTCCTATTGCAACTACCAGATTTTGAATCTTAAAAAATTCATACCTCCTACAGTCATGGATTGTTTACAATCCATGTATGTTGTGTTGAACTCTAAAATCATACGATAATCTTCTAGAGCCGAAACTTCTGACTTTTCCGTGCAGATCTGTTTAAATTGCAAATGACTTTCTCAATCTTCACACAATTTGTTTAAAACCTCAGAAATGTACAAGAGCCCGAGATTCATAACATTGTTCACATTTCCCATGTAGATTATACATTTCCACACTGACATGTTGAAGTATCTTCTTTCTAAATTCTTGAATCTTTTATGAATCCGTAAAATTTTCATGGAGGACTTCTATGCATTTTACGGACTTTCCTAGAGTTTATCAATTTAAGTTATTGAGTTTAAAATGAATAAACTTCTTTTTTATTGGTATAGAATTTCGCTGTGGAGCTTCAACTGGAGAACGATTCAGAGATTGATCTAAAGCATTTCGTCGGAGAACTGAACAGGGCTGGTGGTGCGAACTACGGGACAGGTATCAGAGATGTTTAATTTCTTATAAATGATGTCAGTTTCTTCAATCTACTGTCTAACTTGTGCAATATACATACATACATAATAAGTTTAAATAAAGTTAATGTGATAAAATATTTTTTTTTTCAAATAACTTGTAGGTTATTTATTTGTAGACTAGCTGCGTCTAAAAGTTCCCAATAGGTCTTTAAAGACAAAACTAAAAGTGTACCATATCCAATTTTCAAAAGCAGTTATGACTATTTGATGCTTTTCTGAATTTGAATGTTGAAGTTGAATGGTTGGGGTAAATAGTTGTAAATAAGTCAATAAGAGTTTTCCTTTGAAACTAAATATATTGCTTATGGAATCTTTAAATTACAAATGACATGAAAGTATTTACAAGTGAAAGTCTTATGGATGAATACACTACATCAACAACGAAATACTGATTGTGTGTGTTTTGTATGTATGTAGGTGTGATTAGATATTTCCATAATTGATAAATAAATTGATATGAATCGGTCACTTAAAGTTAATAAAAAACAACAATCATCTGCTCAACAGCCCTTTGAGCGTTATTTCCAAACAGATATGACGTCGAAAGATATATCCATGTGTACATTATATACAAATGATTATATAAAAAAACATACTCGCTAAGAAAAGAAGTAAACACTTAAAAGTTAGGAAAACTTGTACATATCATCCATTAAACGTCAACTTTACTTAATTAAAACTATTATTGGAGAATAAGGTACTCGATAACGTTTAATGAAAGACTTGTAGCAAGAATAAAGAATTTGTCATTATTGAGGATGTATGCACTTCAACTCTGACACTTTTGATTTTCGTTATCACAAAATAAACAAAAACAAGAGTCGAATTGATCAGTCTTTGCAATGACAAATTCAAATTTTATAACAAATCAATCAAATTCAAAACAGAGTTCTTAAGAAACAGATAAACATAAAGAAATATAATTCGATCGGTTGCATCTTTACGCAATTCGTTTTCAGTCATATTCTAAAATATGTCTACTAAACAGATTACTTTCAGTCAGATTTTGAACTATTTCTGGTAAAAACATTTTTACAAGATATGACATTTTAAAATGTACGAGAAAAGCCGCAATTATACAATTAAGTAATGCTAAAAAGGGAACTAAAAGTAACAAAGATTCGACAATTATAAAGATATGTTGATAAATGTTTCAAGGGGTCAGCCGGCACCTCCTCCGATATGATTGTCACGTGAAACGTTTTTAAAATTAAAAGAAAGAACAGAAAACGCCGACTGACCACCATGAGGAAAACTTAACGTAACATAACGAACGAACTCGACGGAGTATGATGGCACAGAGAAGAGTATGTCAAATTAATATTGGTTCTTACACCTTAAAACAGTTTTGGCACATCCGATCGAGCTTAGAGCGTTCAAAAAAAATGGCAACTGTTACAACACAATGGCACAATTCAAGTAAATGGGGGAACTTTAGTTTAAAAGGGTAAAAAAATGTAATTTAAAGATCAATTACCTATAAGTTTTGAGTACCTTCTTTACTTTTTGGCCAGGTGAATTGAAAACTAATAGTACTACTTCAACAGAACAGTATTCTTTGCAGCAAGATTAAACAAAGAATCTTCCAACTGGTGCATCATTCAAATAAGTAAATAGAGTTAATAAAAATATTTAAATGCACACTCACATCAAATATTTGACATGTCAATGTGGAACTTTTTGCCATCTTCAGGTACTTTTTTGAGTTATTACACTTATTTTAGGCACACATTATTTAGAACCAAATAATCACTGCAAGATACATTTTTTGACCATTTAACTATGAGGGTTATCCCACCAAATTACTTTGCAATTTTTCGTTGTACACCAAAGTCGAAAAAATTGCAAATGGAAAGTGACTGAAAAAAATAAAGTCTTTGTAGATACTCTCACTGATTCAGGAAATTATTCTAGGTTCAAAAAACCTCGATATGAGTTAGAATTCATAGTAGTTTCACAAAAGGAAGATTTTAGGTACTTTTATTGCAATATTGTTGAACAGTAAAGTTTGACAGTGAGAAACTGAAGCCAGATTGTATAATACTTTTTCAGGCCTATTGCCTTCAGAGTAGTTGTTTCTATTTGCACCTTCCAATTCTTTGAAGTGTTTCTAATGCTTTCACAGGAGTTTTAAATGAAATCAACATGCTCTGTAATTGTGATAAAATATTGCCCTGGGGAAGTTAAAAATAATATAAACACTTGTGCATTGTGTAACAGTGATGAAAAGTAAAAGAAGTTAAATGTGTACGATGTAAAGAATAATCATTGTTTTGGTCTTTTGTTTTAGTAAATAAGTGGATTAAATATTGAATGTCAGTGGGTTATTGAATGAAAAGTGGTTATTAATCTTATACTATTTTCTGTAGAAACTGCTACGTTTAACTTTACAGAAATCATGTTATAACTAAACTTGTATAAATCTGCTTTTCTATAGCCCAAATGAACTATTTGTTATTTAGGATCAAAGACAAATCGTATGTGTACAATCCATCCCTTACTTTTCAGACAAAAGCTTTTCCAATATTTTCCACTTTTTAGAATTTATCTTGTGTAACAAAAATAGTTTGGAATATATTATGTTTTTGAAATGCCTAGGGTATATCATTAAGATTTTGAACTCTCAAATTTTTGAAAAAATCTAATAGTTTGGTGTGGCAAACCCAAAGTTCCCCTGTTAGTACAATTATTGCTCAATTAAACCAGAAATTAAACCCGTTGTTTTTGACCGCTCTGACAACTTACGATACTACTAACTGTCAAGACTATAAAATTTACAAATATCATCTTTTAAGTCTTATAGTCTTATTATTTTGCTATTCATACACACACCTCCATATCGTCCATGTTGACGATGCAGTCTGCGCTTGCCAGTTTCGCTATCGTCTTTTTTATTCGTAAAGCTGGCAACCTTACATTTGGGTTCTGGTGCCAACACTCCCGCATTAACTTCGCCATACCACTCAAGATCTGGAAATTTATTCAGAAGATAAATTTTACAAAGTCTACAATCTTCATAAAATATAATTTCGACTTGTTTAAAATATCTACTTACGACGTCGCTCGCCCATCTGTTGGGTAAATTCGGTCGTTGTTGATCGACACAGACGACCTTCTTCATATCTTCGAAACTGGGATCACTGGGCACAACATCATGGAATGGAGGCTTGTAATCCTCGACTATACCGTTGCTGATGGTTCTACGACACACCTCCCACAACACCAGACCCAAAGAGTAGATGTCGACGCGGCGGAACGAATCGAAATGATCCATTCTGATGCTGAATACAATTGAAACAAATGAAGTTCAAAATCAATGAACCAAATTGGTTAAGGAAAAATTTAAAAAGTGGAAAGTTAGTACATGAGAAAATTTTTATGTTTGCAAAACTAGTTGGATCTAATTCAACGTAAATAAACGGCTCTTACCTTTCGTCTAGAACTTCAGGACTCATGTAACGTTTAGTGCCAACTCTGGGATTTGCACCAATATCTAATTGATCAGTCGATTGTGAGTGAGTTACAGCTAATCCGAAATCAGCTATGCAACATGTGCCATTGCTTTTTACTAAGACATTTTTGCTCTTTATGTCCCGATGGGCTATCGCTGGTTTCCCCTTAAAAATAGTGAAACCAAGATGAGTATATATAATAAAAATAGATAGAGGAGGTGTTTTAAACTTTTATTGAAGATCTTACTTGTGTTCCAAATATTTCGGTGTGTAAGTGACAGACACCGTTGACCAATGACAGGCATAGCCTGAGCATCTGTGGATGTGATAGCGATGTGTGATTTAAATAGTCGTAGAGACTACCCAAGGAATGATAATGGGTGATTAGCCACAGTTGAGTGCAGGAATTCCTCGAGGTCATATCTGAACCAATGTAGCCCAAGATGTTCTCATGTCTGAGCAACACAGTACTAAAAAAATAAATATTTAATTTCATCCATATAATAACATTAGAAACCTTAGTGTACCTCTAACTTGTCATTATGCTACCTTATAATAGTTAAGTTAAAAACAATCTGTATTCCTACCTATAAATTTCAGTCTCCCTAGACCAGCTTGCCTCATCACGCGAAAAGAATATCTTTATAGCAACACTCTCGCCATGCCAGATGCCACGCCACACTTCTCCGTACCGACCTTTCCCGATGGACTCTACCAACGATATCTGTTTGGCAAGAGTGCGTTGGATCAGCAAAGGTAAACCAGAACCTGATCCTGACGTCATTGAGTATTGAAGGTATTCCCTCAGTGTACTATCCCCAGCAGCCGTTGCTCTGAGTAGGTGATCTGTGGCATAATAAGCATCAGGGTCCAGCCTGCTTTCATTACACAACCTAAGACAGAAGAATTAGTTAAATTTGATTGTAGGGGACAAAAACACTTTTTCACCTGTTCCTATAATATCTTCTGAGGAAAAATAATGCTATCAGCCCGATCGTGGTGAACATCACGATGGGTCCGAGAACGGCGGCAGCCAGCTTCAGAATGTACACCAGGGATTCTGAGTATGCACTGCCGTCGTCTGAGTACATCGGCGGTAGCGCCGGGAAGTCACCATCGTTACACAAATCCCCCGAGCAGCACTCAATTTGGAACTGCCCGCTCGTCTGGCGCTTGTGCTGCACTGTCAACGGCGGCGTCTTGCACAGCAACGAGAGCTGCTCCTCTTGCTTTGTGCAGCCACGAGTCACGCTCTCATACCCTGAATTTAAATTTATTGAAGACTTCCCAAATAAAGTTTAAATGTGCTTGCTTGTAACAATTACATGTATGCTTCTTACCGGAAAGTTCTCGAACTCTCGACTTCCAACACTGCAAAGCATCGGTACATATCGTACGTTGGGAACATTGCGGGGGCTCACAGGAATAACACTGGTATCGTTTCTCTGTCCTCGGTATGCTGTTCAAGTTGTTTTGGTGGTCGAGTAGGTCGGAGGGCGGTTTGCCCGAATCATACTCATTGAAGGGCTCATCATCATCTTCTGGATCTTCTCTTAACTGTGGCTTCTTCAGGACTTCACCTTAAAGATGTCAGAATTTTAATTTTACGGTTGAACCTGCGTTATATCTAATTATGTTAGTTATAATATTGGTGTACCTGAAGCGATACCGAGGAAGAAAATTAATAATAAACATTTTAGTACTTTCCAAGCGGCCATGTTGTGCTTAGAAACAAAACATAATCTGGTACCAGAAAAGGTCAAATGGAGTACGAGTCGCGTCCCATTTTACTTAAATGTGTGTTAGCAACGATCCGGCAGTACTTCAAAAAGCACATCGATGTACGGATTAATTAGAAAACATCCGTCAAACGTAAATTCTCGTGTTATATGTAATTATATTCATGAAACTTATAAACATTTTTGACATGGAGCTCATGGAACGTTAAGCAATGAAGTCTGTCTACTGTCTATTGTGTGACCACGGAATATATTTCTTCTTCTTTAATGGGCTCGACCCAGCTCGCAGCTGCTCGACTGCTGTGGTCATTTACCCAGTGCAATCGTCCGCCATTTTGGTTCGGTTTGTGGTGGGGGAAATAGAGCGTTATTCAAGTATGCGAACTTGAATTATTCTTGAAGGGGTGAAGTGAATGAATGGAAAAGTTACGTAGGTGATATTTCTTACAAAAATTAAATTGTCATAAATTAAGGTTATGTTGGCCTATTTTATGAAACTGCCAACAGCACTCCGTGAACATTATCATTACTAAATGATATGTAATATTATTCTATTATTACAGTACTTACAATAAAAACTTGAAAGCTAAATATATGAAAATTTGTTGCATTCTCCTTCATCTACCCATTTTTTCAATTTAAAGAACAAAAACAAGTGATAAAAGTAACTAAAATTGAAATAGAGTAGGTATTAATGCTTAGGTAGACAGAATCAAAAACAGTAATAAAGAATTAACACTATTTTTTTAAATGTGAGTATAATAGAAACATGTTCGTAATATATTTTTCTGTTTACTGGAACAAACCTATCATTTTCTTACTTGCCTGTATTCAAAAGAATTTGCAATGTTATACCCTAAACACTGTCAAATAAAACCAAGTGGATCAGTGGCGGATTTAGAGGGGGGCGCGGGGGGCGCGCGCCCCCGCCCTAGAGCTTTAACAAAACTTTTAAGTTCAATCACTGTGACATAAATATTGTTTTTTTTCTCATGTTTCTTTAACGTTATTTGTTTATGTTCTTCTATTGGTTGTTTTCACTATGGTCCTTTATTTTGTTATAGAACAAGCGAGAAATAAGCATTGCGTTTAAGTACATTAATATTTTATTATCTATTATTTTATTTATTTATTTACATATTTTATTTTATTATATTATTTATTATTTATATTTTAATGTTGTTTTCTCAAAAAATTAGTGAAATATATTATTTATTTTATATACCTGTAATTTGAGCGCGCCCCCCCCCCTAGACGAAATTCTAAATCCGCCCCTGAAGTGGATGCGTTACAAATATAGATTATTCAATAATGCACGCATGACAATACTACGGCTACTTTGAACATCCGTATTCGTATTATTTGTATCAATGTTTTTTAATAAACAATATAAACGGCTCCTTAGAAATATCTTAACTATTTGTTACAAATATTGTGGCAGCTTCAAACATGTTTAGGAGCTGTAAATTATTTATGTATTGTATTTAAAATATAACAAAGATTTCACAACAACACCACCATTTTTATAAGCAAATCCCAATTGAAAAATAAAAAAATCTCGCCTCTATTAGAAATTACCGCGTTACCGCACACCACGCGTTACCTCCTGGAAAAATAATGTTATGATGTCATTTGTCAATAAGTGTCACAAATTCGACAACTGTTTAGTGTAGAAAATAAAATTCCTACTAAAATCCCTAAAAATAGCCGCCATTTTGGTTCGGAATGGTTCTATCTCTCTCTTGCACGTGGGGTCAATGGATTGCGGTACTTTGTATATCTAGTGACTTTAACTCTGTGGACTTTACCCTAGAGGATCCCCTGTCTTTTTAAAGAGCCACGAAACATACAACCAGACATGTTTACAAAGAACAAATTCAAAGACAATAAAGAAGAAGAAGATGTTCTGTTTCGGTTGTCACTTTATCACTTTTGACGACATCTATACATCTGACAGCTGATTGTTTATTTATTCGGTTAACATGGAAATTTGTCCATTATCCTAAGATCGCCCCCACGATCTCCACCGTAGGATGGCTTACTTCCATTACCGATGCGGAGAAAGGATAACCTTAATCAACGACAATTGCACGGCTATAAGGAACGAGACTGAGTTCGATCATGGTCTGGTCATATCTGCTGAGCCCCTCGTCAATGATGTCCTTTTCGAGATAAAAATCGACAAGAAGGTAGACGAAGCTCTCTAAATTACGCCGTATATTATCGACTTCTTGTAGGTAAACTCCTGGTCAGGAAGTTTGGAGATCGGTGTCGTTGATTGTGATCCATTACACTTCGATTTCCCTCCATGTGCTTCGAAGATACAAACGGGATCATGGGTAATAAAAGCCAACTGGTGAATGTCTAGCTAAATTCATGTCTGGATATTAACTTGAAACTACCTCTCATTAACATTTATTAATGGAGTAAATTGAGTTGTTTGATTCGCTAGAGCAAATCAAATTTCAATGCACATTATAGACGAAAAGATAGACTCTGTTGCCTAAAGTTTTTGAATAATATCGCTTATAAATAACCCTAACGTTACTTTTCACATGAAAATTAATGCACACTTATTCCCTAATTAATTCACAGGCAAATCACAAATATGTTCTTTAAAGGACAGTTAGGAAACTTAACAGGTTTTTGCAATTATATTCAAAATGCAATGATAGCAAACTGTAGTTTCAATCAATGAACGAAAAAGTAGAGAAGATCAGCTGATCGGCTAAATATGACTGAACCTAAGACAGTTCGACAATATTGCGCAATTTTGTCAACATAAAATAAACCACGAATTTGAATCTTCATATACCTAACAGTTTATATTTTTTTTTCTACCTACCATCTGCTACAGTAGGTATGATGTCACATTATCACGCATCAAAACATGTTTTACTTTTCATATATGAATAGTGTAGTCGTTATCCCTTTTCTACTTTGAAAAGTGTGGAATCTCAAAGTCCAAACTATTATATATATGTAAGTATAAACTATTAGTCCGGGAGCTGGCGACACTACATTTTGTAAGATTTTATAACGATTAGTTTTACTTTTTTTGTATCATCTCGGAGCTATAGAAACCTGAAATCGATTTCTGCAGGGGTACCAGCGGGACACTGATTGACCGCGATATGTTAATTATGTTAAATGCCAAAGACTGTCAAAATCGTTTTCAGAAGATGTCATTCATGCCTTTTGGAATTGAAAAATGATGCCTTCAAAACACATTGTATTAGGTCTGACTCAAGGCTTAAAACATAAACTGTCTACGAATATATCGATGAAGATATGTGTTTATAAACTTTTTGATAATACATATTTTTTGTGCATAAATAAATAAAAAAGAATCTAACGTGTTGAAACAAATTTGTTTCTGCAATTACGTCAAGACCCTATTACTTCATTAGCTCCTGCAGAAGCCATGCCCCTTCAAATGACTGGCAGCATATGTTTTTTAGTTATCGTAATTATTATTGGAATACTAAAAAAAATCCTTGAAATTTAATTGCATAAAAATCTTTTTTTTTTTTTTCAGGTAAAAATATGAAATAATACGGTTTTTAAAGAAAAAGTAAAAATAGAGAAAAAAAGGCTGAATTTAAACGTTTATATCTCGGTCAATATTACATATAAAAGTCTTATAAGCCACCGTTTTAAAAAGAATTTCATAAGCTTTCTTTTTTATGAAGCAATGCCTATACCTAAATTCACTCAGAAAAAAGTTATAACCAAAAATTCAAAAAAAAAATTTGAGATTTTTCCATTTTTTAACTTTGTTTTTTGAATTTATTTTATTAAAAAAAATTTTTTTCTGACTTAAAATATCATTTTCATAGGAAATTCAATTCTCTAGAAGAAATTTTACGACACATATCTTCGAAAAATGCATAGTTTTTGCGCTATAGCTGAAAAATCGAAAAGTGGACAAACCTACCCCATTCTCAAAAACGCATGGCTAAATTTAGTAGCATTTTTGGATTTTATTTTTTTAGAGGTCAATTGACCGTATGAAAAAATAAAATAGGTACCTTGCACGCGTTAGTTCCTTTTACCCCTGTTATTTTCGACATAGTCAATAGCCTATTATAACTGAAACTGGTAACTGAATCTTATTTTTGTTAAATTCTTTTGTGTAAGTTTCTAAAGGTTTGTAAGATCGTTTGTTAACTATTTTGATATTAATTAGTTTCTATGAGGTAATAGAATGCACACCGATTTAGAACTCCACTTTGGCAGGTTTTACCATTCTTTCCCACTCATTTGATTAATGTAATTCTAAAGGAGAATATATTAACTACATATTTGAATATGTATGATAGTTAATGATTTTGATTGTAGCTGTGATTATTGTTCTTGTAACGTTTTTACCTACGCGAGAATTATTACATGACACGAGTTGTCATACTTAATTTATTTTAACCACTTACACGCTAATTTGTTTGTACACTTACACTTAGCACTTATCTACTAACACTTAATCTAATTTATCGTATCTGACTTGCTATTACCAATTAATTGGTATTACACACTTAATCTAATTTATATAAACCACTCTTTATGTATCTTACCGCCGCCTGGCCGACATCCGTCGACCAGTCTAGCGACGACTATTTACGACTACCAGCGACTCCCTGCGACTCGCTCCCCGTCTGCTATTTATTTAGCCGCATCGGAATTCCAGAAAGATCGAGACGTTTCCGGTCCTTTATTCGGGAACCTCCCTGATAGTGCTAGAATACTCTACGGCTTTCTGAGAATTCCACCAGTTCCCCGAATCTATCTCGTTAGGAATTTCTTTGAACTCATTCCGACGGGCGCTTATCTTTATGGCTTCTATTTCCTTACATTATTTATATGCTTGAACTTTTAGATCATGTCTGGGACTTCTGTATTCAAGAACGGCGTGTGCCTTGTCGAAGGCTATGGAGTAGATTTGGATAAGCTAAATCAAGATGATAAAATCGGTCTCATGAGAACTTCCGAGGTGAGATTTTCAAATTTCAATTTCATTTAGCTTTAAATACAGCTAATACAGTACAAGATTATCCTACTAGATCCCAAAAATCTGTCTCAGTTCAAGCTGCAGCAAAATAGGCCAATTAAAGCTCCTGGAGGAGTTTATATGTTTATTGTGCTTTTTTTTTTTGTAGGGAGACCTAATCTTTTATATTAATGGCGAATCCCAGGGTGTCGGTGCTGAGGATCTACCAAGCGTTGTTTATGCCATCGTCGACCTGTATGGTAAATGCGTACAGGTCAGCATAACGAGTCCAGCATACAGGGAGCACAACAATGATGATTGTTTAAGTGGTAGCTCGGTATTGGCTATTGATAATGATATCCTCAATGTTACTTTGGGTGGCGATCTGAGCGAGCTGAGCATCAGCAGCAGCAACAGTTTGGATATAAGAATGGATATGAATGTAAGGTAAAATAATAAATATTTATTGCTATTCTGGTAGTTGTTACAACCCTTAATAGATTTACGAAAACTTTTATAAACTCAGAAGACATTATAATATTTCATTGTCCTACTATTTTTACTTTTAAGTTATTCCTATCACCTACTTTTAAATCCTTCTTTCAAACATTTTATTATTTTTCCTTATGTATTGTTTATTCCTTATGTATTTAATTGTTCTGTTATAGTTTGAGCCTCCCTGATGAAAGTGTAAGACAGGATCGTTTACGTTTCCATGATCGCTGCGGATCACTCGTTAAGCTGTCCAATGGGAATCGTAGCGCTGAAAGACGAAGACCTTTGGATGAATTCAATAATGGCGTTGTAATGACTCATAGGCCTTTGAAAGATTCAGAACTATTTGAAATAAGGATTGATCGTTTAGTTGATAAATGGAGTGGAAGTATAGAGGTAAGAAAAAAAAAAGGATTTGTTATAGTAGTTTTTTGAGTTTGGAGTTTGGAGGGTTTTGAACCTAATAAATTATTTTTTTAACTTTAAATCCTTTTGTCCTGATTGAATGTGCCTGACACTGGTATTTAAATAGAATATTGAGTATTATTATTTGACTTTATTTTCTTTCCATAATTCTGCAGTATAATGCAATAGCAACAAATTGATTGCTAAAACATGAAAATTAAAGCAAAATTGATTTGAAAAAGTTTGATGACATACCAGAATATTACCCGTTTATGTAATTTTTGCAGATGGGTATTACTACACATAACCCGAATACCCTGGTGTTCCCGGCCACCATGACTAACATGCGTAGTGGTACCATAATGATGTCAGGTTGTGGCATCCTAACAAATGGCAAAGGTACCCGTAGGGAATATGGTGATTTTAATCTGGACGAGCTCGCAGAAGGTGATAGAGTAGGAATGATGAGGAAACCTTTTGGAGATCTGCATTATTTCATAAATGGTTTAGATCAAGGAGTCGCTGCTCAAAGGGTGCCCAGCACCGTTTGGGGAGTCATCGATTTATATGGGATGACTATTAAGGTAGACATTTAATAAATAAGATTTTTTTGGTAAATAAAGAGATGCATACAAGCATTATTACAATTTATTACAAAAGTAAAGTTGTTATCTGTGGAGATTATATTGTAAAAAAAATTTATAAGAAATTGGTAATAACATTTTCATTTGCTAGCTAAAGAATTTGTCACTTTTCAGGTTTCCATAGTTGAAAGGGATGAGAGAGAAGAGCAAAACTTAATGACAAGAAAGAATACAAGAGATCAACAGTTACCTCAACTACCCGAAACACAGCCCGTACAAGATTACTATGATCGTTTGACTTTTCACATAAATTGTGGCACCCATGCTCAGGTGATTGAACTGATATATTTTTTGTATGTATTAGATATATTTTTTTTCTTTCTGAGAAGTATATTGCAACTTTAATTGAGTCATATTCTAGTTACATACTTTAAACCAAAATAACTTAATTTTTGATCCTACAACTCCATTGTTTCTGGAAGAACAATAAAAATTCAATTCAATGAAGTTTAATTGTAAGTAGTTTTTGATGAAAGTTGAGGAAGGCCCTAAGTTCACTGCAATCGATGGAATTGTAATTACTTAAAAGTCAAAAGCATCTGAACTGAAGCAGTTTTAACAAGGAATTACTTTAACTCTCCAATGACATTTCATTTCCTTGCATATCTGCTCGTCCCACTTTAACTAATGGGCTTGGACTCAACCAATCAGAGTCTGGATAACTTTTTCCTATAAAGAATAATATACCCATAGGTTATCAATAATGGGCGAACGGCCCACCGTCCCAATGCGGCCGACGACTTCAACAATGGCGTCGTCCTGACGGCCCGTCCCTTGAAGATTGGCGAGCTCTTCGAGGTCCGTCTGGACCGCGTCGTGGTAAAATGGGCAGGCTCGATTGAGATCGGGGTGACCACCCACAGCCCGATGGACCTGGAGTTCCCTTTCACAATGACCAATGTCAGATCGGGTACGTGGATGATGACGGGCAGCGGTATCATGCACAATGGTACGATAGTGCTGGAACAGTATGGAGTGAACCTTGACAGGTTACAGGTCGGCGACAGGGTAGGAGTGCTGAGGAAGGAGAATGGAACGCTGCATTTTTTCGTTAACGGAGTGGATCAGGGGAGCGCTGCTTCGAACGTGCCAGAGAAAATTTATGGAGTTATTGGTAAAGATATAGTGAATTTAGAATAATTTAAGGAATGGGGCGAGGTCAATGCTCCACATTTTCTAAGTTTGTTTCTTACATAAAGTGTTAATGGGTGTTATCGATTATCCAACTCTACTAGCTAGATTTTCCCAGATTCCTTTTGTTAGACATAGAAAGTGTCTAATTAATTTCAAGTTTCCTTTTGTCGCACAAATTATTTGTACTGTACTCTATTGAACAGATTGGCCAGGTTTGGAAATGAATATGGAGGTAGTATCGATTTATTTGGGTCTTTACCCTAAATTATAGTGTGCTTGAAGAATTTTCCATAAGAATAATTTGTTTGGACTTTCCTTTCCTCGGTTCTCGGTTGTCTCTTGTATAATTTTATATTCTATTCTTTCTATTTAAATCTAGTTCTTCTTTTTACTGTTTTACTATGTTTGCTATATGCCATGTAACCTTATAGTTAATACTTATGTAATTAGATCTTTTCCTAAATATATTAATGTTTAAAGGAAGGAGTAGGATCTGAAAATTCAAATTATTGTTAATGTGGTCTAGAATTAGAGATTTTACTTTTAAAAGTGAAAAATAGTGTTGGCCATTTTTGACATTCATTTTTATTAACTCATCATTGAAAGCTGATGAAATAATTTCCAGTTAAAGTTCAACAATTTGACAAAGTTAAGTTGTTAAGTTACAGAGTTAAAGGATAAATGGCCCACTGCCCGAAATTTTTGCCCACAACGCGTTATGGGTGTAGTAGTTTGTGGGTAAATATTTCGGGGAGTGGGCGATTTCGGCTATTGTGAATAACAGATGCACTAAATATAGGAAAATTATGGTAGTTCTTTACTATACTATTTTTTACCAACCTTCTTACACTATTTTTGAATGAATTTGATAATGTCCAGTATTTTCTAAACCCCTTATTACAATATTCTATACCTAGTCTAATAAAACTTGACAAGGCACTATTGAACCAATAATTCGTGCAGTGGTAGAGGACTTGGAATAATTCAGAGTTACGAGTAGGTCTGTTTGGAACTTTAAACTGAATCAAATGGAGTAAGGAACGACAATCTATCTGCCCAGACAGTATCTTATAGAGAGTAATCAAGTCTGACCTTATTCTACAATTCTTCAGAGTAGTAATATTCAAATTTTGCATAACCGACCTATGTTGTAAATTCGTTTGAAATGCTATGCACTTTAGAAAAGTTCTATGTATTAATAGGTCAATGTGAGTTTGCGAATATGGTGACCACACAGGTGAAACATATTGCAAAACCGAATACACCAATGATAGGTATAACATTCTAAATACCAAGACGTAACTTTTTAGTATTCCTAAAAATGAAACCTAATGACTGGAAAGATTTATTGACCACGGAGTTAATATGCTATGTAAAATTTAATTGATGGTTAAATACACCTAAATTGCGAATTTCCGAAACTCTTGTGAGGCTACATTGTTTTCTATCCTATAAATAATAATTTAACTACATTGTCAACCATGTTGGAAATCTTACTTTCTTTAATTTATTAATCAACAAACCATTGGTTGATCCTGTCGAAGACCAGTATAACTGCATCAATTTAAAGACCTTTCTCCAGGGCTCCGAAAATGTCCTGTTGATATACCTACTAATAGGTTTTAAGTTGTGGATCTACCTGTAGCAAGTCCATTCTGACTTTCAATTAGCAAATTTTTGCAGTGGCACTTAAGTTAGTGCACAAGTATAAGTTCCAAGCTTTAAAAATATTTAAATTGTTAATATTAAAATTAGTAAAAAATTTTAAAAAAAGTTAAAAGTATTCCAAGCTCTAAGGATAGATTAAAAATTGTACACAGTGGCATAGTTAGTGAATACACACATCTTTTCAAGAAGTAAGCAGGAATCTTATCGGGCCCCTAATTCAAGTTATCATTTAATGAATTCAACTCCTTGAACGCCCTTCCAATGCTAAATATTCTAAATGATATATAACTGCCCGCGCCAATGATGCGCTCGTAATATCTTCAAACTGTGTTCCTTCTCTGGTATAAACCTTGGAAAATGTTCCGCAAAAAGGTCAACAACATCCTTTCCTTTATTTGCTATTTAATCATCAAGATACATTTTTGGAAATCCATAATTATTTCATAACGTGTTTATATTCCAAAAATATTTTGAACTGCTAATTATTTGGTTATCAATGACATATCATGACGTGTTCATGACATATCTTTATAAGCTGTTTGCAATGAGGTCTCAAATTAGAAAATAGAGTCACGATCTAGACCAGTTTTTTTATAATTTTCATGACTTTTTTATCATTAATGATAATGAGTAATTTTAACTCTTTGGTATACTATTTTGAATAAGTTGTTTGTTTACTTCCCCGCTTAGCAATGAAGTTTGCAAAAGAGTTCCCAGTAATTTGATAACGTTTGTCTACCATAGAATGAATATAAATTTATGTATTACAATTTGTGATATGTAGGTCGCAAAAAAAGATTAATAAAAAAACTGAACAAATGTTCTACAGTTGGACTAACTCCTTCCAGTATTTTCACGTTCAGCTCTTTTTTAAGCACATCATTACTCCACCACAACAATTTTTTGACTTATGTTTGTATTTAGATCTGTTCTAAAAATATTATAATTGGTTAAACCGATTTCAGCATCAAAGTAGCCACCCGTTAGCCATGTTTCATTTATAATAACTTCATATTCTCAGCACACAACGGAGTTTTTAAATTCTTCAAGTCTACCGTCTTAGGGCATTTTAATAATATATTTTTAATGTATGGTAACAGTCTTTTCTTAAAGAATGGGAGAATGTTCTCGGGGAGCTGAGAGAAAATCAGAAATGTTCTTGATAATCCCCAAAATAATAACACCTAATTGTTGGAATATTTCACACTGCCGACGTTTCGTTCAAAATTCTGAACATATTCATGGCTGTCATTACGATATAAAACTTTTTTTTTAATAATAATAATAAGTTTTATATCTTAATGACATAGCCATGAATATGTTCAGAATTTTGAACGAAACGTCGGCAGTGTGAAATATTCCAACAATTAGTTGTTATTATTTTGGGGATTATCAAGAACATTTCTGATTTTAGTCTTTTCTTAGTTTTTCATTCCTCAATTACAGGAATTCTTTTTCTATATCTGAAAGTAAGACTGCTTACCCTTAATGCTGACATTGCTTTAGCTCCTCCTGAACTTTCTTTAATTGTTCTTGCTGTAATTTGGTTTTGTCTGAACCAATTCTGAATTTTATGTTGAGCAATCATTTTTGAATCTCAGAGCTTGACCAACAGCATTCGAGTTTGATAAAATCATCCTAATAGGCCTGTTTAGTTTGAACATTGCTTTCAATCGCAATATATTCAAGTAATTAGGCAATTTTTCTGTTATGATCTATTTTGGCTTCCAGACTTTCTGACTCGGATTCATCCACATTAATAGCATTATATTATTCAGTTGCGATGCCCTTTAATGAACTTCAGTAAGTATATCTTCCACACCAGCGCCACCACTCGATTTCATATCCTTCAATTCCTATTTCAACAAACTGAGTTCCTCACAATGTTCTTAGAATTCTTGTTTCAGAAGGTTATTATCACTTTCTAATGCTGATCATCTGGTTAGGAGATGAGGCACTTTTTAAAAGATGATTTACATTCATCATAGAAAAAATATTACTCGCCTCTGCACTACTATAGCCTACTATAGCCTTAATCTCACTCAGGCAGTCCTGAGCATTTTTCATTAAGGTGAAATGTCGTACCATATATATTTATCATCATCTTGTATGCGGAGTAAACACTTTGGGCACTCCATTTTAATTAAACAAATTTTGGTGTAAGTTCCCGTGTTAACAAAATTTTTAAGTCACAACGATGTGTTATTGTCATGCTGTCTTTGTACACAAAAAGAGCTCAAGGAGTGATAAAGAAAGGTGAGAACAAAACTCATCAACACTTTTATCCTTGTACTTTTTGTTATCAGTTATGGCTGGTTTTTAACCGTTTTACACAACAGTTTTTGCACTGTTTTATCATCGGATTGGTTAATGTTTTCCCTTCATCTACTATGCGAGGACAAGACTATTTGTGCTGTACCAACTGTAATCCTTGTTGAAGGCACCTATACCTTCAGATATGACCAATACTGGAATGGTTCTTCTATTTTATGGGTATTCCCTGTGCTTTTAGACCAATTAAAAGAATAGAACCTATATATTATAAATTGTTGAAAGAAAAATGTATGAAAAATACAAATCCCATTCTTATATCCATCTTTGGCAGTATGCTTTTGCCTAAAAAAATCTAGTGTTATATATTTTCCAGATGTGAACTTTTCACGTTTCTTTTAAATTTAGATTTATATGGACAAGCTGTTGAAGCCACCATCATTGACATGTACGATTATGGATCTCCAGATACAATCAACTCTAGTTTATCAAACACAACTTTATACAGGTAACTACCATTTTAATATTGCGCAATGATACAGTTCAGAAAACGTCCATTGAACTAAGTATTAATTTTGATATTTTAGTGATCTGAGGTTCCACCACGTCCATGGCAAAAATGCCAGGATAGTGAATAATGGATTGACAGCGTTGAGGCCAAGGCCGCTTGCCGAATTCAATGATGCTATAGTTTTCTCCAATAGACCTCTAAGAGATGGGGAATTATTCGAAGTTACACTGGACAGCATCGTTGATCGGTGGTCAGGAAGTATAGAACTAGGTACTGTCAACCCAAACATATATGAATTCTTATTTTCTTGGGAACTGTTATAATTAACAGAGTTTCTATTCATTGAAAATGTTAGAAATTGCATTACATGGATTTACATGAAGCTTGTATGATTTGAAAGCATGCACATTGAAGAATTTCTTTAGCAACAGTTGACAATAGCTGTGATAGTTGATTAAACATATATAAAAAGAAAGTTTGTTATATTTTTAACATAATTTGTTTAAAGTAAAACTCTCCTTTCAAATTAAATATGTTATGAAGAAGAATTCTATAATTTATTAACATTTATAGATAGTCGGCTTTGAACACAAACATGTATTTCAAATCTAAGAAGACATTTTGTTTCTTTGGCTTGTGTAATGAAAATTATAACTCCTTATTAATGCCTCAATTATTTCAGGAATAACGGCGGTCAGACCGGACGACATTGAGCTCCCAAGCACTGCTACTGACCTATGTCGCGACACTTGGATGCTCAGCGGTTCCTCAGTGATGATCAACGGTAAAACGATCAAGAGTAACTACGCTTGTGATCTCGACACACTCACGGCCGGTGTGAAACTAGGCGTGATGCGATCCACGGATAAATCCTTGGAGTTTTACAAAGACGGGGTGCCACAGGGGGTTGTATGCGTAGTACCGCATAACAACATTTACGCTGTTATTGATTTATATGGACAGTGTGCTCAAGTTAGCATCCCTTGTTCTTCACCGATAGCTGCGATTGCTTCAACAGGTATAACACTTTACTTCTATGAGTCTGATGTGTACATGTATAGTATACAGTATGAATAATTAATCATTAATAAAATATTCTGTTATTTGTAGGTATTGAAACCTCGCACAGATCAGACACTTCTGTCTCACTTCAAGCAGCCAGCGTCGTGCAGCCAACCATAGAAAGCGACTTGCACAGGTTAGTTCTCTATTTAATTGATTTATTTATAATTTTGATAAAGATTGGACATGTTAAAAACAATTTATAGATCTGCAAGTGTAGAAAACTTGGTAATGATATGAAAGAAATATTTTTGTTTTTCTTTTAAATTGTTTTTTTAAAATAATTGTTTGCAGACGGGAAAAAGATGGTACATATGACTTTAAAGTACATATATATCAATAAGTATTGTTATATTAAAAAGAAAGAGTGTTAAGCTGTATTACATATGGTATTGTATTTTGCTTAAAACTTTTACCATTAATCTAAAGTAAGTTTTTCATAGTAGTAAGATGTTAAGACATTGAGACCAAATAATTTATTGTTTATGACATTATTACATCCAAATTGATAACATTATTATTTCCAGATTCTCTGAGTTCCACGGCAAAGGCGTGATATTAAACGAACAAGGTAGATTAGCGACTAGAACAAAAGATTCCATTTCGGCAGTGGTATTCAGCGCTACTCCCTTGGTGCAAGACGAGATGTTCGAGATATCCATTATGACGCTGTGGAAACACATGGCTGGCACTTTATCAATTGGGATTACGGACCTTCCACCAGTGTTGTGCAACAATTTGTTGCCTACCAACTGTTGTTATCTTACCGGTAAACTATAAATGAATATAGTAGTATCTAACCCAATGCAGTTGAGAATTTTAGAATAATACTATATATAGTCTATTACTTAATTTGTAATTACCATAGTCTACAACTAACGATCTCTCATTTTCTAGGCAATGAGATGCGATACCAACAAAAAATCCTACAATTCTTCACCCCGAGCCTGAACTGGCTGAACTGCGAGGATAGACTTGGGATCCTCCGTACCCAAGATGGTACCGTGAAGGTTTTCATAAATGGCGAAGAACTGGCAGTGACTTTTCCCATTTTTGAGGTGGCATATGCAGTCTTTGACCTGAGAGGTTCCTGCTGTGAGATCGCCGTCACCAGCCAAAAGGCTAATGTTTCCTCGCCGATGGCCAGCGTTAAGTTGCAGGATAGTTTGGAGTTTGTCCTGGACCAGGAGCAAGCCCCCGAGTTGGTCGAGGGAAAGGAACAGGAAGGTAAGGAGAGAAGTATTCTTTGGAAAATTGCAGCAAATTCGAATTTCACAAATCCAACTTTTTCCAGCATCCAAAATCCAACAAATTCAAATAATTGAAACTTCTTAAATTTGTTGTGGTTCTGTGAGTTTACTTAAGTTGTTAGTTTGTGATTGTCATGCATATAAAGTTAATGTGTTGCCATTTCTACTTATTGTTATTCTGCTGCTTAGCAGAATTAAACCTGAAAAAAATTGGTGAAGACTTAGAGAGAAACATCCCAGAGGGTATTACATATAGAAATCATATACTTCAGGCTATAATTTTATAGTATTCTGTATTTTTCGGTCTAGTTTCAGAAAACTTTGTTATATTCTCTTGATTTGGTTTCAATTTGATTTTATTAACAAAAATGTGAGACACTGTATTTATAAATTCAACCAGCTAATAAATAATTGAAAACTACTGTTAAACACAACACAGGACTTTAACACAGAACTATAGATGTTATTCTCATAAATGCTTTAGTCCCATTGTTCCTTTTTCGTTCCAGCATTTTTCACTGGACATCTAATCTGGAATTGTTAAAATTGTAAAATTTCTTTTGGCACAACCAATATTGTTATAAGCGAATTCTGTTGTTCTCATGAAATGATACCATAAACCCATCACTCATTAAAATTGTTATTCACCCACTAGAACTCTTCGACTTTTCCGATTTCAAATTTCTTCTTTAGAAGGGGTTTTGGAGCCCCGTTACGAGTTCCATGAAAACCATGGTCGTAACATCGAGATATCAGAAGGTAGAACGACAGCTAGGAGGGTCGCTTCATACAACCAAGGCATTACAGTCATACAACCTGCCCTGGATACCAATTCTGTTGTAAATATTGTTGTACAACAATTAGAAACTCGATGGAACTCATCTTTGATCGTTGGTTTGGTAGTCGGATCACCTGAAAGAGCCAGTTTGCCAGTAAACGCTTTGGCTATGAAGGCTCCGTGTTGTATTGTTGCTAATGATTGGATTTCGATCAACGGAGTGAAGGTAATAGTAAAAGATTTTGTTTTTGTGAGGATCTCATTTTGCTTTATACTATTACCAAAACAAAAGTATTTTTACTGTCAATGACTAGGGGTTCTCACAGTTTTGATCCAGACTCCACGTTTATTTTTAGTCTGCGTCAAATTATGGTGAAATGCTCAACAGTTTGAACATAGGAGATACTGTAGGAGTAATGTTAACAGACACAGATTGCTTCAAATTAATCATAAACGGCCAAGAAGAAGAACCGCTGTACTGGGGTTATCAGCACAGTCAACATGGCCAGCCTGTACATGCCGTTTTTGATGTTTACGGGCAATGTCAACAGGTTTGTTATTAAATACTTAACAGATGTAGATAGGTAAAATCGTGTTTGGCAGTGATCATATCTTTTTTATTATTCATTAGTATTTCAATGAGAACTGAAAGTCAATAATAATTTATTACCTGTTTATAATGTAAATAATCTTGTATCACCAAGTCAGAAAAATGAATAAATGTATAATTTTAATATCGTCTTGACAACATGTATTAGATACAGAATATTATGAATTGTAAAGAAATTGTACTTTAATAAGTATACAAACATCCGCAAATATCACCAATATATACTGATGTTATAAACTCCACGTTTTTGAAACCATAACCAATAACTGTAAACACTTTTCTTCCAGATTTCGATCGTGAATAAAAATTCAGAATCTGAAAGTGTAGAAGTCGCAGCAAAGACAGATTGTGAGAAGGCAGACTTGGAATCCTGTGAAAAGGAAAGGTCCGAGAATAAACTGACCTTACCCATACCTTCAGCTAGTACAAGCTTAACTTCTTCAACTACAGTTAGGAATTCTCCAAATAACAGTCCATTAAAACCTTGCCCATATAAAGATGAATGTGAAAGGTTCAGAGGAAGGCTGTTGTTACCAAGTGAGATGATCCTGTTGTATATTTTTTGATTAGACAAAAATATAAAATAATGCAATTTGTAGTAGTTTAAAAATTATAAGATTATGGTTTAAATTAGAATGTGTTCAAATTGTTTCCAGTTATTATTTCTAACTCATTTCTAATTTATTATCACGTCAAGGAATATATAGTACAAATTGTAGAAACAGATCAACTTGACATTGTTTTTTTTGTTGGTTTTTAAGATTTGAAATAACAAATATACAGAAATAAAACTGTGATTCTGAAAGTTGTTGTAATTGTATTTTAAATATGTTTAACCCTTCCATTTCAGATAAATACTTTTTATCAGGGGAGTCCTGTTTCTGCCCCAGTTGTTACAAATCAAAGAATACTGAGACGGATAAGGATAATAACTCCCTATTGGGTAACCTTGACTATTTGCTCTATAGTATATCAAGTAATATTATTTATCATATTTCCAGGTTGGGTCAAGTTTCCTTTAGCAAATTCTGAAAACTTGAGTGAAAAGTGGCACACAGCCTTCTATTACACAAAACTCGGTGCAGTCAGATGTATATTGGATAGGGGTCAACCATTAACTAAAGGTATTTTGAAGTTAATTTCAAGTGTTTAATTTTCGTCTCTTAAACCTGAATTCAAAATTTGTTATTTCGGGATAAAGGGATTAAGTATTAGAGAGTTTCAGGTTCATTAATTCAAAGTTTGAAATTCATAACTTTTCTTTCACAAAGTTAGTGAGACGAAAAACTCAATACATTGTTCTTTTACTTATCCACCTGATCTTTCTTGTTGAATAACTTTTTTCAAATTTTTTGATTTTAGGCCAATCTGAGTGGTGTAATTTCACAGGTCAAAAAGGAGACGATGTCCAAGTAGTATTCTACCCCACCTTGCAGAACGTCAGTTGTATAAAAGGGTTCAAAATAGATGGCAATAAAGAAGTTTTTGCAGCGTTTCAGTTGAATGTCAAACCTGGAGCATATTCAATTTCAAGAGATATGGATGTTGTCGAGTGGAGCACAAAGGAGACGGGGGCAATCACTTTAAACTCATTGTTGTTTAAAATTGTGTAAGAAAAATTAAGTGTAATGACGTTAGCTAAATTTTTGGTATCATATTTGGATATTTATTTTTTTGTTATGCTTAGTATGTCATAAAATGATTGTAAATTCTAGTTTATGTTTAGCAAAATTATTACATTTTGGTTAGGAAGATCATCCCTCGCTAAGAGAGGATTGATTTTTTTTGCTCGTTTTTTATATGCGGATTCACCATTTTGTATTTATGATCTCAATGTTTACCCACAATATCGTCCAATATAAAACTTTATTCCTTCTTATAGAATAAAATACTTCTCTCATAGTGTGAGAACACTTTTTAGCTCGAATACTGTGTGATTTAAGTTCACAAAGTGAAATGCCAAATTATTGTTTAAATCTCTTTTGGAGGGTGATTTAGTTCTTGTTTAGAGCTTCATGTTTGGTGCATTAACAATAGTGTGTGCAATAATCAAATATTTAGTATACTTTTTCTATCAAAAACAATCTGTCATTTATTTAAAATTTGCAAGTAATGTATCAAATAAAGAGTGATATGAATTTTGGTTTATTTTATTATTAATAGTTTTATTGGAATATTTACAATCGACGTCTTGTTGAAAGCATGATAAGGTGGTTTGTGGTTGTGGTTCTGATTACCTGTTTGTTGTGTAATGTGTATAATTGACATCCTTATGCAAGATTATTGTTATTGATCTTTAATTAACATGCAAATGTAATCAGGTTTTTTCACTATAACGTAATAATGAGATGCCTCCATAATTACTATAAAAATACAACCATAAATCCCTACTCACCTTGAACAAGCCAGCACTTCTCCATCTATATAAGACACATCTTCCTCATATCTTTCATTTGAAACAACCTTCTTAAAAATGAAATTAGTAATTGTTGTTTTAGCCGTTTTTGTACTTTGTGCAGTAACAATTGGTGTCGAAGGGGCTGAAAAATGTACACCGCCTGGTTCCGATGAATGTAAACTTATAGCCTGTGGCATACCGAAGTGCCCTATAGGGTACAGTCTCCAGACAGGGCCTTGCCAATGTTGCCAGTCTTGCGAGAAAGACTAAAGTAAGTTTTGATTGACATTCTAAAATATCTTCAATACAGCTTTTGCAATGGCAATAAATTAAATTTCGAAATCTAAAAGAATATATTCCATGTTTTATCGCTTAAACTACGTGTTTTTTGCAAATACTTAGCTGCAAACCAAGAATGATAGTTAATTTTAATTGTGAAGTCACGTTTCAACACAATTTTACATTTATTTATTGTAAATTTGACCAATCTTGTTAAGTTCTGTGATGTTGAGCTTAAAATTATTTTGGTAAACAATTGAAAAATTTCGTAAGATTCTAATTCCCACCTGCTTTTGTTTGGAAATTTAAATGTTAAATAAAATTCTGGATTCAGGATTGAAAAAGTTGCAAGATTTTAGTTAATGAAATGTTACGTTTGCGATGTGATGTCTGTATGGGGGCAGAAAATTCGGAATTATGATTACAATTTGTATTCAACAAGTTTAGTTAGAAATATTTAATGATGCAAAAGAAAGTACACCATTCTATGCTAAAGTTTGATAAAATTCTTAAATAAAGTTAAATAAAATTCACTTTATACGAATAAAAAAAAAATACAAAATTATTAGGTGTATCGCAATCGAACATTGACACATTTTTGAAAAATCGCAAGGGTGCTTCTTCACACCATTTTGTCGGCCAACATTTTGAACGTTCAAATTTAGAAATGTAACATACCGATAACTTCTGCGTTTGTTTTCACGGCCTGTGGTTAGGTTTAAATTTGAAGAACTAGAAAGGTTTTGAAATAGCATTGCAAAAAATATGAAATTCATTTCGAAAATCAAACCCTTTGATTTGTGGATACATTTATTTTTGGCATCGTTACTATATTTCCTTTGCCAGCTCAATTTTGAAAACTCAACATTCTCAAGATCTCAAAAATCATAAAACCTGTCAAGTATCCAATATCAAAGACGATTCCGAATAGAATCGTCTTTGCCAATATGCTGCTTCTTTGATTTCGGTATCAGAATAACAGAAGTGGGTAAATAAGTGGTCAATGTTTATAGCTAAAGAGATTCGATAGTTTGTTGTTTAAAATTCGAAGGCTTGAAACTTTCCAAGACGGGTTAAGTTTAAACTTAAAGAAATCCAACGTCTAGGATTCAACTTCAAAGTTCAACGTTTAAGATTCAGAGTTAGCATATATAATTTCAAGATTTAAAAAGTCAAATATTTCAAATTTATTAGGTTAAGTGAGACAAGTAAAGATGAAAGTGTTTCAATTCAAAGAGTTTTAAAATTTAATTCTTCAGAACTTCAGTATTAAGTGCCAGTAGGTGTATGATGGCTTCAAAGCTTGATCAAAATTTCCAACTTTAAAGTTCAGGAAAGACAAGTTTAAAGTTGAAGAGATTCAACTCCAAGAGTTTTACTGCATGAGTTTAGGTTAGGTTACTGTGGAAAGTTTATTTTTGAAAGTTTAAAGTAGACAGACTTACCAAGTTGTGAGTTCAGGACTGAATGTTTAAAAATTTCAAAGTTTGAAGACAAGCGAGTTTAAATAATAAAGCTTTTTAAACAAACTTTGAAAAGTAAAAGCGTTAGTAAATTTTCCCCCTCTGTAAAATAATAAGGTGGGATATGATTGGTAATCTTTTAACTTTAGCTTTAAGCTAAAGTTAAAAGCCATGTTAATTAACAAATTTATAAAAACAATAATATAGGTACAGAGTCAACCTCGGATATAATTGACCCCACGGGCCCGTTCAAAATAGTCAATTATAGCGGAGGTCAATTATATGAGGGGTGTAAAGAATAACCTGATAGTATAGATAGATGACAATCTAGTCAATTATAGCCAGTGGTCTATTATATCCGGGTCAATTGTAAAAGCGGGGTTGACTGGTCAACCTCGGATATAATTGACCCCACGGGCCGCGTTCAAAATAGTCAATTATAGCGGAGGTCAATTATATGAGGGGTGTTAAAGAATAACCTGATAGTATAGATAGATAGATGACAAACTAGTCAATTATAGCTAGTGGTCTATTATATCCGGGTCAATTAAAAGCGTTGACTTATCATAAATTTATATATAGGTACCTAAATACTTACCTATATAAATATATAAGAATGAAATACAATAGAAATGTGAAGTTTCACAATTTGTTGATTTACGGTTTCAAAAGAAATTTTTCTCCGACAAAATTCAAAACTTATCTTAATACTTCTTCTTTCTCCGTTGACTAGGATTGCTTGTGTTTGTCTGCATTTATTCAGTTTCTGTAGTGGTTGTTTGCCAGCTCTTCTCATCCATCGTTTAGTTGGCCTTTCTTGGGGTCTTCTGCTGTTGGTTTGTTGTCCCTGCATATTTTCGGAAGTATCTCCATACCCATTCTGCCTACATGTTAGTTCCATTGCTTTCACCTGGTTTTCACAAATCGGCTAATGCTTTGTATACTACATTATTGCTCTCGTATAGTTTTATTTCCTTACCTATCCCGTAGTGAGACACCTTTTATTGTTCTAATAAGTACTTTTATTTCAATGTTACTTATTTTTTGTTTAGTTCTTCTAGTATCGGCTTTGTTTCTGCTGCATATGCATATGTTAGAATTCGCCTCACCACTGTTTTGTACCACTCACTCTCGTTGCTTTGTTTGACTGTGTTATCACTTCTTTGATTCCTACTGCTTGTCACTTCTACTCCAAGCTAATTGAATGCCATAATTTGTTCTATTATTCTGTTGTCTAATTCCAGTTTAGAGCTCTATTGGTTCTTTACTTATTAACATGCATTTTGTTTTTTCAGGTGAAATCATCATGTTAAATCTTTTCGATACAATAGTGAAAGTATGAAGCTGTCTTTGCAAGTCGTCCTCGTTTTCCGTTATAAGAACTGTATCATATCTGCACAGCACACTATAGTTATTTTGTGTGGCCCCATTCTGTAGCCTTCTTTCTGTTTCAGGGTGTGGATAATCTGTTCCATGATAAGATTGAAGAGTATAGAGGGCTGAGTGAGTCTCCTTATCTAATTCTGAATTTTATAATTATATCGAATCTGTTATTCCCTCTGATGTTATGACTTTTTTTCAGTTGTTCTCGTTAATATCTTTAATCGATTCGATTATATTGGGGTATATGTCTTGGTCTTCAAATATTTTCAGGATGTCAGTCCTTCTTACTCTATCGAATACATTCTTCAGGTCAACGTAGCATAGATACGCCAGTTTGTTATACTCGATTGATTTCTCTGCTATTACTCTACGAGTGGTACTCTATTGTCTTATTATAAATGTTGCGTCTATTGTACTTAGTTTTTTTTTTCTAAAACTTTGTTGTTCTTCGGCCATATTTATTTCATTTTCAATCTTGTGTTTAAGGACTTTAGTCAGTTGTGTGGGTAGTAGTAGAGACTCTTTCCATTTGATCAGTATTTTCTTTGTTGTAATTACATTATTAAATAATGTTAGCAGCCATGTTCTCAGTTTTGTTCCTCCATATTTTATAAGTTCGTTATATGTTCCATCTGGATGACGTGGCGATTTTCTGTTTTTAGGTATTTTATTGCTTCATTGATTTCTTCCTCGGATATCTCAACTGTTTCTAAATTTACTTGGCTACTTCTTGTGTTATTTTCTTCATGTTCGTAAACAGCATGTAATCTTGAGAAGTGTTCAATCCGTTGTTCTTTTAAGACGTTTTCAACCCGTAGGAACTCGTTCATATCTGTTCTGTGCCTTCTTATCATTTTCCAGACCCTCTTCTGTGCTCCATACAAATCAGACTCCATAGTCCATATAGGTATTTTGTGAATTTTTCCCATTTGGAGTTGAAACCCCCAAAAACGTGCAACAAAATAAAAATTGCTCTCCTGGCTGTTTTTGTTTCAATAATCCAAATAAAAGTTAGCGTCACCTTGAAACACACGACAAAATAATCAAAAATGCGCCAACAAATGTCTGTGTAAACTTATTTTTTAAGTAAATAAAAAAAAACATATTAAACCCAAAATCTAATCAGTTCCATCCTGTTGTCCTTTCAAATATACCTAATAAACAAATATTTAACTTCTAAGTCCTTTCACAATGGAAAAAGTAAACAAATATTAATTTTAACCCTGTTAAAAATAACCTATATTTAATAGAAAATTAGATCTTTTTCTTGAAATTTTTCACTACGAAAATGATTAATTTGTTTAATTTCAGACAAGCTGATGAGGTACATATGATGATGGTACGGAATGAGCTGGCGCTTTCGGTTCCAACATCGCTCATTATAATGACATTTGCATACTTACTACTACTACTAACTTTTATAATATAACTTGGAGGTTCTACAAGATTGAAATATAATGAAATAAAACATATATAAAGCAACAAGAATTTAAATAAACTACCTTTGGTGTAAATTTAAGTCAAATAATTAGAGCTTCATTTAAATACTTTGTTGAAATTTTGAGCTATTACTGTAAATGTTTTTGGGAGATTCGAACAGAAAAATAGATCAAATAAACGGTGTTTATTAAAATCTTAACAAGAAATATATTTTTAACAAAAATAAATTAATTTCCTACATTCACCACTAAGAGGACTTGTCACTAGGACCGACAACAGTTATTTACATAAAAGTCGGGAAAATCTCACATTACTGAAGAGGAGCTAAATTGAAATAGGAAGCACTTTGTGCCGAGTATTTTACAGCTCCGAATCAAGTAGGGGATTTTACTGACGCGTTTTGTATTAAATTTTCCGAAAATCGTAAAAAATGATGAAATTTACAATTTTTTGATTTTTTTTTTACAAATTCCACAAAAATCAAGTTTGTCAATTTTGTTGGCAACTATAGTTACAAATTAAATATCGAAAATCAATTTTGTGCGTGTGCTGTAGAAACAGCACATTTTGCGTCTTGTAAAGTCTTTACAGTACTACTGTAAATTTCCTGCACGCAAATAAGCAGGAAAATGTTGTTTCCAAGACGATTTCCGGAAAAAATAATTATATTCATCCTAGAATAAACATATTTTTTAATTCTAAAACACTGAAAACCAAATGTAAGTACATTTATTGCCTGCAGTAAAATACTTTGAGAACAACTCAAGCATACAGAAAAAAAGACTTGAATAGCATTCAGAAGAAAAAAATTAATGAGATCCAATAGTTAACAACTTGTCAGGCCTTTTAATAGCCTAAAAGGAATGTTTAAGTTTTTTTTTAATAAAAGTTACAGCATAGACGGGAATCAAATCATTGAAATTTAATAGAAACATGAATGTATAACAAAATTTAAAATAGTATATAATAATATCAAGTAAAATAAAATACTAACTGACTGTAAATGTTTCTTGGTTAAGAAATGCAACAGTTTACACAGTTTTACAATTTAAAGAACTTTCACAATAGGTTCATGTAATTCTAAACAGGTGCCGGGATCTAATTTGGATTACCTATAATATATTTGTATTCCGAATCAGACAATATAAAACAATTACTTTGACGATCTGAAATTCTTCTAAATGAGCTCGTAAGTAGAAGAAAACGATAATTTCCCAACAAAGAAAATAAATTGGGACATCAAATTCTCACAATTAACTAATCTTATTTTGGTTTTATACAATCTGGCTCTGAATACTTTATACATAATCAGGGATCAGGGATGGTGAGGGTGGTACACATATTCTGGAAAAAAACGGGATTCAATTAGCACCACTTGATGATTTACCTCGTAAAGGAAGGTCTCAAAATCACAATTTCACTTGCAAAGTGACACAATAAGTGAATCCTCCCAGCAAGGTTTAATTATCGGATGATGAACACTAGAGTGTAGTTATTAGTTAACTTTCTGTACATCATGCGATTGGGGTAGCGTAACTCAAGTAATGAGGTTATTTTATTTTAAAGTCAATCAGTACTACTTTTGCTTTAAATAACTAAACTAAAACAATAACAACTAGTAAACTTACAAAAAAAAAACAAGTGCAGTAGAAGAAAAATGATAGAAATTATTGAAAATATAACAATTCATTGGATTATTAAAACATTTTTGGAAGATGATAGTAGTGAGGATAAGGTGCTGGTATCGACAGAGTTAATTAACTATGTGGACGAGATTAGATGTTTTTCTCAAGAATTACAAACTATATTATAGAAAATGTGATATCTAGTTCGTTGCAAATATTACCTCTACAAAATTCTGCAATAAAGTAACATTGAAATAAGCTCTGAATCTAAATGGTTAATTCTCCGAAAAATTTACTCTTGCCTTGCTATACCTTTCTACTTAAAAAATATTATAGAGAACGGCATAATTCGCAAAAGTAACTTCCAAACAACTACCATTGCAGAGAATAGATCAACATGTTAACTTCAAAGCCTCAGTATTGACTTTTTTAGCATTTACATTTAAATGAAAAGTGAAAAAAAGGAGTTTGAATTAGGGTTTGCTTTCCGGCTTTTACGATCGCAAAGAAGCATCTTGTGCACAAATGGAGAGGCTGTTCAATTATACTCTTTCTCATAATACAATACCTCCCTTATTTCTGTATAATATATATAGAAGAAAATAAACCCTCTTCTGGGTATGCAGTCAAAAGGTCTTTAAAAGAGAGGTAATTTGCTAATTAACCAAACTTTCGGAGGTATTTTCCTCCTTTCTCAGGGCAAACTTAGGAAAACAAATACCAAATTTACAAGTAAGTAATACAAATACATATGCGGGTACTTAACTAAAGATTAATAATCATTATTGTATTGAGTAAATCAATTTACTATTTACTAACATTTACTAAACTATCAAACTAAACTTAACAATGGTTTTAAAAAAGAAGAGTCATAAATCTTTCACATTCCACTTTGTTAATGAAGGCTCGAATAAGTTGACTGATATTCTTTTAGAAAATGGTTTAAAAAAAAATAATCAATTCGCTTTCAATGCCCCCTTTTCTAAATGTCATTTTATCACATAATTCTGTTGTCCCTAATAATACTCTGTTTGATGCTGATTATAAGAGATAAATACATCGATCTTCCGTGATGGTCGGAACGCCCTTTACTCATTACCGGGATGATCTCCAACCAATGAGCGACGAATAAAGGGGACTGCAATCAATCCGACCAATAAGCGGCAGATCGCGTTTTCCGTCTCAAATTTTTGATGAATTTAGATTTAAAAAGACTCTCGATCTGACTGCAAAAGAATCAGTAGGTATCTATCTTCGCACTTCCCGTTTGTATTTAAGTTTGTTTCAGTTTTAATTAGTTTAGTAAATCCAAAGTTACAAATTCGTGTTATCATTTCCCAGCTGTTTACGCAAAATTAAGTTAGCGCGTGAAGTGTGTGGTCAGTTGTTATGACGATCTGAGGTTTATCGAAATTTCTGATACGTACACGCGACATTACAAATGATATGATTTCTTCACATAAAAGAGGTGTTTTAAACATAAAATCCATACATGTGTTTTGGTAGAGCATTGTCTAAATAATTTTCATGCAATAAATTTTAATGATTCTATCGCCTTAATATCAAAACCAGGGTAATTTAAAAGGATTTTTTTTGAAATGGTGTTCATTTCTAAAGATCCCAACATAATGAATTAAAAAACTGAATGAATGTAATGCGTTGAATTATCAAGATTAAATTTAAACATCCATCAAAGTTCCAATGTGTGTTTAACTTTGTGTTTAACCTGTACCTTTTATTTCTCCATATATAAAAATGAATTGCTGTTCGTTTATCTCGCTTGAACTCGAGAACGGCTGGACGGATTTTGCTAATTTTGATCTTGAAATATTTGTGGAAGTTTAGGGAAGGTTTTTCGGTGAGAAACATAAATAATAAGTAACGGAAATACTGAAAAAGGTCTGATGAAAGTATAGTAGTCAAATAAATAAATGTCAAGACGATTATTAAAATCTATCATCAGTTTATCAGTGCGCGAGAACTTTATTGATTTTAAAATGCCAAGGAGAAGACGACCTGACTTAGGTCGTCCAAGTTAATCAAATGTCATCATCATCATCATCAACCAGCCCTTATCGTCCACTGCTGGACATAGGCCTCCCTCATGGCTTGCCATCCGCGTCTATCTTGACCTGCGTGGATCCAGTTGTTTGCAACTCTTTTCAGGTCATCAGTACAACGTGTAGGTGGTCTTCCTCTATTTCGCTTATCTGTGCGTGGCCTCCATTCCAGCAACCTCTTTGTCCACCTATCGTCACTCATTCTGGCCACGTGTCCTGCCCAATTCCATTTTAATGTGGTTATTCGTTCGACGATATTTTTCACACCGGTTTTTCGCCGCAGGTCCTAGTTTGTGACGTGGTCCCTCAAACTCAATCCAAGCATTGACCTTTCCATTTTGCTTTGTGCTACTTTGAGTTTTCTCGCTGATGTCACTGTTAAGGTGAGTGTTTCCGCGCCATATGTGAGCACTGGCAGAACGCACTGGTTGAACACTTTTCTTTTTTGACAGATGGGGAGTTCGCTCTTAAAGACGTGTCTTAACTTTCCATAGGCCGCCCATCCGAGGTTGATCCGAGGTGAATCAAATGTGTGACCAGCTAAAGGAAGTTCCAAATGAGATGAACCTTCAGTGACAATTGATATGCGCAAACTTTTAGCGGGACCGTTCAAATATGTACGAAGTAAAGTGAAAGTACTGGTAAAAACGTTGGTCGAGCAGTCAAAAACGAGCAACCCACAACTGGGGCGGGAAGTTTGAATTGGGGACAGAAATCGATGATTAGTCTTGAAAAGAACTATTTTTATAATGAATCGCAGAGAAAACGTATAGAAAGACACAAAGGAAACAGGAAAAACGCAAGCCAAACACAAACAAGTGGGACCATCAAAATCTAACCTCAAACTATGTGTCTGAGTGTGTGAGAGTAGTTAACGTCTCCTTTTTGCTGCAAGGCTAATCTGGACGAGACCTACAGTTTAACATGGACTCCGAAACAGGGTCCTCGAGCACGATTGTACCCCTTAAGGCTCTCACCCCAGTAACCTCAAACTAAATAATGTTTAAAACAAACACAGAACGTCTTCTTAGTTTATGCCTTGCGTCTTTTCGTTTTGTTTCTGAGTTTAACATTTTTAGCATGGATAATAGTTCGGCAACTCGACATATTTTCCTCTCTTTACGCACGATGACGTAGGGTTCATCTCATTTGGAACTACCTCTACCTCAAGTGCAAATCGCACTGACGACCAGCGAGAGATAGATAACGATAACATTCGTATTGGTATGACAGAATTGCGTTCCATAGTGAATAATTATGAAGTAGATAGGCTTAGAATGGAACGAGTTCGGGCACATCAAATACAACAGCAGCGAGCACGACATAATGAAATAGAGCGATTCCGCAGACGCAGTGTTCCTGTAAACCTGGAACAAGTAGCATCCCACTACGACCCGGAAATAGATTATTGGGTGTGCCGACCAATCTGTAAGGATTGGAGAAATGACAATAATTTATCAATATTGTAAAACGTTAAAATACAGCGGTGAATTTACATATGTTGTGCTGGTGGTAAAGTAAAATTGCAACAATTGTTCCCACCACCAGATCCATTACGCTCATTAGTTTCTGGGATGGAAAATGACTCTAAACGTTTCTTGGCCAACATCCAAAAATATAATAATTGCTTTCAAATGATGTCGTTTGGTGCAACGCAAATTATACAGGAAAATTTCATACCTACTTTCAGGGTAGTTTTTTATAATTTATTTATTAAAAATTTAAAAAGATAATATAATTGCAAATACAAGGCCAGTTTCCGGAATCAACTTGGAGTTTACCGGTTTCGCGCATGGGCCATTATACGTCACGTGTTCGCGAGTCGTAAAACCATCATCTTTATATATTTACGCACCGCAAAAAAGACAAAAAATATAGTAGATCAGAAAGCGTTAAATTGATTAGGTGTATAACTGTGTTGCATTTAATTTAATGTAGATAACAATTTTGTATTAAGTTTGGACCATATTTTTCGAAAATATATGTAGGTGATAGGAGGTTCACCCAGTCATCTATAATTTTTATCTATCTGTTTTCTTTAAACTTTACGTGGCAATGCAACGCATGCCGGGTACGGCTTGTATTATATATAAATATCTTCACCGTGACGACATAAATATGTTTCACCATGAATATATATGGTACGTTCCACGCCGAATTTAGAATTTTTTTTTAGATATAGCCCAAAATGAAGCAAAATGGTCCTTTTGGGCCCCTGAAACTCCCCCTAAATTTTTAGGACCCCAAGTGGAACAGAACTCACGTTATGGACAATTGAAAATTGAAATTTTCAAGTTCGGCTCCAAAACCAAAAATTTTCAACCATCCAGAACTTGTAAGATACCCATTTTTATGAAAAAAGTTTTAAACAAAAGTTGTTTGCAATGCTTTAAACTTTTGGAAACTGCTAAAAAAAAGTTCATCCGACATGGTTCACTGTTGACGAGTCTTGGCGCCATTAGTCGTCAGGCCGCCAAAAAAAAAAACATTATCAGGTTTCCTGACCAAAAAAATCAGGAGCGTAGCTGGATTCGATACAAAACTTTTGAGCCCAAACAGAAGTTCGCCAGACCTAAGGGCTCTGAGAAAAAAAAAAGGTAAATTCCGGCAAAAATCCCTTGATACCAAAAAAAATTCATTGAGCCCCCAGAAATACATTGTTTGCTAGTCAATATCAAACCATGAGCGACATGTATTTTTGAAGTTGACTGGGGGACAATGTCACTAAGGTTGACATGCTATTTTCATATAAGTAGAGCATTTCCCAAGTCCCCGGCGGCTCAAAAACTCAAAATTCCTCAAAATACTTAAATATTGAGCTCAGACGACTCGCTTGACGCACATTTTTTATCCAAGAAGCGACTCTCACCCAAACTGTTGCTTTTGTTGATGTTTTTGAAGGTCTACAATGGTTGAAGACAACGCTGAAGCAACCTTCCACAAGAATATGGCTGGAAATTTGAATTTTCAACACAAATCTTCAAATTTGGGACCAGACCTTAAGTCTGGCGAACTTCTGTTTGGGCTCAAAAGTTTTGTATCGGATCCAGCTACGCTCCCGTTTTTTTTTTGTCAGGAACGCTGATTACCTTTTTTTTTGGCGGCCTGACGAATAATGGCGCCCAGACCCGTCAACAGTGAATCGTGCTGGATGAACTTTTTTTCAGCAGTTTCCAAAAGGTTTCCAAAAGTTTAAAGCATTACAAACAATTTTTGTTTAAAACGTTTTTCATAAAAATGGGTATTTTTCCAAGTTATGGATGGTTGAAAATTTTTTGTTTTGGAGCCGAACCTGAAAATTTCAATTTTCAATTGTCCATAACTTGAGTTCTGTTCCACTTAGGGCCCTAAAAGTTTAGGGGGAGTTTCGGGGGCACAAAAGAATCATTTTCCTTAATTTTGGGCCATATCTAAAAAAAAAAATCCAAATTCGGCGTGGAACGTACCATATGTATTTTATAATTTTGGTAACAGTCAACTCACTTATTCGAAATATTATAAAAAAAATTCCTTCAAGATCATGAATTTATAGCTCACTCCTTTCTGCTGCTTCAATTACTACTTACACTAATGAGTACTATTATTTTTTAGTTGACATAAGTACCTGCGTAGGCATTTGTATTACTTACTCACATTAAATTTGGTACTTGCTTTCCTAGGTTTGCCCCAAAGAAGGAATAAAATACCCCTGAAAGTTAGGCTAATTAGTTATTTGCCTTTCTTTTAAAGATCTTTTGACTACATATCTGAAGAGAGTTCATTTTCTTCAACATCCATTTCTTATAAGTCAGGCTATGCATATTTGATATTTTGTGATTTGACGATAAAATTTTTAGGTGATTTACTTCAATTTTACCAACTATTTTGGATTAATGTTTTCAGCATTCTCCAATTGCACATGTTTACAATGAAAAGTAGATCTCTAACCTTCTCGATTGCTAAAAGTTAAAGTTAAGTTAAAGTCGATGTATATGGCACCTCTACAATACCAAACTATACCATATAAAGTTGCTACACCCTTCTGAAATTGTAATTTTGAACGTTTAAACGCTATTCCTTTGAGTTCTTTGAATATCCACTTGAAAAGCTCTACAATTTGTTAGGAAAGCTACGTTTAGATGTACCCATGATTTCCAGGAAGTGTCTGCGCCCATCGATGTACATCATCGCCTCGTGATAAGTCATTGGTACTAACTCGCTGACCTTCTCGGGTACCTGGTAAGTGAAATGTAGGGCGTTTGTTGTGTCGTTCTTGCCCGTGATCGGGTTGAACGTCTCGACGTATGTAATCACCTGAATGTAATTCATCGACGTGTATACGACATGCGCGTGCATCTGGATCAGAGAGCTCACAGCTATCGGTTTTTGGAAGTATATGTCGCTAATGCTCTTGAGGGTCGGCCGGTACTTGCTGAAGATGTAGCCGAGTACCCAGGCGAGCTCCTCGGCCTGTCGCATGATGTACCCGCCGAAGATGGTATTGTGGAAGTTGCGCTCCTGCGGGTGCGAGAAGACGACGTTCGAGAGAGTGGCCGAGCTCATCCAGACGCTGCCCGGAGGCAGGTGGCGATTACGTAGGCTGAAGTCGTTGCCGTCGAGAGTTGTCATATACAGGTTGTGGATGATTTTCTGCTCGTTGGCGTCAGGGATCACCTAGAAGGAAACGACCAGTGAAGATTACTCACTCAAATCACTCTTTAGTATATAGTCAGGAAGCTAGCTACATTTTTCGATTAGCCACTTTCGATCATTATTATTATGCATTTATGTCATAGTTCTTTGGAGACCACGAAAGGACAGAAAAGGATGTTGCCTATCACCGATCCTATTTAAAATCTACATTGACAACGCCTTACAAGGGTGGCCAAATAAATGTAAGAAGAAGAGTCGGAAAAATACATACCTTGTATTTTGCAGACGACCAAGTAGTGGTGGCCAAAGATCAAGAAGATTTAGAGTACGTAAGTAGGAAGCTCAAAGAAGAGTACGAAAAAGCAGGCTTAAAAATTAACATATTTATATATATGTGAATACTTGGTTGTCGGAAACAGTGAATGCAACAATCTTTCTCTTGAGGCTGAAAAAATAAAGAGGGATGGAGAAGTAAAAATACCTAGGGATTATATCAAATAATCACGAAATTAACGAAAAAAACGAGATTAATGAAAGAATCAATAAAGACAGAAAAATGATGGGAGTATTAAACTCAGTTCTACGGGAAAAAAGCATTAAAAATGAAACTAAGAAGCGAATGTATAAGAGCCTTATGGAAAGTGCGATGCTATATGGAGCTAAAGTGGGATGTTGGTAAGAGGAACACAGCGAAATTTATGGCAACCGAGATGTACTTCCGACGAAGGAACTGTGGGAAGTCAAAATTAGAAAAAGTTCTAAACTCGCAAAAGCGACAAATTATGAACAAGGAACAGACAGTCGCTGAGAAGATTGAAAGGAGACAGTTGGTATGGTTCGGCCATAGAAAAATTATGAATGAAAATAGATGGCCCCGAAAGGTACTTGAGTGGATACTGCCAGAGAGAAGAAAAAGAGGACGACCAAAGAGAGGTTGGTGAGATGATGTGGAGGAAGCCATGAAAGCCAGAAACGTGTAGGGGGAAGCGTGATTCGATAGAAGAATACAGAAACTGGGGACGGAGAAGCGGCGACAGCCGTTACCAATCCATTTTAAGTTCTTATTCTAACTATAACAGCGTGTTCGGATGGCCACTCTCGGTCACTCTTGAGAGTAATCTGAGAGCATAAATTGCGTTCAGATGGCAGTAGCGAATAATTCTCTTTCAGAAGCTGGCGTTCGATTGGGCGATCGAACTACTCTCAGTGTTCCGAGGTTATTCGACGTTGCTGTTACTGTATGCTATGACTGTACGCGGCAGACAAAATGGGAGCAAAACAAACCGGTGTATTTTGGAGGTTTAGGGGCGGCGGTGGCCGTGTGGTTTAAGGCGCTGGCTTTGAGTCAGGCGGCCACTGTCGGGGTGGGTTCGAATCCCACGTAATCCATGGATGTTGTGATTGTTGCGGGAAGTGTGTAAAATGTATCAAAAATCCCGTTCCTATTCATGCCGGTAACCAGGCCGGATAGGATCGGATATCCTGTAGGAGGGCGGGATTAGGATACACACACCCTGAGTCAGTAGAGCACGGAGTGTATCACCTGGGGTGAGAGCTTTAAGGGGGTACAATCGTGCTCGATGACCGTGGTTCGGAGCCCACGTTAAACTGTAGGTCCCGTCCAGATTAGCCTTGCAGCAAAAAGGAGACGTTAACTACTCTCACACACACACATTTTAGAGGTTATGTTGCAATGATAAACGATAAACATAAGGAACAGTTTCATATTTTTTGGTATGTTTGGAGGTTTCGTGTTGTTTTGTTGACGTGTACTGGTTATGGGGCCATGCATACTGCTGCATTATTACAATTATTAGCATCATCGTCTGATGATGAGGAAGAGATGGAAATAGTTATGTGTTGTAATGTATTATATGTTGATAAAGAACCAATTTCACATGCATTGGATTTAATGCATTCATTTTTGTCCATGCATAGGTGCCCTGATAAGTCACTTTATTGCGTCTCGATCAGGGGCAAAAATTTTGACACATTCGTCTGAGCATCAGGATTAAAGAGATGCGCTTGAACTATGACTTTAAAATGTGTCTGGATTAAAGAAGTTACACTGTATTGATAATCTTTTTTTATGGACAGGTATTCTGCAAATAAAACAACCATGAGAAAAGTTTCAACACTATTTGATATAACTAAAAGCAGTTGTTCATGTATGATTCAAAACATTGGCCATTTGATACAGCAATAGGTCAACAAAGTGTATGTAATGGACAATTTAATTGTAGATTAATGGCTTTCCGAGAGTGATAGGCTGAATCAATGGCAGTTAACATACTTATAAGGACTTCCGCATCCGCACATGAAATTAAATCTATCTATGTAAACAGACATTATCACATGTTGATCATTGATTGACATTTACTGGTTCACCCAGTAAGATCCAGAATGCTAGAATTTTTAAAATGCCATTTATTTACCCAACAATTTTAAATTTAGAAAGAGAATATTATATTATGCGAGACTCAGCCTATCCCATATCAGAAAATGTTTTAACTCCATACAAATAATATGGCACTCTTACAACATCAGAGAGAAATTTTAATAAAAAAAATTCTTAAATAAGGGAAGAAATTGAAAATGCCTTCGGTCTTCTGAAGTTCAATATCGGCAACTTCTTGTTGATTTGCTACATTTAAAGAAAGTATCATGTTTCATTTTAGAATGTTGTGTTCTACATAACATGTACATTGATAACAATGATAACATAGAATTAGTACACGATGGAGAAAATCATGGCAATGTTGATGAACTTCCAATACAAAATAGAAGAGGTACTCTCTTAAAAAGACTAGGAGAAATGAAAAGAAACGAACTGAAAGTATTAATAGAAGTTCGAGTCGTATATTTTTCGGGATTTGATCTATTCAGGTTCACAGTTTGCATCAATTCATAACTGTCAAACATAGACGCTGATTTTAGTTGACTAGTAGAAAATAATTTCAGTAAGATCGTTTTTAACATTGATTGACTAGTTTTGACGGTTATGCACTGGTACGAACTATGATGACGACCTATCCATTCGTGAATGTGTACATTAAAAAAAAGTTACTAATGGAAGTTGCCACAAAAATCATGAGGAAAAACTTGTTCAAAGTTGTATACAAGGCGTCAATGAAAATTTATTATGATTCATTAGTTATTGTATTATTTAATGTCAAGATTATTAGTTGTCTAATGTATCGTTTACAAATCAACGTTAAAGCAAACATGCTATATTCGAACAAAGCATACAAGTGGTTGGTTGACTATATTGCTCCGACAGAAGTGGGATAGAGCATTGAGTATATTTGACAGATCCAGAGCAGATCAAATGTTCTCGTTTGAACACACTATAAGCGTCAGTCATAATATTACGGTTAGCTGGCAATGGGTGTGCAAACGGGCCACTGACCCACGCGTATTTTTTTTTCAAAACTATGTCATCGCTGATGAGGTGAAACCAAAGTTAGTTTATACTATACATAAGACGAAGAAAATCATCAACTGGCAGATTACAGGTGAAAAGTTCATTAGCTGATCGTGGGAAAATAAAAAAAAAATGTTTTCCAAGTCATAGCAAATTAAGTGAATTTAAAGTATATGGTAGTTTATATTATACATAAAACAAAAAACATAATCAGCTGGCGGATTACAGATGCAAAACCCGTCAGCTGATGCGAGAAACGTATAGATTAATGCGCGAGGGGTAGCAGTGTCGTGGTGTTTCAATCCTGTCAACTGACGAACTTTCCACCTGTAATCAGCCAGCTGACTATGTTTTTTGCTTTATGTATACTATAAACTATCATATACTTTGGTTTCACTTAATTATGCTATGACTTGGAAAACATTTTTTAAACTTTCTCACGGTCAGCTGACGAAATTTCCACGAGTAAAACGCCAGCTGACGATTTCCTCCGTTTTATGTACAATATAAACTAACATATACTTTGGTTTCATTGATATGATGACTTAAATTTAAAAAAAAATACGGGTGGGTGGGTGGACCCTTCGCACTTCGCACACCCACCGCTAGCTTACATAATATGGACTAACGCTTAGTTCAGATAAGAACGATCACATAAATGCAGAAATTAAATGATCGAAATGACTAATCCAAAATGCAGCTGGCTTCCTAACTAATAGTAGTCTAGTATTAGACTAGGTCTAGTAGTTACAATTACAGTGCAACAACAGTGAGTTAACACTTGTTGAAGTTGTTCACTGTTTAAATTTAATAATGAAGCAAATATATCGGGAAGACACAACCACAGGTGAAATTTAGACTGAGTATATTAAATGGTCCACTATGCAAGGGCACATTTGTTACTTTTTTAGTTCAAAGATCAGAATATATAAATTCAATGATTATTCAATTGACACCTCCACGACACAGATAGTTCAGGATAAGACAATCAGAAGCTTACCCAGAAATAAAATAAATCAAAACATGTGCACAATGGGTCAACAATGGGTATTTTGGCGTTTGTGCTGTATAGTATGATTGACGGATCTATAAAAGCAAGTCATCAACTGGTAGTATGGTCAAACAATACAAAACCTTCGATTTAGTTGTTTGTAACTAATCCCAACGAGATAAAATCATATCACAATGAAAGCAGCATAACAGTCTATGACGGTGAAAAATTTAAAACAAAGTCTGAATACAAATACAGGTCTTTTAAATTCGAGATTCCAGTGGAGATAAAGGTCAGCCTTTGAAAGGAAACTTTTGGCCAGTAGGAATTTCAGTTTACAAGTTTTTAACCTCGAGGAAGTTAATATATCAAGCGAAGGAAACAAAGGACGCCAACCTGCACGAAACAAGAAAGTAACTCTTCTTCACTACAATGTTAGATCAATAATTGAATCAAGAATTGGAGGCAACAATTATAGACAAAGAGCTGGATATAATCTGTCTCACTAAATGTTGGCTCAATCAATGTGAACCTGCTATTCTTTGTCTGGAACGTTTTAAAATTGATCTCCATCATCAAGAAAGTCTCACAGAGGAGGTTGAACTGTAATATTGATTAGAGCCAACATCAGTCTCACCATAGTTGACCATCTTAATAATCTGACACTACATAACTGAATTCTATGTGGTATCAGTAGAACTTGTTGAAACACTATTCTTATTTATGTACAGATTATCAGGGGGAGACTGACATTTTTCTGGCAGTGTTATAGTATAGTATCTAAACTCAAACAAAGTAAAAGTGTTGTACTGGCGGGTGACTTCAACATGCACTTTAAAATTTAATTTGAAGAGTACAAGCTTGGTCAACTTATTTAGAATATATGGATTTAACGGCCTAATATCTCAGGTAACACGTGGTGAGGGCTCTCTAAATAATGTCTCGATGAACTTAGTATATAATTTTCTAAAGATAAAGACAATCTTGACATATCTGATCATCTTGGTCAACTCATTCATTTTAAATAAAACAGATAGACCTGTACCAAACACACTAATACTAATCCAAGTACAGGGTGATCAACAATGACTGTTTGAGTTGGCAATCCTACCTGGAGGATTTTTTTGCCTAAGGGTTTGCAATGCTACAACCAGACAAGGCGTATCAACTTTAAATAGGTTGCCTCAAGCGATCCTGACCTACCACAACGTCATCTACGTCACACGGTGACCGGCGATGCAAAAAATACTTTGAAAAACTCAAAACTGTTGTCAATTACAAACGAAAACGCCAGCCAAACGCCGAATTGTCAGAGTAATACAGAGCATAGATGAAACCAGAGTTAGATTAAACACAGGTAATAAAACTCAGACCTGGGTCGCCAGTCTATGTCACGAACTCCGCCTCCCCTGCGCGACCCCCTCGCCAGGAAGTTTGTTTCATTTATTTGACAAAACAATCAGCGTTATGTAAGTGGCTGGATCGACATAGCAGCGAAGGCCAAATAAAAGAAGAAGAAGAACAATCAGCGATAAGATTGTAGGTTATGTGAATAAAAATTAACGCTTAAAAATGAAACTCGAAATACAGAACAATGATTTAATTAAACCGGCTAAAGGTAATGCTCAAAATGCCCCCCATTTTGGTCCAGACATAAAGTAACTCTTCTTTTTAGGCTCTCGAAGATATTCACCAGCATATTGGGGGTAATGTTTGCCACTTCCTGAACTATTGCCTCCTGCAGCTCCTCTTCAGTATGCAATATATTCCTAAAGACATTGTCCTTCAAGAGCCCAAATAACGCAAAATCTAATGGGGTGAGATCTGGTGACCTACTTGGCCATATGCCCTGACTAATTACTCTGTCGCCGAAATTCTCTCTTAAATATCCCATAGTAGCACGAGCCGTATGTGCCCTTGCAGAGTCTTGTTGGAAATATCCAATTTGATGCTTTTCGTCTGTTAATTGGTTTATAAAAGGCCTCAAAAAGTGTTGGATATATCTCTCCGAATTGACGGTAAAATTAAAAAATATCGGCCCATACACCCGCGTCCTTGAGACTGCCAACCAAACTCCAACTTTAACCAGGTGCAAATTTGTCTCTCTGATAGCATAAGGATTTTCACCTGACCAAATTCTGTAATTTTGTTTATTCACATAGCCGTTGAGATGAAACCAGGCTTCGTCGGAAAAGAAGGTATTGTTAAGGATATCATTATTATTTAATATGTCATTGAACCAATTGCAAAATAAAACTCTCTGCGGGTGATCAGGAGGCGTTAATGACTGGACGATGGAAATTTTGTAAGGGTGATACTTTAATTTCTTTTTAAGCACAGTGGAGCAACTTCCATATGATAAACCTGTAAAACCGTGAATTAGAACAACATGAAAATGTGGAAGTCTTATGGGTAAGAATGAAAATTGGTTGAATAGGAGGCATAAGGACCAAACCTGTTTGAAGGGAGGGCTTTCTTAAGGATTTGCGAGGACTTCTTTGCGTTCGAGTTCTGATATCCTTGACAACTTCCTCGTTTAGAGTAGAAGGTCTACCAGTTGATTTTTGTTTGCTTACGCTCCCTGTGTTTAAATAACGTTCAACTACTCGCATACAATGCTGCTGAAAGACAGCAAAAGTGACCAAAGTCTCCGGAAACATTTCCTGAAATTGCTGGTATGTCGCTTCGAGAGAGTACTGCCAACCAGTAATTGGGTTATAAATCCCGCTTTGAAAGTACGCCATTCCAACGAAAATATCGTGTTGTAACGTGAAAACCATTTTAAATAAATAAATAAATTTGAAAAGAATAACAAAAATTTGAATTTGACATAGCAAATTCAAATTACCAGTTGTACCATTTAAAAATGAAATTCAGCATTGCCAACTCAAACAGTCATTCTTGATCACGTTGTACAAAGCGAGGCTAAATAATTTTTACATGGTGGAAAATACGAACTGGTTCTTTTTGGTAAACATGTTCATAAAAACTTGGAATGTTTATGTTTATGCTGAGGGAAGCATGTATGCAAAGCTTCCCAGAAAAAAAAATGCTTTCGATTAAAGTAATGGGATAAATGGGGTAAGATTGGTATGATGTCTTAATGTGTATGAGAGAGATTCCGAATTTTCTATATGATTTATGTAAGCAGCACAATAAAACAAGATTCCCACGAATATATAAAAAGCACAGAACCAACTATAAACGATAGTAGAACAAATATTAAAAGTAAAAAAAAAACTCTTGGAGCAAATTTTGACAAAATTTCCAAAAACCGACTAATGGCAACAATAAACTACCCCGTTATCCCGACCAATTTTAATGCTTATTGGGAGGTCCTCGTGTAGCACAAAGTGTTAATTCAAAGTTGGGACCGTTTGTGGTTTTTCTTTTCAGAAAAAAACATACCACAGACATACCCACGGACATACTTTTAAAAACATGTTTTTTGGACTGGGGGACCTTAAAACATGTTTTTTGGACTGGGGGACCTTAAAACATCTAGAAATGCTAATAACTCAAATTCGAAAAATCGACCCAATTACAATACTTCTCATATATGAGTGCCTCATATGGGAAAGCCATTCTTCTATTTCTTCTCAGTAGTTTTACAACCCTTCGTGGGTTTTAGCTGCAAAAACGACCTGCCTCTATCCATCTCTGTCCATCATGGCTTCCCTCCAGTTGTCGATTCCCATAGTTTTCAGGTCCTTGACTATGCTGTCTCTCCATCTGAGCCTTGGTCTCCCCAATGGTCTTGTTCCTACTGGATTGTGTTCCCACATTGTCTTAATAAGCCTGTCACTGGGGGCCCTCTGGACATGTCCAGCCCATCGTAGTCGTTCGGACTTCATATACTTCGTTTTGTTTGGGTTTTGGTACAGTTCTTCTATTTCGCATTTGTTTTTATGCAATATAGTGTCCGTTACTCGATACTTCTTAGTATCTTTCGCTTGAATCTTTGCAGGAGCAGTTCATTGTGTTTTATAAGTGTCTAGGTCTCACAGCCGTAACAGATTGCTGGTCTAATCATCGATTGGTATATTCTGATTTTTGGGGCTTGTGATAACAATTTCGACTTCATTAGTTTCTACAGAGCGAAATAGCACCTATTCCCACTCTGTATCCTTGCTTTGATTTCCTCGGTGATATCGTTATCTGATGTTATAAGTGTTCCCCAGTATTTGAACTGTCTAACATTCTCAAAATTGCAGTTGTCTACTGTAACATTTTGACCTAATCTGAGAGCTGGTGTCAGGAAAAAACGACCGATCTGCACAAGTTTCGAATGCTACTCATATGCGAGAACAATACCTACTATTAACAAAAAAATGTTTCTGTCACCCCAAATCGGTACCATTTTGTTAATAAACAATCGTCAATATTGCAAAATAGGGTAGTAATTTGACCGATCTGCACAAACCCCAAAATTTGAATACTGCTACTTTTCATCAAAAGAAGGCACTCCGAACTGTTCTGCCATGTCGGACTGGTGCGAAAATCGTTCTGCCTGGGGTTTTTCCACGGAAAAATTTTGACCAATCTGCACAAGTTCCAAAATGGTAAACATGAATTTATAATGTTAAACAAAGTCCTCGAATACCATTCTGCCAGACTAAAATGGTGCGAAAAATGTTCTGCCAAGCCATTTTCCGAGAGGAAAATCTGGAAAATTCAACCAATGTGCACAAGCTCCAAACTTTACACACGACATCGTTATGACACAGAAACCTTATGCGAACTATTCTGCCAACCCTTTTCGGTCCGAAAAGTGTTCTGCCAAGTAATTTTCCAGTAAAAAAATCTTGAAAATTCGACCAATTCGCACAAGCTTCAAATTTTACACACGGCTTCGTAATTACACAGGAAGCTTATGTGAACTATTCTGCCAGCTTGAAACCGTGCGAAAAATGTTCTGCCAAGCAAGTGTTGGATAGAAACCCACGAAATTTTCCGACGATGATGAATAAATAATGTGATGAATAAAAAAAGGAAAGAATAAATGTAAAGAAATATCTTTAATAACAACAAAATAAATATTAACTTTTTTTTCATAATTTTTTTTTTCCGTCAATCCCCTTCGTTGGAAGCCATAACACATCGCCAAATTCAACATTTCAAGCACAATTTAATAGAATTAATGTAACATAAAGGGATTAGGTAGTATCATGATGTTACTCGAATTATTTAGAATTATTCTGAATAAATTTGACTGATACCACGTTCTGATTGAATTTTAACGAAAAAAGTAGAGGGATGAATCTCTTCAAATTGACCAAAAAATGCGGGGAAATTGCCAAATTGACTTACAAGTTCGAGGTGATTTTTAAGAATTTCGTGGTTTTCTATCCAACACTTGCTTGGCAGAACATTTTTCGCACCGTTTCAAGCTGGCAGAATAGTTCACATAAGCTTCCTGTGTAATTACGAAGCCGTGTGCAAAATATGAAGCTTGTGCGAATTGGTCGAATTTTCAACATTTTTACTGGAAAATTACTTGGCAGAACACTTTTCGGACCGAAAAGGGTTGGCAGAATAGTTCGCATAAGGTTTCTGTGTCATAACGATGTCGTGTGTAAAGTTTGGAGCTTGTGCACATTGGTTGAATTTTCCAGATTTTCCTCTCGGAAAATGGCTTGGCAGAACATTTTTCGCACCATTTTAGTCTGGCAGAATGGTATTCGAGGACTTGATTCAACATGACAAACTCAGATATACCATTTTGGAAGCTGTACAGATTGGTCAAAATTTTGTCTCCATTTTTCCGTCGAAAAAACCTAGGCAGAACGATTTTCGCACCACTCAGACATGACAGAATAGCTCGGTGTGCCTTGTTTTGGTGAAAAGAAGCAGTATGCGCATTTTGGGGTTTTGTGCAGATTGGTCAAAATTCTTCCGTTTTTTTACAACCGTTTTTCTTAAATAACAATAAATATTCACCAGCCTGAGGTAGCAGAAACGCAATTTCGTTAATAAAGTGGCATATTCCATATGTGAATAAAGTTAAAAACTTGTGCAGATCGGTCGACTTTTCTGACATCAGCTCTGCTACTATATCTTTGGGGCCGAGGGCGTGTTGTGTGCATGTATTTGGTTTTATTCTCGTTTATGGTTAGTCCAATTTTTCTGCTCTCTTCTTCTATCTTCAGAAAGTTTTTTTTTACTTTGCTGGTGCTTCCTGCCACTATATAGATATCGTCCGCAAAAGCCAATATCATTTGTGATTCACTGTTCTTGAAGATCTCCGTGTTGATGTTTGACTTTTTTATAGCCATACCCAGTACGGTATTGAAGAGTATTGGAGACAGTCCATCACCTTGTTTTAGGCCATTGGTCACTGTAAACTTCCAGGTCGTTTGACTACCTAATCTTACACATAGTTTGGTCAAATTAATGAGTTTTTTCGGTATCCCCATACTCTCCATGGCAATCCATACACCTTCGCGTATAATTGTATCATAGGTTTGACGAAAATCAATGAATAGTTGGTGAACAACTTGGTTGAATTCTCAGCTTTTTTCAAGAAGTTGGCGGATTGTAAATATTTGATATAATATATAGTCGATCTGTTCTTCTGCATATGGTGCTATTCGCTTCAGTAAAATATTAGACAGTATTTTATATGCTGAGTTAAAAGCCATTGATCACAAAAAAACAGCAAATGATCAGGCCATTAGTAATGCAGTATTGCAAAGAACCTTGTCAATATCATAAATAAAAAAAATTAAACTTTAATAAACAGCATAAAGGCATATCACAGATATCAGACGAATTTAATAACTTCTGTCAAATTGCAAATGGTCTCATTGAGGACCTTCCTCATCGCAATGTAGACCTATGAAAACGAATGAATCTTTAGGAAAAGTCAGCATGGTATCAGGTAAAATAAAAGTACATCACTAGAAATTGCGGGACTTACATTTTGGAAACTTTTGAAGATCGCCAATATGTCTCAGAGATTTTTTTGATTCGAATAAGACTTTCAATTATGTGAGTCGGTCTTCTGATGCACAAGCTGAATTTTAATAACTTAAGTCAAAAAACCTCCCTTTGATCGCGTTTTATCTCAACAATCATTATCAGAATGTAAAGGTACAGGGTGTAGTGTCCACTGTAAATATTGGAGCTCCTCAGCAATTGATCTTTGGACCAATCCCATTCCTAATCTATATAAATAATCTTCCTTAATCTATCTGATTGGAAAAGTATGTGCTGGATTCTGATGATACAAAAGTGTTTGTCACAGAGGAAACAGAGCAGGCTGTTGGGGCCTTTTGCATGACACTGGAAGATGTAAAGAAATGGTTCCTGTCGAACAATTGCTCCTAAGAGCTGGTAAAACCCAAAAGATAGTGTTACCTTTAAGGAGTATTAAACGTGAATAAAACGGAGCGTGTAAAATTTTTAGGTGGTATGATAATTTTAGAGGAAGGCAAATAGTAGATAAATAGTAAGAAGAAATAAAAATAAGTTAATGGGAAAACTACAGAGAGGATTGCAGACACAATTTTGTAAATTTTAAAATGGTTACGAAAAGGAAGCCAAAGCGCAAAATGGTAATCGGTTGCGAAACCGGCAGCACTCTAAAAGGTGTGCCACAATACGTGAGCATACACGTCTATAGAATTCAACCTGGAACTACAGCAGAAGAGATGTGTGACCACCTGAAACCTCTTTTCCCGGAAGTGAAAGCGGAAATCATGCAATCCAAACATCCGGATACCTATTCTTCTTTTAAAGTCAGCATCCATCAAGAAAACTTCGAGAAGGCAATGAACCCTACCCTCTGGCTGAAGAACGCATGTGTTCAGCGTTTTTTATACCTGAGGAGAAAAGAAACCCAACGAGAATAGCCGCTGTAACATCCGAACCATATCCTTTTAAACCCGATTTTCTTCTTTTAAATTGCCAGTCGCTGAACTTAAAATCGATTAATTTAATCACTACTGAATACCTAAATCACCCCAATGAAAGCTGGAATTTCCTCTGTTTAACAGAAACATGGACTCAATCAGAATACGCGAATCTTATCTCTTTCCCTGGTTTCAGCATTGTCTCAAGCTACTCCAGGACTAACCAAAAAGGTGGAGGGGTTGGCATCTGGTCTAGGAACAATCTTAACGTAGAGCCCATTGATCTATCACTTTTTTGTACACCAAGGGAAATAGAAATATGCGGCGCTCTATGGAAGACAAAGGCTCACACAAAAGTCGTGATACTTACCTGCTACAGGCATTGTACAGGCACGCTCTGTATCTGTTTTTCTTACTGGCGATTTCAACATTGATCCTAAAAGCAGTCCTTCCCAGTACTATAAACTCTCTAACCTCCTAGCTGCATACAATTTAACAAACAAAGTTTTTCATCCAACTAGAGGGAGTAATATCCTAGATTACGTTTTCTGTAACACTGACCAAGCTGAGAAATGTAAAGTACATGTCGTCAACAACGTAATATCAGATCACGAAACTGTTTTATTTAGTAGTGGTATAGACTGCCCTTTAAATTCCATCAAATCTACCATGCTTAAACGAACGTTTAACAATCTTAGCATAAACAACTTTCGGGAAGACCTTATCAATGAGGACTGGCAACAACTATTTGAGTTAGATGATATTGATACCGCATTTCAGTATTTCTATCAAGTCTTTTTATATCACTTTAATATACACTTTCCTCTAAAAAAAGAATAAAACAAATGATCAAGAACTGGGTCACTCCTGAGATCAAGATATCCAGTAATAATCTCAAAAACCTACACAGAACCTATAAACAAAACCCTTCGTTAAGAAATCAATATAAAAAAGCCCACAAAAAACACCTTCAATTAATATCTGACAGCAAAAGACAACACTATCAAAACGTTATTACCAGATCCGAAAACCAGGTGAAGGCAGCGTGGACCGTAATTAGGGACATAACTAACACACACAGAATTTACTACAATACTGTTTTAGAGACATCGGGAAACACTCCCTATTTCTTACGCCCTTTGCGGAACTGGATATATCTAATATTATAAAAAACAAATTAAAGAACAAATATTCAGCAGGGCCTGATGATGTATCACCTTACATTCTAAAACAAGTTTCAAACACAATAACTAAACCTTTGTCATTCCTGATTAACCTATCATTCGAACAAGGAAAGTTTCCATCAGCTCTCAAACTCAGTAGTGTCTCACCAATATACAAAAAAAAACAACAAGAAAGATGCTGAAAACTATCGACCCATTGCATTGACGTCTAGTTTCAGTAAAATTTTTGAATATTGTTTTCTGGAAAGGCTACAACCATTTTTAGATAAAAATAACATACTAGCCAGCTGTCAACACGGTTTCCAGACGAATAAATCAACACAAACCGCGCTCCTGGCATTTCATGAGAAAGTGGTCAGCTACCTGGAAAACGGGAACAGTCCAGCGGGAATATTCTGCGACCTTAGCAGAGCGTTCGATTGTGTTATTCATAAGCGCCTGATATACAAATTGGATAAATATGGTATACGCGGCATTCCTAATCAGTGGGTAGAAAGTTTCCTTGACGACAGAAACTTTTTTGTCAAAATCCGACACACCGACGCGAACTTTAACACTAGGGAGTTTTACTCCACACCTGTCCCATCAAATATAGGAGTTCCGCAAGGCTCCGTACTAAGACCAATTCTTTTCCTAATCTATATTAATGATTTACACGAGAGCCTGCCTGATAATGTCTCTGCCATTATATATGCAGACGACACGTCTTTCGTTATATCAGACAGCAGCAAAATACTACTTGAAAAAAAATGTAACCTGACATTAACAGAATTAAACAAATGGTTCTGCAGCAACTCTCTTTTCCTAAATAGCTCAAAGACGAACTATACCAGATACCATACCTTACAGAACCGTAATAATCTAGAACTTTATTTAAAAATTGGCCAAGATAATATATTGAGAACTGACACCTTCAAAATTCTAGGAATCAATATGGACCATACCTTAAATTGGAAACCACACTGCATAGAGCTAAAGAATAAACTATCTTCCTTCTGCTATTTAATCAGAAATCTTAGAGATGCACTAACTATGGAACTCTTACTATCCTTTTATCATGCACAGGTTCATTCCAGACTCGCATATGGAATAGTCCTTTGGGGAATGTCGACCTATTCCAGAGAGGTTTTCATCGGCCAAAAAAGGATCGTCAGATGTCTCACGGGAGTCTCCCAGATGACCTCCTGTAGAGGAATATTTAAACAACTGAACATATTGACTTTGCCAAGTATCTTCATACATGAGGTGTGCGCTTCTGTCTTCGCCAACAAACATGAATTTGTGACGAATGCGGCGGTGCATAACTTCGATACGAGAACGAAGGATAGATTCAGAGTGCCCAATGCTAGGTTACGTATAACATCAAACTCCCCATTCGTGGTAGGCCTGGAGATCTATAATAGGCTCCCCTCTGAGATCATACAGCAAAAGTCCATAGATCGATTCAAAAAACACCTCAAAACGTTTCTGATTGAGGGATGTTTCTACAACTTAGAGGAATTCTATAGCTACGTCGCACGATAATAATCCTCTCTTTTGGGTGAAGATATGTAAATTTTTCTGTTATTTATGATTGTTTTATTGACTCATGTTTTGCTTTATGTTTCGTTATGTTCGTCTAATGTAATTTGGTAATTACGGCTATTGCCTAATTTATCAAATTTTTATATATACCTTTTGCGCAGCAATCCTTTCATGGATTTTTTTTCCGACGGATCCTATATATTTGTAAATATCGATGGGAATAAATATCTACTTACTTACTTACTAAAGCTAGAAATAATCACATGTACATGTGCTTATATCATAGAAAATCAATTAGATGTCAAATATATTAAACATTTACATGAAATACAGTGATTTGCATAGCTATGATACGAGAAACAGAATATCTTAAAACCGTCTATTGCAGGCTGAAATGATACCAAAGTAAACCGGGGTCGATAGCTGTAAGACTCTATGGCCCCATGCCATAAAGATTCTTCTATAAAAATTACAAAAACTTAGTCAGGACATTTTTACTCAAAGGCTCATTTTACAGCATAGAATATTTTTAAATCTGTATTGTTTTAAAAATATTTTCTTTTCTTTTTTGTCCTTTTCATTGTTTCTATTTAACATATATATGAAAACTCATAATCACTGATAAGTGATGTTCTTTTAAACACTTCAGACTTGAGACTTTTAGAAAATTGTTAGGATTCTTTAAAACAATTTTCTATGCCCTGCGTGTGAATTTTTCTACTCGTATTTGTTAACAACTCGTCTTTAAATGTGATATGGAAAATATTCCATTTAGTTTGTTCTTCTTCACTCATCTTATACTAAACTAACGTGACCAGTTTGAAAAGCTTTACTTCTTTTCCTTAAATTTTTTAGTGCACTATTTCTGTGTACATATTTACTTTCCAATAATGTTCAAAAAGTTTTTCGATTCTAATGTAGCCCGTGGTATATAAAACAGTACCTACTAAGTTTTACTTCCCATTTTTACAATACATTCCACAGGTTCAGATTTAATTTATTTTAATTACATTAACTGCATACGTTAGCCATTCTTCCTATTAGAATAATGGGATGATGCATGTAACTTTTTGCCATCAACATGAATTCCTTGCCCCGCATATTTAGATCTATAAATTTTGAAGTCCTTTTCGTTATTTCACGTTTGTACTTGAGCCTGATTTTCGTAATCGCGTTAATTTTTTGTTTCCACTGCTCTTGGTGTAGTTCTGCTCTGCAGTTTCCACCATATTCTATTAATTTTATAATATACTAAATTGTACTTGGTATAGCTATTTTCTGTTTCTCGGAGATATGATAATCAAAGAACAACTGGGCTCTTTCAAATAGCTTGACTCGTTTGAAGTTCTACCATGGCCGAGAGTTGGCGCCACTGAACGAAAACCTAACTGGGCGTAGTCAAACAGCTCGACTGTTCTAAACGAGATAAGGATAAAGGTGGTTCAAATAGCGGATCCACAATAGAGCGAGAGAGAGAACCCAATGGAGTAGCTGTCTCAGCCTAACATGTTTGACGACTTATGCGTTAGGCAAAGATGGATGGTCACTTGGAGTCACTCTCTCGCTTCCATTTATTGGCATTGGTAGGAACGCTTCCATTTGCTGGCAGTCCTACAGCTTGCCTCCTCTACATATATTTTATCACTATGGGGTTCTTGTGTCCTCGTCCGTGGTTCTTTTTAATCATTTAGCTGAATTTGTTTGAAACGAACGCTATGAATTGTTGGGGCCTAAAGAAGTTGCAGCTAAAGCAGAGACAGGTTATCATAAATGAGAAAGTAGAATTGATTTGACAGTTTAAATTAGACTGTTCATTTTAGATGTTGAACGGAATTGAACCATTCAATTTAAATTACTCTTAAAAATTTGTAAAATGAAAGCAACTAAAGTTCTTTTAAGTAAAATTCCACTTCTCCCTGAGATGGTGCCTTCCATTCATCTGGCAAATTGATGCATGCCATATATGGCGGAGCTTATGGAGAACATAAATGAACACAGTCAGTTTTACACATGGTTTCAGCAAGTTATTATCGATTATATCATACATTCTGTAGAGCGATGCTACAAGTGATTTTGTATGATAGGTAATGTCTATGCAAGACAGTAAGAGAGTGAGTGATCCTGCATTCCTGTACAAAAAATGTGAAATCGTGGAATATTTCCCAATTGTGTTACTTTGAATAGTGCTATGAAATTTGCTTGAGACTGTCAGTGTAAGAATATATGACAGGCATCACGTCCTCAAACTGTATCTCCTGCATGAACGTAGCACTATTGCCATTAACAATTATTTCCTGTTTATCCTACCTTAGTTACGTGTTTCTGCCTCATGGTGAACCTATGTTTCTGCCTCGTCTCGCCTCCTGTTAAGATCTGTTTTTCCCTTTCGTTCGCCGGTTCCATTGCATTAACTATAGCAGGACCGGATATTTGTGCATCACGTGCTGCAAATAAAAACAGAGCCCTCGTTATACGGTGCCAGATACCTCCCATCTTTTGCTCCAACCATACAACTATCTCCAAGGACGATTTTCCTACCCAACTCACGTGGCCTGAGATTTTTATGTCTGCTTCAGACTGGAAGAAAAAAAGGCATGTAACTCAAAAGTATACTTTCTAGTGGCGGTAGTGGCTTTCTAGTATATGCTATGACTATTTTATATTCTAGGAATAGAACTATCAAGTTCATATAACATGCTCGAGCAGTTTCAAATTAATTTTAGCCAATTTACTAGACGCACAGGAATAGTTTTGTGCTAGAAATTATGTGTGGTGTTGAATGGGAATTTCAAAAACTAGAATGTTAAGAAAAGATTTGTGACTGGTCCTAATATTTCAAAAAACATTTTTTACTTCGTATGGTCTATGTATACACTATAGTGTACACAATTCAAAGAGAAATCGTGAATTAAAACCTGGAGTTAAAAGAGTTGAAAAATACTGCAAATCGCTGAAACTACTAGACACTTCAAGATATTTGAAAATACTTTAGAATACCACTTTGAATTATAACTACAAAGTCTTTGTTCCATCTTCAAACTCGTTACCAATAAGAATTACATGGTTTAGCACCTAATATTGCAGATAGATTGGAAATAGAAAATATAACACAGTATATATAAATAAAAATTCAGCCAAATGAAAATTTAACAGAACGACTAATGTTATCTAATACAATCGTCTTTGTATTCTTTTGGTGTTGTTACTAAAAATATCATTAATAGCCAACTTAACTTTTACTACCTCCAACTCATATCTCATTTACGAGACTACATGCAATAAACCCAGTCTGGATAAAAGACACGGAACTCAACATTCAGATTCCCTAACAAATATGTTGTTAAAATATTATTCGATATATATTTTTTTACGCTGTTTCGCAATTTTTTATTGTGGAATAAATGAAAATAAATAAAGAGTAATCTCCCCACAAATAATATTTTTGTTTGATCTCACATATCTGAAGGATATATTTTTTGTTTTTAAGTTGAAAAGTTGATCTAGGAGTAGATTAATATTTTCGGTTCAGTTCTATGTGGATATGTGATATGAGTGTCAACGGACACTTGAACAGACTATTATTCTGTCGTTTTCATTAATTAACTCATTAACAAAGGGAAATGAAACATTTTAAAATCTACTGGCAGGGTTTGTTTTATTATTCAATTTTATTCCAAATTTAGATTTCGGGCTTGATTTATTATTTTACTCAGGTAAACATTCATCAAAACATTTCCATCAAACAAGGATATTGTGAAATTATTCACTGTTTTTCAAGAATTTTATACGAGTTCCATAAAACAATAAAAAAAATGTAGTAACAATTAATGCAGTCGGATTTAGAAGATTTTCTCATAGTAGGCTACACTTGTTCACTAATTGTAAGCAAACTGGAATTGTAAATAACGAATTGTTACTGACAAATTTGATAATGTCCAACTATTTCAAAAAAATGTGAACTCATTTTCTCGCCTTTTTTGATAATCTAAACATACATTCAATGTAATGCACTAGAAATTTCTAGATTTTATTGTTAGATTGTAACATTTTGTACAATTTGTAATCAAGAAGGTAAATTCGGAATAATGCACTTTAGATATTAAATATACATTTTAGTATTTATATATTATTTAAATATATATTAACTACATAAATTTATTTAAACGTTATGAGCACGCCACATTGTATGCACTATTCACATTTTTTTAACTTCCTAAAAGTCTGCTTACAAAACATATCTTTTGAACTTATGTGAACTTTTATACCTTTAAACTTACATACCTAATGTAAAAAAAGCATGTAAAAGAAGTTACTTTTTTGTCAATTCTGCATCTCCTTTGACGTTAGCTAGCTAGCTAGATGTGCATGTCCGTAGTTTCATACCTAATACCTCAAAGCTTTGAACATATTAGTTAACAGTGGAAATGTGATCAAGTTTAGGGCCACATGTAGTTGTTCTGGCATCGATTGGTTTACATCATGAATCACGAAGATTTCATGAATTATTTCTAATTCCAAACAGTTTACTGAACTGAATCAAATGAAAAATTTGGACATGTTGGATTAGAACCATTAAATGTATATTAAATTGGATTACCAATTCAAACATCTTTTGAAACAATTTGTACTATGTTTTGTAGATTTGTTATGGAAGGATCCTTATCTTAATACCCCCAAGTCCCCATTCAAACACCGAGTACATATAAAAACAGTGTAGATTTTGATTCTCCACAGTATGATCTTAAAAAATGAACAGCAAACAGTTAATTGTTATCATTTTCTCTGTCTGCCTATTACTTACTATGGCAGAAGCAAATCTGACGAATTGCCCAAAAGGTATTTGTGGGTTATTATCACGGCTTTGCGAACGCCCCATCATTTGTCATTCTGGCGAGGCTTCCATGGACCTGGAAGGTGGACCCTGTGGTTGTTGCCCACTGTGTGTCAGTCATGTAATGCCAGTAGACTAGGGGATTAAAGGACGTATTGGGAAGCCAGACTCTTCGATTGAAGGTAAAATTTGTCATTTATATAGAAAATTTTAGATTAAAAAACTTAAATTTTAGTAAAGGAAGTTACGGACTGACCTGTTGACTGCTGCTACAAGTCCCTATCACATTTAACAAAGACAAGAAGACAACTTTATATTACTTCAACTACTGCCCTATTCTCCTCAGATGTGCAAAGTGTAGGATTTAACAACAAAATAATGTTGGAGTGAATGTTATGCTGTTTTTTTCTGTGCTTGTTGAGATTAATTGGCTGATGAGATTTGGACAAGTATACATTTCTGATATAAAGTAAAATAAAAAGATAAATACCTTTGGAATAAAATCTGTGAAGTCTATTTTATCAACCATCACAGTGACGAAAACATATGGAAAGTCTTCATCCCTGGTCACTTTTGGGTTCAAGACATGCTTATGGGCGACTAAAACTGTAAACAAATGTTAACAATGTACAAACATTCACGGAATAACTAATAACGTATTAAAAATCCTTAGTTATACTTTAAGATCATACAATGCCTTCTAACTTGTGTTGAAATCTTGTCATATTTTGTTATTTACTAGAGATTTATTCAAATTATTTTAAAAACAGTAAAGGAAAAATAAAACATGTTTCGATGTAGGTGACCCGGTGGCATCGTATATATACTAACTATAGTGGATCAGTGGATGATCGGAATACAACTGTGCTATCAAGATTAAACTTTGGGACTTATTTTATGTTGACAACATTGCATGATACAGCTTCCTGTCCTAGATTTTCGTTCATCAATTTTAACTTTATAGTTTGCATCAAATATCGGGTGTTTTTTTTAAATTTCACCTCATAGTAGGCTGTGGATAGTATTTGTGAATGCGCCTTACTAAAAAATGTCAAAATTGACATAACCTCACTTTTTTAATAAAAATTGAAACTGCTCCAATCGGTTCATATTTTCTTCAAAAAGGCATCTCACTCATCTACGCCTAATTAATAGAGCCAAGCTGTCTTTTTCAAGACACTAGTAGCTGATTGGGGCAGTTTCAATTTTTATTAAAAAAGTGAGGTTATGTCAATTTTGACATTTTTTTTAGTAAGGCGCATTCACAAACACTATCCACAGCCTACTATGAGGTGAAATTTAAAAAAACACCCGATATAATCAGACAACCTGTTAAGTTTATCACCTGTTCTTTAGAAAACATATTTGTGAACCGCATGTGAATTAATTATGGAATAAGTATACATTTATGGAATATGTTCTCGAAATTAATTCAAAGTGATGGTGTATATGAAACAAATGTTACATTTGTTTTAAGTATACATTTACTTGTAATTTTATTTGTAACTCTGAAATGTAAGGTTAGGTAATATTTATATGCAATTTCATTACTCTCATTCTCATTACTCGAAAACTCTTATAATTGATGAGGTGCATTGAAACTTGATTTACTTGAACTTTACATAAAGAATTTTGTATAGGTACAATATCTATACATAATTTACAAAAAAGAATATTAAATATTATATTGAGAAGTTAAACTGAAGAAAATGTATTAAAAAGCATACTAAATGTTAGAAAAAAATATTCACCAAATGTACTAATGTATAACTATGAAGAATTGAAAACCCTCTATAACGATTCTACAATCATTACAAGAAAAAAAATAATTAACTTGCCTTATGCGAAGTTAAATGTTGGAAAAAAGGGACTTCTTTAATGCAGTAAAATTATTTAATCTACTGCCAAATAACTTAAAAATACTATCAAAAAATACACAAATAATAAAAAAAAAACAATACAAATTTGCATCTCAAAGCACTTTATAAAAAAGTATATACTTATACTCAAAAGCAAATAACAAATAAAAATAATGTGACAATATAGTTGTGACCTTGTCTTGTCTTGTCTTATTAAGTTAACGTCTCTTTTTCGCTGCTGTGGCCAATTTGGACGGGACCTACAGTTTAACGTGGGCTCCGAACCACGGTCCTCGAGCACGGTTGTACCCCCTTAAGGCTCTCACCCCAGTTGATCCACTCCGTGCTCTACCGACTCAGGGTGTGTGTATCCTAGTCCCGCCCTCCTACAGGATATCCGATCCTATCCGGCCTGGTTACCGGCGTGAATAGGAACGGGATTTTGGATACATTTTACACACTTCCCGCAACAATCACAACATCCATGGATTACGTGGGATTCGAACCCACGACGACAGTGATCGCCTGACTCAAAACCAGCGCCTAAACCACACGACCACCGCCGCCCCGTAGTTGTGACCTTAGTTATTGAGTATCAAAGTCCACGCACAGGTATATTTTAATTCCTTCTACAGACGTCAGTATAGGTAGAATTATGTATATACTTTTGAAAAAAATATATTTTTTTTTACTTTTGTAATACATAAACTACTGTATTGATGTACTATGTACTTGGAAATAAATAAATAAATAAAAATGTAATAGAAGAGAGCACAACATGCGAAACAGAATTGAATTATTGTATCTTGGAAAGTTAAATAAGCTGTAGGTATATGTTGAATGCATACTGAATTTTGGATTATAGTCCAGTAAATGAAGGAAAAACCTAGGTTGAATTCTGCAAAGGGATGAAACCGGCAGGGCCGTAACTAGGCATAGGCTGACTAGGCCCTTGCCTAGGGGCGCAAGGCGCCGAAGGGCGCCGAGCGCCAAACTCGCTAACAAAGAAACTATTAGGGGGCGCCAAAATTCGAGCTGCCTTTAGTAAATTTTTGTCTAGTTACGGCCCTGGAAACCGGGGGCAATTGTAGGTCTCAACTGGGTCTTTGGAAATACGGAAAGTTGTAGATTCTTCGTGTCCCGGAACATGGTAAAAAATGGTCCTCAAGTTCCAAAAATCCGTTTTCAGCCAATATCTCCGAGTACATGGCATTTAGAGATTTTTGTTTAGATACAAAAGGAAGATCAGTTCATTAGTTACAAAAATGGTCCTTATGACTTTTTCCGAAAACTCGACAGTTTTCGAGATAACGGCTCCGAAACGAGTCCATTACTTGTTGCACCTGTTCTGAATCAAGAAGATCAAATTCGAGAAATGGAGACATAAGCGGGTGGACAAATTGTCCAATAACTCGAGTAGTAATGGATATTTTTTGATGACTCAAAATTCACGTGAAAGAGAAAACCCCTAGCTATGGTATACTGGGTCTCGGCATCGTTTTTATTTTTCTTGAATATTGTACACCCAGGCTAAATTTTTTCTTCTTCAATATTTCTCGACTTTTAAAAAATTCATCCATATTTTAATGAATAATAGTAATTTAGTCGGGTCTTTCTTGATAATGGGTCTCCAAAACCTATCGAATGAGCCCATAAAGGTTGTTTCATTTTCGTTCTTTTGCATCCCAATAAAAAGTACCTTTGAATATTTGACACTTATTTGTGGCATCAATCGGGTATTAAAAAATTATGAATCATCGTATCGGTTCGCAATGCATATCACTGGAATGCTTGAAATGCCCCCTTTCCAATGGTTTCTTCGTTTTCTGTGCCAACTTCAATATTTTTGCCAACCAACTTTCAAAACTCCGGAAATGTCAAAAATCAACATGTTCGAAGTTACTGTTTATTGGGATGCAAAAGAAAGAAAATGAAACAACCCTTATGCGCTCCTTCGATAGGTTTTGGAGACCCATTATCAAGAAAGACCCGACTAAATTACTATTATTTCTTAAAATATGGATGAATTTTCTAAAAGTCGAGAAATATCGAAGAAGAAAAAATTTAGCCTGGGTTTCCAACATTCAAGAAAAATAAAAATGAGGCCCGAGACTCAGGATACCATAGCTATGGGTTTTCTCTTTTACGTGAATTTTGAATCATCAAAAAATATCCATTTCTACTCGAGTTATTGGACAATTTGTCAGCCCACTTTTGTCTCCATTTCTCGATTTTGCTCCCTTGGATTCAGGGCAGGAGCAACAAGTAAAGGGCTGTTATCGGCTGTTTCGGAGCCGTTATCTCGAAAACTGTCGAGTTTTCGGAAAAAGTCATAAGGACCATTTTTGTAGCTAATGAACTGATCTTCCGTTTGTACCTACACAAAAATTCTCTAAATGCCATATTCTCGGAGATATTGGCTGAAAACGGATTTTTGGAACTTATGTTCCGGGACCCGGAGAATCTACAACTTTCCATATTTCGAAAGACCCAGTTGAGACCTACAATTACCCCTAGTTTCATCCTTTTGCAGAATTTAACCCAGGTTTGGGAGTTTATCGGCTTTCATTTACTGGACTATTTGGTCTTATGAATAAAAATGAGCATTTAGTTTATACTTCGAAATTTGGAGCAGATACTCCACGTGGTATGAATAAAAACCAGAAGCAGATACTTCGCTTGAGTAGGTACTCTTATGTACAATTTGTGGTGAGTATATTCTCATTTTTGATATGAATAAAAATGTGTTTATGCTCTTTAGGATGAGTATCTACTCCATAATTTTGGAGTCTGATAGTCAGCAGACTTCAGTTTGATCGTGGCAGAGCTATGGCTGAGTTCATGCTTAATTTACGTTCAAAAAAATATTATAAACCTAGAAGTATGTGATCGTGATTTTAAAGCATTGTATCGATTTAGTAAAGAAAATGTTGAGTGGCTATCAAATAATTTTTTGGGTGAGAATCTGAAGAAACAAGAGGTGGTGCTATAAGTAACACTGATAAAATAAAAATATTTTTGAGATATGTAGGTGATCGCTTCGAGTGCTTTCGATTTTGATAGTCGGACAGCTGGCTTTTATGACTTGGACAAAAGTACGGGAAAATTACGTAAAATATGCACAAATTCCATTTGGGATTCGCAACTTTTATTACTTTCTTCTTCACTGCTTTCACTCATTGTACCAACAAATGCACGCTGCACTACTATTAGAAAAGCAGGAATATCCCGAAAGCCTGCTATCGAACAGACTCTGACAAGTTTGGAAATTAAACAACGAGTATATACTCTATATGCTAGGAGCAGAAACTCATCAAACCAAAATATTTTTATTCATATGAAGTGGAGTAGAATCTCATACTTTATGCTCATGCTCATGAGAATATACTCGGAGTTTATACTCTGGTATTATTCATACCACCCATTATGTGTTCTGAGAAAATTAAAGAAATTTAAGATTAAAATTTGAATTTTACATATAACTTGGTTACACACAGTTAAATACACTGAATATTCATTAACCGCAATTTACATTTAAGTTTCTTCAAATTTCCTTCAGTGTTTCTTCTTTTTACAAGCAATAAAATATCTTCTATTTACCTGCGAACATGTCCATATTTTCCAACAACCTCCCCACCCTAACTTGTCCCAGAAAAGTAACATACTGATCCTGTAGTACTTTGTCTGTTGAGAGTGGAATAACTGCTGCTAAGAAACTGTCCTGCATGGACCTTTTCGGTAGTTCGTCCTGCGTTTTCGGGAGGAATTGAAGCAAGTGCGAGCGGTCTTTAGGTATTGGACTGTATCCCTGCTTCACTCCCATTTTTTTCATTGCATCTTTGATCACTGACAAAAGTAAATTAACTAAGTTTTCAAGACAGACAATTACACATTGAAATAAAATATAACAAGTACTACTTACAATCACTGAAGATTGGGAACTCTTCCTTGTTATCCATGGTGCCAGAGAGCATAGTGCTGTGAGTGCTACTGGTGGATATCGGCAGGGCGCTGGTACAACAAACGATTTTGGTACTGAAACATTCGAACTGATAATTGCAGAGTTCCAAAGGTTAACAACTAAGATAATAACCTTTGAATTAAACATGAAGGAGCACGTGAAAATGCTCTGGTAAACAGCACTCGTAACATTTTCAACAGACGACTTTGTTATCGCAAATTTTTCAATGGTAATTACGTTATAATTAATCCGAAAAACGAACCGATTTCGACCTTGACTCTATTCCTATTTCATTACGAGAATTTGCAATATTGTAATCGTAATCCGGCAAATGTCAAAATTTGTAGGTTATGTTTAAAAAATGGTACCTATAGAGTTATAACAGTGAGTTATAATAATCGAAGTTATTATCATTTAATGGAATGAAACAATGTTAGTTTGCAACTATAATATTGAAATAATTATAGCGCTATTACAGAAATCAGATGACTGGAAGAAATATTGTCTAATGAAAAAGTAAAAACGAATATCATACTAAAACTAGTGTGTGACACGTGTGAGATGTGTAAACAACAACAACTTTCTCCATATACGCGAGGAAAGTAATGACGTAGAACATGTGGGAGTGGGGATGGTAACCATGACAACTGATAGCAATTGTTTCAACACAATTTTTTTCTTATGGGCGATTAACATGGGAAAATTTTCAAGTGACTGGTAAAGTACATAAACGAAATTTCTTAACTATCACATGTGAAAAATAAGAAACACTGAAGTATGTACTTTTCTTGTATACAAAAGAATACATGATACGTTATGGAGGAAAGAAGAAAAACGTGATTTATTACAGAGGTGACATTTCACTCTAATTCAAATTTGGTGCCACTTGTTAAAATACGAAATTGACAATTTGTTAACCAATCAGAAGCGACTACGACATAACAGGTTAACCTTGATTTTCCCTTCTCTCAGGCTTTCACGACCACGCCTCTTATTTTTGTGCTTCTGATTGGTTCACAAACTGTCTTTGTCATATTTTCTGACAGATGGCGTCAAATTTGAATTAAATTGAGGTGCCACCTCCGAAATAAATCACTTTTTTCTTCCTTCCTCCATAACCAATCATGTATTCGTTTATATACAAGAAAACTACATACTCCAATGTTTCTTATTTTTCACAGCTGATAGTTAAGAAATTTCGTTTACGTAGGTTATCAGCTGCTTGAAAATTTTCCCATGTTAATCTCCTATAAGAAAAAAATTGTGTTGAAACAGTTGCCATGGTTACCAAATTCTGACGTCACACTTTCATCGCGCATTGCCATTGCCATTCTACGAGCTTCGACTGATGTTTTATAGAGCGGATTTTTAAATTTTGGCAACTCCGCTTCTCTCTGTCTCTCTCTCTCTCTCTCTTTACGTTGAAAATTTGCTAAAGCGGCGAATAAACAATAATCATACTTATGATTGAATTAAGGTAGCTCGTGCGTTGATCTTCAGAACAACAAAGTTTTTATGGTTTGCTTTGAATAAAATATATCATTTCAGAACATTATGAAGGTTTTTACTTGTCTGGATCAGGCATCGGAGGCAAAACTCTCATAAATAATTTAAAACATTCATAATTTAGCTTATTCAATAAAAAGTTGAAGGTCTGTCAATAATTATGTTGTGAAATGTAGCTTTGTACGTTGCATTAGGGCAAGAATTTAAACCATAATAGAAAGTAAGAATTTACTTTCGAAATTGGGCCAAACGTACAAGAAATGTAAATTTTTAGTAGAATAGATATAAGATTTGGAAAATAATGACCTTACGAGTGAAGTTGAGGTGCTGGAAGAGCGAAAAGATTGTACTGTGTACTGACATATAAGCAAAGCTGTATACCTACCTACTAAGAAAATAAAAGAAGCAAACAAATGTCGAGAAATATGCCTGGTTAAATCATAGAAACTAGGAAAGACTTCTGTAGTGAATACTCGTGTTGTAAACCCCGTAGCTTATGATCATGTTTACTTTTCTATTTCAAGCTTTTCGCAATAACATCCTTTCTCTGATGTGCTTTTAACGACTGGAACCATATTTATTTGTACCCATTTAAAATCCCAAAGCGATTATAGTCTGGGTGCCCGCCGACATAAAGCGCTACTTATTAATAATCGGCTATAAGTTTTTTGATTGCTTCACAATACGTAGTCTACCACATTTCCTCAGTGAAACCGTTTGTAGTGGGGCCGTTTTCCCTCAAGCTTCACCGAAACATGTAAAAAAAATATTGGAAAAAATTTATAAATAACCAGCTGATTTTTTCAGTAAAGCTTAAATAAACGATGTACTATCATGTTTTCACATTGTCCGACAAAATAAACTTGCCTAGTTTCCCATCCGACGGTGAAAATCGGAAAATTTTCAATGACAAAATATTTATTAATATCTGTCGGACAAAAAAAGAAACTTGTTTTTAAGAGACGTACTTACTGTGTGGAACATTTGTCCGACAAATATATTGGGCCAGATCTGCAGTCCGATAAAAAAACATCAATTTGTAAAAATTTGAATTGAAAAAAAAAAATTAAATTCACTCGGAGCCTAAAATATATTAATAACTGTCGGACAAATGAAAAATTGGGTTTTTAAGACCAGTTCAAAATGTTTGGTACTAGTGCCCGACAAATATGTAGGGGCAAATTTACGGTAAAATGTTAAAAACATGAATTTTTAAGAATATTGCATTACTACACGATCTTCATGTTAACAACGAAATTAATTAAAGTAATGTATATAAATAAAGTAATATATAAATAAACATACTATAGATAAAGTGTAAAAAGTATGTTAATGGTTAATATTTTCTATTTAAAGAAATAGATCACATAATATAAATAATATGAATAAAATGTTATAAAAAGTTACAAAAATTTTATTTTTGAAATGTACATATCAATTTTTTTACTCGTCCTCCGTGTCTTCGTGGTCCGAATCTTCATCGCTTGATAAAGTGCCTTCTTCATCTTTCTCCTCATCATTCTTCAATATATTTTATTAAATATTAAACTTACCTTTCATTTGCTAAATACGTTTTTTTCATATTGAATTCCTTGTAGCAGGATGAATGATAACCAAGTAGGTACTTCATCGTCGTAGCTTTCCGGTAAAATCACATCACCATATTTGTGATTATTAAACCTACGTGATTTTAAATAAGCTTGCACAGATTCAATATATAAGGCGTAAATGTTTTTGTTTGTTCCCTTTTTGGTCCAAACCCAGGTTTATCAGCCAATGAATTGCACAAAAAACACTCCATTATTTCTAATACCAAGATTATTATGCACGAGATACTTATAATTTATAATAGAAAAACGTGGTACCAAAAACAATGCTGAAAATCAACTGGCGTTTTGAGCTGTTTTGGAGTTTGGAGCCATACATGTCACATACTATCTAAATAAGCGATGATGCCAGTATACCTGGCGTTTCGGAGTTGTTTAAACAATTTAAAAGGGCGCTATTAAAATAATTTGAAAAGCCCGTTTTTTCTGTCGGACAACTAATGCATTGTGTTCTACTCTTTATTTAAAACCAGAAAATCCAAAAAACAAAATGTTATTAATAAATATTTTGTCATCGAAAATTTTCCGATTACCACCGTCGGACTGGAAACTAGACAAGTTTATTTTTTCGGGCAATGTGAAAACATAATAATACATGGTTTTTTAAGCTTTACTGAAAAAATCAGCTAGTTATTTATAAATTTTTTCCAATATTTTTTTTTACATGTTTCGGTGAAGTTAGAGAGAAAACGGCCCAACTACAAACGGTTTCACTGAGGAAATGTGGTAGACTCTGTATTGTGAAGCAATCAAAAAATTTATAGCCGGTTATTAATAAGTAGCGCTTTATGTCGGCGGGTACCCAGACTATTAGGGATTAGCTCCTAATAGTCACCTTTGGAGAATTCATTTTTTTTACAATTCAACAGTCCGTTTTTGTTTTTCATCAAAAGTTGTCAAATAAATGTAAATTTATGCACACAGAATAAAATCCGGATAACAAAAAAACCAATAAAGATAAAAAACGACTTCGACAAGAGACGAATCCCACAGCAGTTCGGTGGGAAATCACCCAGAGTCACCACTGACCACACTCGCATTATAGTTAATCAATTTAGTGCAAAACGAAACAAAACCAAATTATTAATCGCCTTAAAATTGTAATAAAGTTTTTCGAGCTTCATTACGTTTAGAGCTTGATTAATTTATTGATTTGCTGTTTGCCTGTCAGTCGAGTATGGACAAAGCATCTCATTTGAATTATTGAAGACGGTAAAGTAGATTAAACCTCCACATTTACGCTCCATTATTTCCGCTGTACGTAATTATTATCGAGGTTTAATTTTCAAATTCAATCACCACTTGTCCAGTTTTGATCAGTTCGATACACAATGCATCAACGTTGGCGCGATTTAAAGTCTGTTAAACTGTTACACTACTTCTCCTGTTTTTTCGGGGTATCTATACCGAACTTACATGATTACGATGGTTTATCGTTAATTTATGTATTATACGCGTTATCAGTTTCGTTGGTAACTTCGGGTTGTCACTTATATTTTATGGTTCTTATGGTAGAATTAATTTCGAATAGGTTCACTTGGAACATTTACAGTTTTTCGGTACCTGTGACTGTGTTGAATGTGCTCATTATCGTCTTTAATGTGGTTTTTACCCTTTTTTTCAAACGAAAACGTATCGTCTGGTTAAATGCAAAACTGAACGATCTTGAAGATGAGTTGTACAGGAAGTTTCAGTCTAAGTCTGATTACAGAGATTCGATTTTACTTCTGCAGGTTGTATTTACAATGACGCTATTGGTTTTTTCGTTTTTCGTTAAACTAGCAGATCCCATACAGAGGCTCACAATTTTAATAGGAGTTATGGCATTTTTTGTGCACTTCCGCGTGTTCTCGATGTATGCATTCGGTCTTCATATCCACTTCTATTCATTTAGATTGAGGAGCATGTTGAGGTTCTTGCAAAAGAACATGACGAAAAGTATAAAGCCGATAAATCATAATCGAGCAGTGAAGTGTAGCGAAGAAATTGTTTATTACATGAGAAAATACAGTGAGATCTGCAATCTGATAGATGAAGTGAGTTCTACTTACCGCTGGCAGATGTTCTTCATGATCTTCATCTCGAGTCTGGACACCATCATTGAATGCAACACGATACTAAAGAATCTTTTGACAATGAAAACGAATGGGGCGTATTTCTTCACGCCTCTTTACTTCGGCTTGTTGAGCATTGCGGAAAACATGGTAAGAGGCGTAAAAATGAACAGGAAGAAAAATTGAATAGATCTTCAATTTAATCTTACCTTTCATTTTTTAAGTACGCTTTCATAAACGAAAATTTGCAGGTATTAAATGAGGTGATCATAAGCCTATGATAAAATTTTTACAGAACTATTAATTTTTTAATTTGTCGAGATATAGATATTTGTAGATATGTTTTATTTTGTTGTATTCTGTAACTTAGCTTTTTATGTTAGCTTTGCTGGAGAAAAGCGAATATGAAAAATATGACATACAAAGCGAATAAAAAATAAATCGTAACTCCTGCCAGCTGGGGAACGCCTCTTCTCTCTTTATTCGGGAGTCGAGAAGAGGACGGATTCCTGGTATCACTTGATAGACGAGCTTTCTGCTGGTGTGGCAGAAAAAGGAAAGAAGAAACGGCAAACGGCCAACTTAACATAATGGTTCTATTAGTAGGTTAGCGTATCAGGTACTAATAGTGGTCAAGAGAGCGTGTAAAATATACTACCTATCATTTACAATTTTTTTTAAACTAATTTTTATTTATTCGCAGTCATACATTTATTACAGGTTTCTTTGTGTTCATTGGGGCGTGTCAAGTGATAAAAAACCGACGACCGAACTCAGTTTTAATTCCCATTCTTTGCTAAAAGTCAAAAACAAAAAATATTTGTCTAAAATACCTTGATTGGACAACTGTATATCGATGTTTAGATTTTATTGGAGGGCCATTATTGAAAATAGAAACCCTCAAATTGTGAGCGTGCTGGACTAGTGTCAAAAAGTAGGTATATAAGTGGAACACTGAACCCAATGCAGTTAGTTACGAATCGACCAGCGACTGCGTGCGAAAAATAAATAAACACCTGTGCATGTGTGAATATAAATTAGATTATAAGTGTTGCGTTTGTAAAAATAAATTAAGGAAGACGTTTCGCGTAGTGTAGTGATTTTCGAATAGTAAAAACGTTACAGTAGTGTCAGAAGTGGGATTAATTAGTAAAATAAATTAGCAACAATGAAGAAATTACGCGATTTAAAAGTTACCGACCTCAACCGTGAATTCAAAGATAGAGAACTCGAAACGTCAGGGTCGAAAACAGTGCTGCAGAAACGTCTGGAGGATTATTTAATCGACAATGGAGACGACCCTGAAACTTTCGGATTCGAGGAAGAAGGTGAGCGCATCCTTAAGAATTCCACGGCGAGTTGGGCAACAAAATGGAACAACTCCACAGCGAGTTGGATAACCAAATAAAGAAATGGGAAAACTCTACGGGAGCTGGATAACTACAGCAAAGAACTCCACTACAAAACGGAAAAACTCCATGGCGAGGTGGATAACAATTTAGGAAAACTCCACGGCGAGTTGGACGACAAATTAGGAGAACTCCACGGTGACATTGTTAGCAGAATTGCAAATCTTGACAGCGCAATTCATATCGAGAAAATCCAACGAATGAAACGGGAAAACCGGCGACAGCTGGAGGTGTGGAGAGGTTGGCCATTTCCGAAGGGACTGCAAGCGCCCTAGGGTGGAAAAGCCAACAACGGCCCAGACGTCGGAAAACTAAAACGGGTCGGCTCCAAGGGGTCAGCTCCGACCAGATATCCGTTCCAAGACCCCCTCATCAAGATAGCTACCCTGAGAGGTGAAGGTGGCAGCCTATACGTGGATGGCGAAGTTAACGGTAGGAAGCACAACCTACTGATAGACATCGGGACATCCAAGACATCCTGAAACCAGGCCTGCTGAACACATGAGGGAAGAGAGTTTTGGAATCCAAGTGGAAGTTGCGAACGGCTACGGGCGAAGCTGCCGCCGGCCGCAGAGAAGTCGACGTCGAGATCAAGATCGGCACCGCACACGCCTTGCAGACATCGAAGACGACGCCATCTTGGGAATGGGCATCATGAAGACCCACAGTTTCGCATTCATATTTGAATAACAAGTATTGCAGGTCGACCGAGAGGAAATTTTCCTGCACACCAAGGGTGAGACGGTTCATCAGATAAGGCTGACGGAAGACACGATTCTGCCGAGTAGGAGCGAATCCACGGAGCGAATCTATAGTGGTGACCCGACTTCAGGGCGTCGCCGGAAACGGGAAACCTGCCGTAGTGGGAACCACGACGTGAAGGTGGGTCGAGGCGTCCTAGTAGGGAAAATCTTGGTGACGTTGACGTCACTGATTTATCAGGTGACGGGGAGGGCTGACTATCAAGCGGCGAAATTGGAGGAAGCTCTAATGAACGCCTGCGATTCTCTCGCTATACCTTAGAAGAAGAGGCTTATTGAGCTACTCCGTCGATACCGATCGATTTTCGTGTCTGATATAAGGGATCTTCTGGGAGAACGAATATCGTTAGACGCAAGATCGATACGGGAGGTGCGAGACCAATCCGTCAGTCGGCAAGGAGGTTGCCACAGGCGCAGTGGGAGGTAACGGAGAAGATCATTCACGACATGGAGAAAGAGGGAGTCATCGAGCCATCTAGTAGTCCTTGAGAATTTCCTGTAGTCCTTGTAAAGAAGAAGGATGGAAACATCAGAGGTTCTGCGTATATTATAAGTCGAAGCAGTTTTCCACTCTGCACCTAAAGAGGGGCTACTGGCAAGTGGAAATGGACCCTGCAGACAAGAAAAAGACGGCTTTTACAGTAGTAGCTGGACTGTGACAATTCACCGTAATGCCATTGGGTTGTGCAATGCGCCTGCGACTTTTGAGAGGCTCATGGAGAACATACTCAGAGGGCTGATGTCCTGGAAAACGTGCCTCGTGTACCTAGATGACATAATCGTCGTAGGGAGGACGTTTGATGAACAACTGTCAAAGTTGGAGGAAGTCTTTAAGAGACTCCGAATGGCGAACCTGACGCACAACCCAAAAAAAATGTCATCTGTTACGAACAAGAGTACACCATCTGTGTCACGTGATCAGCAGCAACGGCGTCGAGGTGCACCCTGAAAAAATGCGGGCAGCCCAGAATGACCAGCACCGAAGGACAAGGATCAGTTGCGAAGTTTTCTGGGGCTTTGCAGTTACTACCGTCGCTAAGTCCAAATGTTATCCGACATCACAAAGCCGCTGATACGACTAATCGAGGAAAAACGAGCCTTCCTTTGGGATGAAGAATACAGCCTTCGCTGCACTGAAAAGGTGCTTAACCACAGCCCTTGTTCTCGGATTCTCGACTTAAGAGGGACTCTTCATCTTGGATACAGATGCGAACAACGACGGGCTCGGAGGGGTCTTGTCACTTGTCCTAACTTTAAGATGAGCAGGAGCGGGTCGCTGGCTTCTTCATTAAGGTCCTGTCAAAGCCCGAAAGGAACTACTATGTCATGGGAGGGAACTGCTAGCCGCTGTTAAGTCCGTGGAACACTTCTAAAAGTATTTATACGGGAGGAAGTTCCTATTGAGGACGGACCACGCGGCGATCAGATGGCTCCTGCGATTTAGGAATCAGAAAGACCAGGTAGCTCGGTGGATTGAGCGTCTTCAGGAATACGACTTCGACATCGAACATAGAGCAGGAACCAGCCACCGTAATGCTGACGCTCTTTCAAGAAGGCCCTGTCCAGAGGGGTGTCCTCATGGCAATCGCGCAGAGGTAAAAGAGGCTTCTACCCGCCGCACGCCGGTTACCGACGAGGATTGGTCACCAGACGAGCTGCGACGAGCTCTGGAAGGCGACCCGGAACTTTAACGTATCCTGAAGTGGAAAGAAAAAGGACGTCGGCCGGAATGGCAGGCACAGTGGGACTTCCTGATGTTACATGATGGACTGCGAAGATAAATCAATAGTTTAAAACCTTTGGACCTACTGTAAAAGCAACTCGTAGACCTTTTCTGCGATCGAGTTTCTAAATTGAACAATTAATTACCTAATGATTTTGGTCGACAGAAATTGATTATTCTTTCTTAAATTTCATCTTAAGCGATGAAAGTATCGTATATTAAAGATCCTTTTCTAAGAGTTATCAGCTCTAAGAAGCTATGTTACATCCATAATCTATCTATAATAATATGCGCAAACGAAAACATCTTAATTAAGCTATGGAATTTTATCTGAAGACTCCCTTTCATTACGAACTTTTGCACCTTGAAACTTTTTTTTCGAAATTTGGTTGAGTACTTTATTTATCATTAAATACTGAATTAACCTCATATTGATTCTTTAATGACAGAAATTCATAGAATAGGAATTTCTTCAGGGAACATGACACCGCAGATTACTCGTGGATCGCAGCCGAGTCGTGTTCGGAGTTATAATGGATTCTGCGAGTTTCTGTCACTAAGGAAATTAATCTGAGGTCAATTATTAAGTTTTATTAAACAGAACTTTCAAGAGACACAAGATTTATTTTTGCTAAATCAATCACGGGTTAGATTATTTGTGATAGTACGTCGTTCTAATAGTATACTTATAGGTAGTTATCTCTTTATTAAATTTATATGTTATAGCATGTATTCATTTTGCCTAAGACATATTTATGCAATGTTTAAATATCAAATTGTTTCCTGAATATTCATTGGTTATTAAATTTTATCTGTAACCATTATTAGCAATAACATGGCTACATTTATATATGAAGATGAGTGTTCCATACACCTTCATAATGAAGGTTTATTGTTTTATGACGATACTGTTACTTATTACTTGATTTCCTTTGACAGTTACTGGTCACGATAGTCGCATCGACATCTGAGCATGTTATAAATGAAGCTAGAAGAACTTTGCTGGTTAACTATAAGATCCTGATGAAGTTTCCATCGCATCCAAGGAATTTCGATGATAATTCTACAAAAGAGGCCTTGATGATGTTCTCCGAGCACATAAGGATGAGGAAAATAGAATTTTCAACTGGATTTTTTGCCATCAATTATTCAATGTTGTACACTATGTGGGGGTTTATCGTCACTAATCTGATAGTGATTCTGCAATTTTATTAAAACATAATTTGCCAGTGATGGCAAACCATTAGTTATATAGTAATAAGATGCACTACACATTTCAACTAGTTTTGACGTTGGACTTTTTGCAGTGTGATATCCAAATAACAAAAACCTTATTTTTGAGATGTGTTCCATTTCACAATCTTTCTGGATAATTTCACCTATTTGACCACTTGATGTTTTGAAAAGTGTTGAACTTATCTGCACCCTTTGAATCTGTAATAAAATGCTGGAAAACAACTTTGCCCATTTAATGTGATGTAATACCTTGAACTTCGTTTTTGTCAAAATTTTAAATATTTTGTATATATTGTCCAGTGATGATACGAAGAGTATGTAAAAAAACTTCTGCTATTAAAATATATTTCATAACTTCAATTCCAAATACAAATATACATTAACATAATATTGCTTTATTAAGTTAAATGTATAAATCGTAAAAATATAATCTATTCCACATATTTCATAACATACATACTTAATAATTACACCTGAGCTCTGTTCTCTTTGGCAGTGCCCTTTAAATGCCCTTAAGAGCTACATTGTTTTATTTATTTAGCGTATTAACGCTAGGTAAATAAATAATTTTGTTTAATAAATGGCAAAAGGGAATACCTAAGTATTATGTACAGCAGGTCTGTAATATATACTATCTGATAAAATGTATAATTAACGTTTCATAATATCTAAAACCACATACATATCGTATACCTAGCGTACCTGGAAAGGCATTGAATGTTGCATTTTACTATCTGACTACAAAATGTTTGTACTATTGTTCATTTTACTTTTCCTACATACATATTGTAAATTTGGGTATAGTATCACATGAGAGGGTAGCAGCAAACTCAGTTTCAAAAGTAACAAGAAATTGAGTAATTAAAATAATTTAAAAGAAGATAAAACGAAAGAATTGATTAAATTAAAAGACAATGTTTTATCCATTATTTTAGGTTAGCAAACCATAAAGAACTTTTGTTTAAAAATAGGTTGTTCTTATTACTTTTGATCACTTGTCTAGTCGGAATGTGACTAAATTTGCCACCAATCGGATTATTTCAGCTTCAGTACAAAAACTGGTTCGATAATAATAATAAAAATGTTAAAATTGTAACAAAACTTCGGCATTCGCCTATAATCTTACTGTCACCTGATGACACAAATTGAACTGAAATGTGTTGAAGATGTTTACTTTTAAAGTGATCAACAGTTTGTTGATGGGAATATTTAAATGGTAGTTTAATTTACTTATAAGTAATGTGTGACTATGTGCAGGTGTGTAACAATTAAAACTTAAATTGGAATTTCTTTATAAGACCACATTTTAAAAATTGTTCATTACAAATGGCTAAATTAAACAGCATTTATAATGAACACATACATTTTATCCCTTGTTACTGCTGATGAAAAGCCAGCTATCTTTGAATGTGTTACAATGAACATCAAAAGATCACGTTAATAAACATGATTTTTCTTAGACAAATTTTACAAGAAAAGGGGTGCACAAGTACAAGGTACAGTTAAGAACAAAACATTTCCTGATTGAGCTATTAAGAGTTGCTGAAAATATCTTATCCTCAAATTTTTGCTTGTGTTTAGTGTAGTTTTGGAGGAATAGTTTTCTTATAGCGGGGCTAGTTCACAGTGCTAGATCAGTAAGAGGTATTAACATTGAAAAACTAATGATTCGATTATCAAGAGCGAGCAGCGCTGCGCTAGCTACCATTCGTTTCTATACATGATGTATATATATCATATATAAAGCTATGCTTTCCCTCATTACCGCAGTGCCTCATTTCGTTTCTATACATGATGTATATATATCATATATAAAGCTATGCTTTCCCTCATTACCGCAGTGCCTCATTTCGTTTTTAAGTAAATTACTTAGGAACTTCATTACAACCGCACCTCTCCATCAGAATATTTACCATAAAATTAGTGCAATGCTAGAAAGCAGATGTTTTTCATGTTGTTTATACAAAACAATCCATTTTTCTCTATAAGATTACTGAGGTCGCCTGAATGCTAATAGAGATGTTGGACTGTACTTCATTGTTTGTAATACTATTCTTATAGTTATAAGTATTCCTAGTAAGGAAATGAAATGTACCCCAAGCCCCACAGCCCTGACTCATCACCCTTCTGACTGCATTTCCCAACATATCTCTGATCACTTTTTGAACAGATAAAGTATCTTGAACACATTTCAACACAATCCGTCAATAGACGTCGGTCGGTAAGCCAATAACTACCCGAAACTCCTACACCCGTCCCAGTTCACTGCCTGGCGCTCTTCTCTGTTTCGATCAGGCACTCCTTCACCAGTATCCTTGCGCAGACAATGTTCCTCTTAAGGCGCTCAGCGGAGCTCCTGCTGCCAGCGTACGTGGGCCGCACCTCCCTGCCCATCTCCTCGATCACCCCAAGCAACTGGGCGTACTTCGACTGCCCGGGATCAATCTTGGTGGCGGGGTTCTGCACGGGGGACGTCTTGTTCACGGTCATCGGGATCGCTGTGACAGTGACGTCGCTTAGCTTCGATTCCACAGCCTGGATGTCTACCGTTTCCATTTCGGGAAGAGACGTCGAACGTTTAAGCTCCAAATAGTGAGTCGGTGCTGTTAGAAAATTAATCGGAGATTTGCTGAATATGCCTTAGTTGTTGGTTTTATCACTATTGGGTTACTTCATGCCTCAATTGATAGCTTATCACTGCAGTGTTCTTCGGCCAATTCGGGGTAGATACAAACTTAAAAAAGAGGTGACGATTATTTATTTTCAATCCTGAAAATAATCTTCAATATTTACCAAATTCAAAAGAAAGCAGATAAATAAAAGCACGAAAAGCGTTGATTGTTGATGCTGTGACGGATATTTGACATTCGACATTCGACATTCGACATCCTTTCGACATCCTCGGATTTCTCGGTAGCCCCGACCAATGAGAATCGCGAATGTCCTCACGTGATACCAAATATAGGAAGCGAAACGGTAGGTTGATTCTAATTGATTAGTTTCGAACTAATAGGGGACGATTCACAACTCACGTCGTCGGCGGCACGACGACTCTGTTGGAAAGTTACGTCACTTGTTTAAATTGGCGCTTAGTGCGGAGTTTGGGAATTCGGGAAACGGTGTTAAAGTCGGTTTACCTCGGGCGCCAGATTTTTAAGAGTTTACTCCCTAAAGCCACGGGTGAGTTTAAACTCAGGAGAATGCCAGGAGGGGTCCGTGAAAATAAAAAAAAACACACAGTAACAGGGGAAAATACGGATTGTCTATATTACGGTTATGTGAATTTACAAATGATACGGGAACCAGTGAGGATTAATTAATAGTAACATAAGAATATCGGATCATGAATTACAATATGTACATAGTAATCTTGCATAGTAACAGGTGGCAGTTCGGCAGCGGGGTGCAATGATTTGCTGGTTACCAGGCTCTCGGGGAGGTATGGCAACGGTGTACGCTCCGGTTTTACGGATTACCAGCGGGAACAGGCAACATTGGACGCCGCATTCGTACGAGCGCCCGAACTCCGAACTCAGATGTTTCGGGCAAAAACGGTTCGGTTCTTATCTACACTTACGAGAATTTTTTAAATGAACGGAAATATGAACGGAGAAAATACATTTAGATATGAAAACAGATTTTTTTAATAAACTATTTACAAAGCGGAAGATCGCAACTTGATAAACTATAATAGGATATTAAACGTGCAGAGTCAGTTGAAGCGGTTAGAAGCGGGCGAGAAGAAAGAGATAGCTGAAGCGAGAACGGAACAAGCAGGCAAGGGCGATATTGGGCCCTAAAGGGCGTACTGAAGGGTGAAAGCGGGAGTCTAACGTGCATAGATTCCCCAAGTGGAAAATTATAGAAAATTTGTCTCAGTAATAAATCCTCTCCGAGAACGATTCGTCGGGAGCGATTTACTACGATCGGACATTTGCAAACGGCTATGAGAGGGACGGAATGGCCTAAAACACGAATCAAGGGAAAGACAGCATTAAGCGGAATTTGCGTACTCGAAATTTACAGTGGAACAGGTGGTCGGGCACTGCGGTGACACTTTCGGAAAAACTCGGGAAAGACGGCGGAACGAGCGATCGGGCACTGCAGAGATGCTTTCGGAAAGACTCACGAGAAGCGAAGACTGCACCAGATACCTTCTCGGCCTGATCGAGGGGTACTCGATACCCCTAGAGCGGAAAAGCCTGGTGGATTGGAATCAGCGCCAACAAGCGAAAGAGATAACAATTGCGGCGTGTTTCGGAAGAACTTTTAGTGAAATGGGAAGATTGTTACAGTCTCCTATCGTGGAACAGAATTACCATGTGTAGTGTTTCGGGTAGAGGGGGCGCTTCGTTACAAGGGTGTGCCGTATCTACCATCTTCAGGTGAACAGTTTTATTGAACGTTGGCACAGGGCAATGAAGGCGGCCATTATAAGCCAGAAGTCAAGCAAGTAGACGGACACGTTGCCCCTGATTCTATTATGTGTTCTCAATGCGATCAAGTCTGACTAGTTGCCGCTAGTCCGCTGCCGAATTTGTATATGGCCATCAATTCAGAAAACTCTGTGATTTTGTGAATGTGATCGCTCTCAATTTACTGCTGATCCGGATCCGACTTGCTTTTTCTAGAACCTTCGGAGTGCCATGCAAGAGATGTGTGCAGTGCAAGCTACAATTCATGGGAAGCCTGCCATCTATGTGCCATTCTCACGTTCTTGTCCGTGTGGACTGAGCAAGACTACCTGTGTAGGCTCCCTACATAGGCCGTGAGCCGAGTCCAAAAAAGTGTCTCATAGGAAACCACTTCAAATTTTAAACATAGATTGACCTTCACATGAATGACCAGAATGTGCAAGTCTGGCAGCTTTGCAGTGGGGCGTTTAATGGGGGCATAGTGTCAAAGTCACCCCAATTTGAGTGTACTAAAGTGCCATAAGAAACCAAATAAAATTTAATAGGTTGGTTTGTTCGTGATGCACAATTCATGAAATAAATAATGCCAGACATATAGGGTGGGGCGATCACCCCGCCAGACATCCCCAAACAGAGCAATTTTAGCGACCCCCATTGACTGATAGGAAACCGGTTCATCTTTTCAGCATAGCTTGATTTTGTAATGAATTACACAAAAATAAACATGCCAGACACATATAGGATGGGCCCTTCGGTATGCCAGACACCCCTAAAGTGCGCCATTGACCGACTTCGGTAGAATCATAGGAAACCACTTCAAATTTTTAACATAGATTGACCTTCACATGGATGACCAGAATGTGCAAGTCTGGCAGCTTTGAAGTGGGGCGTTTAATAGGGGCGTAGTGTCAAAGTCACCCCAAATTGAGGTCCCAAAGTGCGATAAGAAACCAACTAAAATGCAATCGGTTGGTTTATTCGTGATACACAATTCACGAAAAACATTTTGCCAGACACATAGGATGGGGCAGTCACCCCGCCAGACATCCCCAAACAGAGCAATTTTAGCGACCCCTTTGACTGATAGGAAACCGGCTCATCTTTTCAGCATAGTTTGATTTTTAAATGTATTACACAAAAACAAACATGCCAGACACGTAGGGTGGGCCCTTCGGTATGCCAGACAGCCCTAAAGTGCATCATTTACAGACTTCGGTAGAATCATAGGAAACCATTTCAAATTTTTAACATAGATTGCCCTTTAGGCGTATAACCAAATTGTACAAGTCTAGCAGCTTTGAAGTGGGGCGTTTAATGGGGGCGAAGTGTCAAAGTCACCCCAAATTGAGGGTCCCAAAGTGCGATAAGAAACCAAATAAAATTTAATGGGTTGGTTTGATCGTGATGCACAATTCACCAAAAAAATAATGCCAGACACATAGGGTGGGGCGTTCACCCCGCCAGACATCCCCAAAGAGAGCAATTTTAGCGGCCCCCTTTGACTGATAGGAAACCGGTTCAAATTTTCAGCATAGCTTGATTTTTTAATGAATTACACAAAACCAAACATGCCAGACACGTAGGGTGGGCCTTTCGGTATGCCAGACACCCCTAAAATGCGCCATTTATCGACTTCGGTAGAATCATAGGAAACTGTCTGGCACTTACACATTGTATTCATTATGATATAAAAGTACCTTACGATGAATGCCAGACACGTAGGGTGGGCCTTGGCTATACGAATTTTTAAATCTGCCATACATTTTGGCAGTGTATTGTCTTTAAATAATTTCGTGTCTTGTTTTTTCCCACTTCTACAAAATACACAAAACTGTTCTTGGTTCGACATTATAACAACTGCTTTTCCATAGAATACGATGTAGGATGTAGATTGTAGACTAAATGAACTTTTCCCTTGCGACTTGCGAACCGCAGAAACACGTGTCCACACATAGGCACACGCATACAAACGGTGTAGCATCGTAAAGCAGTGCCGACATGATGTTTACATTCTTATGAAGGAATGTCCGGTTCAAAAGCAACCCAGAAAATTGGTTAAAAATGCTCCGCTATGCTCACCTTCTGTTCGATACTTATTTATGATGTACTTATGATTAAAGCGGCAAATTTTAAAATATACATTAAGCATTTCATTTGTAATCTGTTTTTTATATATTTAGCCAATGTCAAAATGCATTTATATCCTTTTTAGAACATACAATGCCATACAACAAAAAAAAAAATTCAGATATTCTCCTAAATAAAATAGCCTTAAGGTACCTGCCTGGCATTTATACAGTAGAATAGAACTCTTCCAAACCGAGGTGTCAGTTAAGAAAAACACGGGTATACCTACTACGTACGATTCTACCGAAGTCGGTAAATGGTGCCCTTTGGGGCTGTCTGGCATACCCAAGGGCCCACCCTACGTGTCTGGCATGTTTGTTTTTATGTATTACAATTAAAAATCAAACTATGCTGAAAAGATGAGCCGGTTTCCTATCAGTCAAAGGGGGTCGCTAAAATTGCTCTGTTTGGGGATGTCTGGCGGGGTGACCGCCCCACCCAATGTGTCTGGCATAAATTTTTTAGTGAATTGTGCATCGCGAACAAACCAACCAATTACATTTTATTTGGTTACTTATCGCACTTTGGGACCTCAATTTGGGGTGACTTTGACACTACACTCCTATTAAACGCCCCACTTCAAAGCTGCCAGACTTGCACATTTTGGTTATTCGCCTGAAGGGCAATCCATGTTTAAAATTTGAAGTGGTTTCCTATGGTTCTACCGAAGTTGGTAAATGATGCACTTTAGGGCTGTCTGGCATACCGAAGGGCCCACCCTACGTGTCTGGCATTCAACGTACTGTACTTTCATATCATAATGAATACCATGTGTAAGTGCCATACAGTTTCCTATGATTCTATCGAAGTCGGGAAATCGCGCACTTTAGGGCTGTCTGGCATACACAAGGCCCCACCCTACGTGTCTGGCATTAATCGTACGGTACTTTTATATCATAATGAATACAATGTGTAAGTGCCAGACAGTTTCCTATGATTCTATCGAAGTCGGGAAATCGCGCACTTTAGGGCTGTCTGGCATACACAAGGGCCCACCCTACGTGTCTGGCATTAATCGTACGGTACTTTTATATCATAATGAATACAATGTGTAAGTGCCAGACAGTTTCCTATGATTCTACCGAAGTCGGTAAATGGCGCACTTTAGGGCTGTCTGGCATACCCAAGGGCCTACCCTACGTGTCTGGCATTCATCGTACGGTACTTTCATATTATAATGAATACAATGTGTAAGTGCCAGACAGTTTCCTATGATTCTACCGAAGTCGGTAAATGGCGCACTTTAGGGCTGTCTGGCATACCCAAGGGCCCACCCTACGTGTCTGGCATTCATCGTACGGTACTTTCATATCATAATGAATACAATGTGTAAGTGCCAGACAGTTTCCTATGATTCTACCGAAGTCGGTAAATGGCGCATTTTAGGGCTGTCTGGCATACCCAAGGGCCCACCCTACGTGTCTGGCATCCATCGTACGGTACTTTCATACCATAATGAATACGATGTGTAAGTGCCACACAGTTTCCTATGATTCTACCGAAGTCGTTAAGTGGCGCACTTTAGGGCTGTCTGGCATACCCAAGGGCCCACCCTACGTGTCTGGCATTCATCGTACGGTACTTCTATATCATAATGAATACAATGTGTAAGTGCCAGACAGTTTCCTATGATTCTACCGAAGTCGGTCAATGGCGCACTTTAGGGGTGTCTGGCATACCGAAGGGCCCACCCTATGTGTCTGGCATGTTTATTTTTGTGTAATTCATTACAAAATCTAGCTATGCTGAAAAGATGAGCCGGTTTCCTATCAGTCAAAGGGGGTCGGTAAAATTGCTCTGTTTGGGGATGTCTGGCGGGGTGAACGCCCCAACCTATATGTCTGGCATTATTTATTTCGTGAAATGTGCATCACGAACAAACCAACCTATTAAATTTTATTTGGTTTCTTATCGCACTTTAGGACCCTTAAATTGGGGTGACTTTGACACTATGCCCCCATTAAACGCCCCACTGCAAAGCTGCCAGACTTGCACATTCTGGTCATTCGTGTGAAGGGCAATCTATGTTTAAAATTTGAAGTGGTTTCCTATGAGACACTTTTTTGGACTCGGCTCACGGCCTAACAGTTGTCCATATCAAGCGCTTAGCCGGGCTGACAAAGTGTTCATACTAGAATACAAGGGAAAACCTAAATCAGCTTCTAAGATTGACTAAAGCCTACCTTCATTGACACAGGTCGCTCCGTCACCACTTGTCTACCAACATACAGTAGCTCTCTGATCTAGCAGATAGCCTTAGCATTCCATCTGGTGCCACGAGCTTCCCACATAATGTTGATCCTCCAAGACTTACAGCATCTACCAGCTCAGCCAGCTACTTCAAGACTTGGCAGGCGTGTGAGATTTCCACTTCATTTAGCAGGCTATTTAATTTAGTTTCTTTTACAGCGGGGAGCGTGACTTTGCTATTATCTGACTAAATTGAACCTTGGGAACATTTCTCTTTGTGTGGTCAAAACGCCCAAGAGGTCTTAACAACCAAGGGGGTATATTATGAACATATTTTTCTGTAATTCTGCTTAAAAAGGTTAATTAAAGTTTAATCTGTCTTACCTGTTTAATCTGGTTAATGTTAAATCTGGTTAAAGTATAATATGCAGTTAGTTGTGACTCTACTCAGAAAATAACTCGAATTAGACGTACCTTCTGACCAAATAGATATTTTAAAGAGCTATGTCACCGATAAGAAAGTACCAATAAGCCTAAAGCAGTGCCATCTCAATAACCTCACCAAAGGATGTCCTATGGATTTGATGCTGGACCCTTCTCTGTGGAACATCATAATGAATACTTTGCTTAACGGTAACATCGATGGTAATTGCATACGTAGATCGTAGTAAGAGGCAAAAGTGGAACTGAGATCGAAAGAGTGCTGCTGCTCACATGCTTAACGTGGAAAATGGGGCTCTAACTCACAAGCTACAAAACTTCGCTCACAACACACATTTTGTCGTCGTTTTGAAACAATAATAAAAAATTAAAATTCACCTCTACGAGAACCAAATCAAGAGGTATAACAGTTTAGCTTTGGCATGAGAAGCTACTTCTAGAAGATCACTTAATAGTTACTGGCCAGTGCAGCAATACAATCTTAAAATTTATATATTGAGAAACTGGAAGAATATTGTGTGGATAAAGATGGTTCATGAGAGAGGGGAATAAATAATAGTTCCACACCTTTATTTTTCGTTTTATTCACACCGTTTTCTTCAACTTAAACGTTACACAATGGCGTCTCTATACATACGTTCTCGCCTAACCTTATCTTATTTTATTATATATTATGTAAAACGTTTCGAGATAGGCAATTAACTGTGATTTCATAACAATTGGATGCATCCAAAGCTCCTTGATGTATATATATATATATATATATATATATATATATATATATATATATATATCATAAAGCGATCATTCGATCATTCCCATTCCTACCTATTGAAACTCAATTTGGGACCATCGTAATCTGCTCCTTCAGAATGACCAACTCAGGCGGCCATCCTGAGATGTGTCCTGGGACCGTTCTATTCCAGCAGAGACACTCTGTATTTTCGTCAAGCGAACTACACTACATTTATCTATAAAATACACCAAAGCTGTAGGTGACCTTAAGGAAACTGACATGGCTTCCCTCTTCGGATTCGATATTAGCCTAAGGGAGTAACAATATTGGCCTTTTCGAAATTACCTATCATTCAAATATAGTGTAACGTTTTTTTTTCTGTTTACCAAAACTAAACACTACTCGATTTGTCCTAATTTATTTATTTCTAACTCTAACACTTATAATTCATTTCACACACAGATGTTTATTTATTTAGCGCGCTGCCTCTCGCCCGAATATTTACACTCCGATTCTTCAACTAACTCGCCTTGGGTCTGGCATTCCTTTTATACGCAGGTAAGATGCTTCTAGAAGTTTCTCGATAGTTCCAGGAAATTCTCCTCGGGTTTTCGGGGAATACTATCGCATCGAAGCGTCTCGGCCTTACGAGTTCATTCCCGGCGCTTCTAGAATGAATTCGTCGAACCCGGGCAGTTCCAGACGTGTTTATTTGTTCTCGGCAAGCCGTTTCGTTACAATAGTAAACAAATGGTCATCTTCAGAATATGACAGGTTCATTTATGAACTAATTCCCGACATAGATGACTGGTTATCTGCATCCACATGCCATTTAACCGAGTTACAGTTCACTGTATCTTCAGCAATAGTGAAATGAGAGTTCTGGTTTCTAGAATTGGCAAACTGATTTCAGACGATCGTGAGGCCTACAACCAGCCGGATTTTCTTGCTCGTAAGTCGGTCGTCAGAACCGAAGGCAGAAATAACGAGAAAATACAAATTAGGAGGGGTGTACGGCAAAGTTGCGTGTAATCACCGATTCTGTTGAGCCTCTACTCAGAAAAAGTTTCCACAGCTGCCTTGGAAAACACAAGAGGGAATTATAGTTAACGTTAACAGAATCAATAATCTGCGTTATGCGGATAACACAGTATTGTAATGCGAGAAGTAAACAAAGCGACACATGTTTACTCCTTCAAAAGAATAACTACGACGCGTACAAGACAGGTGCATGAACAGGTGCATGAACATTTCCTGCGTAGGCGTTCTAGAATATACTAGAACGTTCTTTATCGGGGTTGGGGGTGTATATATAAGGGGGCTTGTGATCGAGGGAGTTAGTTAGAACTAGAGAAGCAGAAGTGAACGCGACATACGATCCGAAAGCGGAGCAGTACAAATAAATTATGTAGTGTCTAGTCTAGTGTACAAGTAGTTTAGTGTGTTAAATAAATTAGTGTTCAATTAATGTAAATAAATTATAAAATAAACGTTACATTGGTGTCAGAAGTGGGATCATGAAGAAGTTACGCGAATTAAAAGTGGCCGAGTTAAAAAAAGAACTCGAAGAACGGGAATTGGAAACAAGAGGGAGGAAGACCGAACTCCAGGACCGACTCTCGGCATTTTTGAAAGAAAATGGCCAGGACCCGGAAGTTTTCGAGTTCGAAGACGATGACATCACGAAGCAAATCGCCGCTCAGAGGGAAGAAATCGCCGCCCAGAGGGAAGACATCACTGCTCAAATCGCTGCCCAGAGGGAAGAAATCGCCGCCCAGAGGGAAGACATCACTGCTAAAATCGCCGCTCAGAGGGAAGATATTTCTACCCAAATCGCCGCCCAGAGGGTAGATATTACTGCACAAATCGCTGCCCAGAGGGAAGAAAGCGCCGCCCAGAGGGAAGACATCACTGCTCAAATCGCTGCCCAGAGGGAAGAAATCGCCGCCCAGAGGGAAGAAAGCGCCGCCCAGAGGGAAGACATCACTGCTCAAATCGCCGCCCAGAGGGAAGACATCACTGCTCAAATCGCTGCCCAGAGGGAAGAAATCGCCGCCCAGAGGGAAGAAATCGTCGATCAGAGGGAAGACATCACTGCTCAAATCGCTGCCCAGAGGGAAGAAATCGCCGCCCAGAGGGAAGAGATAACCAACCAGATTGAGGCTCAGCGTAAGGAGATTGAAGAGAAGATCAAGCAGTTAGAAGAACGACTAGAACAAGTCAGTAGCGGCGAGGGGAAAGAAGACGAAATTGAACAGAAGACGAAGCAGTTGGAAGAACGACTAAGGCGAGTCAGTAGCGGCGAGATGAAGGAAGAAATAAAGGCGGTTGTTCAACAGAACTCGATATCCATCAATCGAGTGACGCCCCCAACGTTCGATGGAAAAATTCCGTGGGCCAGCTACAAGAAGCAGTTTGAGGCAGCAGCGGAAGCTAATGCTTGGTCCCCTCACGAGAAAGCTGTTTCCCTAACGGTAGCCTTACGTGGAGAGGCGTTGGAAGTTCTTCAGACGCTATCCACCGAGGAAGCCGGGAATTACACGGAGCTGCTGAGGCGACTGGAAATGCGGTTCGGCCAAACACATCTGGAGCAAGTCCATCAATCCCAGATGTCCAATCGCCGTCAGAGATCGAACGAGACCCTGCAGGAGTTCGAAGCGGACGTAGCCAGACTAGTGAGGTTGGCGTATCCCACGGCACCGGAACAGATGATGGAGTGCCTCGCAGTGCAGACGTTCGTGAGCGGGCTGCGGGACCAGGAACTGCAGAGGGCCCTGAGACTAGCTCGACCGAAAACATTAATGGACGCGCTCGCCATCGCACTGGAGCATGATGCAGCCATGGAAGCTTCCCGCGGTCACGGCCGTGTTCGAGCGGTTACAGAGGAAGTAGACACTGAGAAACTCGCGGAAAGGGTCCTACAGCAGATCATGGAGATGCTGTCGGCGAAGAAGAAGGTAGTTCGCTGTTGGAACTGTGGCGAAGTGGGCCATGTGAAGAGTTCTTGCAAGCGGCCCAGAACAGCGGCGCCGGCGAAGGCCCAGGAAAACTAATGCGGGTCGATAAGAAAGGGGGAACGTCGACCCGTAGCAGTGGAAACCCCCGGGCCAGTATAGCCTCGTTTTCCCACCAATTGGGGAGCGCGTACGTCGATGGCACTATCGACGGGAGATCCCACGCCATGCTTGTGGACACGGGAGCTACGAAGACGATCGTACGCTCGGAAGTTGTGAGGGACCGTAGGAAGATTAGGCCAAGTAGGTGGCAATTAAGAACTGCCACTGGGGAGAAGGCAGTAATACACGGTGAAGCGACGGTTAGCATGACGTTGGGACGAGTAAAGTTTGACCATCCTGTTCTCATAGCCGAAATTGAGGAAGACGTCATACTGGGGATGGACGTCATGAGGAATCATGGATTCCAGTTGGATTTCGGACACCGAGTGTTGAGGATCGGTCAAGAAGAATTACTGCTACACAATCGTGACAACTTTGTGTTAGACGTAATAATGGCAGAAGATGTGATTCTCCCGGAACGAAGCGAAACAATCACCTCTACCTGTCTGAGGGGTGTTGTGGAAGAGGGAATCCCAGCCGTGATCGAACCAGAAAACGATGACAATCGACTGGCTCGGGGGGTACTGGTAGGAAAGGCGCTCGTTACTCTCTCAAGGGAAGTGCCTGTGCGGCTACTTAACATCAATCAGTACCCGGTCACCATCAAGAAGGGTACGAAGCTGGGCACATGTATAGCCGCATCAGCCATCGTAAGGGGCGTTAGTGAGGAAGAAAGGTCCAAACACACTCCGCAGGACTTGAAACAAATTCTTTCCCAGACCAGTGCGTTTCTCTCGCCCACATAGAAACAAAAGGCCCACGAATTAATAAATAAGTACCAGGACATATTTACCACCGAGAATGGAAAGCTGGGAAAGACCAAGGTCGTGACACATAAAATTGACACGGGCGAGACACGACCGATTCGACAAACAGCAAGACGACTACCTTTGGCCAAACGGGAGGAAGCCGAGAAAATTATCAAGGACCTAGAGCGGGACGGGGTCATCGAGCCGTCAAGCAGTCCATGGGCCTCGCCGGTAGTACTGGTGAAGAAAAAGGATGGGACTACTCGATTCTGTGTACACTACCGGCAGGTGAACAGTGTCACCAAAAAGGACAGCTACCCGCTACCACGTATCGACGACACACTCGATACCCTTGCTGGATCCACGATATTTTCGACCTTGGATTTAAAAAGCGGCTATTGGCAAGTCGAAATGGACCCTGCCGATAAGGAAAAGACGGCATTTACCTTCGGTAACGGCCTGTGGCATTTTACAGTCATGCCATTTGGACTTTGTAATGCCCCAGCGACGTTTGAGAGGCTGATGGAGAGCGTGCTAATGGGTCTGACGTGGAAAACGTGCCTAGTCTATTTGGACGATGTCATCGTGATGGGCAAGACCTTCGAAGGACATCTGAGAAACTTAGAGGACGTCTTCCAGAGACTGCAAGGTGCGGGACTGAAACTGAACCCTAAGAAATGTCAGCTCTTCAGAAGGAAGGTCTCATACTTAGGGCACGTAGTGAGCAGAGAGGGCGTCGCCGTTGATCCGGACAAGACAAGTACGGTGAAGGAGTGGCCAATACCGGTAGATAAACACCAGTTGAGGAGTTTTCTGGGCCTCTGCACGTACTACCGACGATATGTCCGGATGTTCTCCGACGTCGCTAAGCCGTTGACAAGGCTCACGGAAGAAGGACGAAACTTCTGTTGGGATGAGGAATGCCAATCTGCCTTCGACGAGCTGAAGAGGAAGTTGACCAGTGCCCCAGTGCTGAGTTTTCCTCTGCCAGAAGGACAGTTTATCCTGGACACCGACGCGAGCAATGTGGGAATTGGAAGTGTTCTGTCGCAGCGCCAGGAGGGACAAGAACGTGTCCTTGGATACTTCAGCAAGGTACTCTCCAAACCAGAAAAGAATTACTGCGTCACCCGGCGTGAATTATAGGCCATCGTCAAGTCCATCGAGCACTTCCATAAATATTTGTGTGGAAGGAGGTTTCTGATCCGGACCGATCATGCTGCTCTTAAATGGCTCCTCCAGTTTAAGAATCCCGAAGGACAGATCGCTCGCTGGATCGAGAGGCTCCAGGAGTATGACTTTGTCATAGAACATCGGCCAGGACAGAGTCATGGAAACGCAGACGCACTCTCGAGAAGACCATGCCCTGATGAGTGTCCTCATTGTCATAGAGCTGAGGAAAAGTCCGAGAAAGTCTATCGAACGACCGTGGTCGCCGAGGAATGGACACCATCCTCGTTACGACAAGAGCAAGGAAAAGACCCGGTTCTCAAAGAAATCCTGGTTTGGAAAGAGGGAGGAGAGCGTCCTGAGTGGCAAAAGGTATCACCTGGCTCGCCGAAACTCAAGAGCTATTGGGCACAGTGGGACTCGTTAGTGGTTGAGGATGGACTACTAAAACGCGTACTGGAGAGCCAAGACGGGACGGAGGAAAGACGGCAGTTGGTAATTCCCTCCAGTAAAATCCCGGAGGTCTTGCGGCACCTTCACGACGAGTCGTCTGGTGGACATTTAGGGATCAAGAAAACCCTGCAGAAAGTACGAGAGCGATTCTACTGGATCAATTGTTCAGACGACGTGAAGGACTGGTGCAAGAAATGTACTACATGTTTCGCAAGTAATGGACCACAAAGACGACCGAAAGCTCCCATGAAACAATATAACGTCGGGAGCCCCTTCGAAAGGATCGCTATTGATATAGCAGGACCCTTCCCTGAGACCGAAAAGGGGAATAAATACATCCTGGTCGTAATGGACTATTTTACGAAGTGGGTAGAAGCGTACGCTCTCCCTAATCAGGAGGCAGAGACAGTGGCCGATGTGCTCGTGAAGGAGCTGATCTGCCGGTTTGGAGTACCCATGGAATTACACTCGGATCAAGGAAGAAACTTTGAGAGTGGCCTATTCCGGAGGATCTGTGAAAAGTTTGGGGTACGAAAAACAAGAACCACGGCCCTTCACCCTCAGTCTGACGGCATGGTAGAACGGATGAATCGCACCCTCAACCGCTATCTGGCGAAAATGGTCTCGTCACATCAACGAGACTGGGACGAACACGTGCCGTTCTTCCTGATGGCCTACCGCTCGGCCGTTCATGAGTCGACAGGACAAACTCCAGCCAAAGTCCTGTTCGGGCGAGAACTTAAACTGCCCTGTGATCTAATCTTTGGCGCTAGACCGGACGAGGACGTTTCGGGGGAAGATTACGTCTCCAGGATGCGGCAAAGGATGAACGAGATTCACGATCAAGTCCGATACCAACTAAATATCGCCAGTGATCGCATCAAAGAGCGTTACGACATCAACGCTAAAGAGGGTGGCTACCAAATGGGAGATCGAGTTTGGCTGTACAACCCACAGAAGAAACGTGGTTTGTCCCCTAAGTTACAGACCAATTGGGAAGGTCCCTATGTTGTGAAGAAACGAATCAGTGACGTGGTCTACCGGGTAAGCAAACTACCAAATGGCAAGCCGAGAGTGGTGCACTTCAATCGGTTGGCACCCTATGAGGGATCGCACGATGAGGCGGAGGTTCCCCGAGTTAGAAACACGTTGGCGCAGGAGAACGAACTTTCGTTCGAAGAATTTATGAGCGCCTACGGGGGTACCGGAAAAGCACGGTATGGGGTAACCTGTGAAAAACAACAGGATTTGTTCAGCGTACCTGAAGAATACTCGTTGGCCCATTGTGTGTCCACCGACCTGGTAATGTCACGAGGTATCGCCACGGTTTTCAAGAAGAAGTACGGGCGCTTGGAACAACTCGGAGCGCAACTCCCGGAGATTGGCAAGTTTCTGGAACTACGTGACAACGTAAGACACATCTTTTATCTGGTTACGAAGGAGATCGGGTCCCTTAAACCATGTTATCACGATGTATGGCGAACCTTGCATAGGCTACGAGACCGACTGCTGGAGCTCGACATCAGGAAGCTAGCTGTCCCCAAGTTAGGTGCTGGACGAGATCAGCTGGACTGGAGGGTTGTCCGGAATATGCTGGAAGTAGTGTTGAAGAATACCGGAGTGGAAGTTTTAGTCTGCTGTTTTGGGCCTGCACCATGTCGACTCGGGAAGACGGTCCCCTGTTATTTTGACGCCACGTCTCGCTGTAAGCGGGGGGCTAACTGCAGGTTCCTGCATGGGCCTACCAGGGATACGTTCCGAGACGAAACGTCTCTAAGGCGGGGGCAGTGTAATGCGAGAAGTAAACAAAGCGACACATGTTTACTCCTTCAAAAGAATAACTACGACGCGTACAAGACAGGTGCATGAACAGGTGCATGAACATTTCCTGCGTAGGCGTTCTAGAATATACTAGAACGTTCTTTATCGGGGTTGGGGGTGTATATATAAGGGGGCTTGTGATCGAGGGAGTTAGTTAGAACTAGAGAAGCAGAAGTGAACGCGACATACGATCCGAAAGCGGAGCAGTACAAATAAATTATGTAGTGTCTAGTCTAGTGTACAAGTAGTTTAGTGTGTTAAATAAATTAGTGTTCAATTAATGTAAATAAATTATAAAATAAACGTTACAGTATTATTGGTAAATAGCGACGCTGACCTACAAGTCTTAATAGAGAACGTCAATCAAAAGAGTCTGGAAGCAGGGTTAAGGTTTAAGGAAAACAAAAGTACTGAAATTCATCAAGAACGAAAATCGAAGAGTTGGGGTGATTGTGAATGGTAACCGGTTTGAACAGCCTTGTCACTATGTGTATTTAGAATGCTGCATTAATATCAAATCGGAAAACTCCACTGAAATAAAAGCGAGGATTGCGCAGGCCCGGAACTGCTTTTATGAACGATTTTTACAGTTAAAAAAACCAGTTGTAATGAGATCTATGTTACGATAAAATAATACTACTTGCGAGAAATAGAGTTTTTATTAAAAAACAGTTCAACAACACAATTCAACTTAAGTATTTTCAAAACGATTCTAGTTAGCCTATAGTTTTATACCTGGAATGAACTCAACAACTGAATATTCACAACATACTGTACATACATACAACAAACTGATGTAAGTGCCAAACATATTATTGATTACAGTTGACTACGGCTAGAAAATGGATGAGCGGATTACTTACGTTTTGATCTATGGTACCTATATCAAGGAAAACTCATCCAAACCCTAAGTTAATTAAGTCGTCTTGCCAGAATAATTTTAACAACGTTTTCTTTTTCAGATACCGAATAAAACAAATCAGCTAGTTGACATATTAAAAATAAATAAAAACTCACAAATCATGAAACATGCATTTTATATAATATATTTTGCAATTAATTATACCTTCCTTAAAACCTAAAATGGCCTAACCTGACCTTTCCTAATAAATTAAATCTTCTAAACTCTAAACTGAAAAACTAACAGTATTATTAGATCTATATAATCACTTGATTTGAGTATACTTATATTATAGCTCGACTACTTATATTGACACTTCCCACGTTTGGAAATAATAGGAGTAATGACATTTGGCGATGGATCTCTTTTTTGAAGAAACTGTAAAGCGTTTTGTGTGGAACAAACGCATAAATTCATGTGCCGCACATACAGACCGTGAACTTATCGCACAAGCCATCCGGCGTTGTCAAATGCGAACCTTTCGTTTTCTTGAATCATAAAGTGGTTAGAAACATTTAAAAATCATCTTTTGTAATGCATTTTCCAGTCCGTTAACTGAGCTTTACACTTTTATAAAACTAAAGAAAAACTATTATGGTTCAACGTGTGGTTTTAAGCGAGCCACGAAAAGAGTATTGTTGGTGATGGCGGCAACCAGAAATACAACATGGAAGTATATTGCTGAAGATTGCTTACAACGGCATCAACGCACCAATCCTTTGGCCAAGGTTCGTTCTATGAACGTAGGTGCTGTACTTCCCAGAATCAAACATATTTTTTGTAGTAAACACGAGTGACTTTTTTTCAAAGATTTATTGGCGTGGATACCTTGACAAATATGAATATGTATTATTCTTATTGATTTGTATTTGTATCTTCTTATTTGTAAAAATGTTTTAGTAATTTTTTAAAAAATTCCTTTAGTCACGACTCTACTTTTACGCACGCCTATGGAATCCATATAAATACCCACGAAACATCAAAATCGGACTGTCTGTCACTCCTATTATTTCCAAACGTGGTATATATTTACACACTTATATTTACAGGAAGGACTTCATCTACGTATAAATGTTTGCTTAAGACGGCGAATGTAACATTGTATTTACGTTCGATTACCCATCGACGAATTTTTGAAGTGTTTTATACAACGTGATCAAGAATGACTGCTTGAGTTGGCAATGCTGAATTTCATTTTTAAATGGTACAACTGGTAATTTGAATTTGCTATTTAAAATTCAAATTTCTGGTATTCTTTTCAAATTTATTTATTTAAAATGGTTTTCACGTTACAACACGAAAATTTCATTGGAATGGCGTACTTTCGAATCGGGATTTACAACCCAATTACTGGTTGGCAGTACTCTCTCGAAACGACATACCAGCAATTTCAGAAGTTGTTTCCGGAGACTGGTCACTTTTGCTGTCTTTCTGCAACATTGCATGTGAGTAGTTGAACGTTATTTAAACACAGGAAGCGTAAGCAAACAAAAATCAACTGGTAGACCTTCTACTCTAAACGAGGAAGTTGTTGAGGATATCAGAACTCGAACGCAAAGAAGTCCTCCCACATCCTTAAGAAAGCTCTCCCTTCAAACAGGTTTGGTTCTTATGCCTCCTATTCAACCAATTTTCATTCTTACCCATAAGACTTCCACTTTTCCATGTTGTTCTAATTCACGGTTTTACAGGTTTATCATATGGAAGTTGCTCCACTGTGGTTAAAAGGAAATTAAAGTACCACCCTTACAGAATTTCCATCGTCCAGTCATTAACCCCTCCTGATCACCCGCAGAGTTTTATTTTGCAATGACATATTAAATAATAATGATATCCTTGACAAAAACCTTCTTTTCCGATGTAGCCTGGTTTCATCTCAACGGCAATGTGAATAAACAAAATTACAGAATTTGGTCAGGTTAAAATCCTTATGCTATCAGTGAGACACATTTGCACCCGGTTAAAGTTGGTGTTTGGTTGGCAGTCTCAAGGACGCGGGTGTATGGGCCCATATTTTTTAATTTCACCGTCAATTCGGAGATATATTCAACACCTTTTGAGGCCTTTTATAAACCAATTAACAGACGAAGAGCGTCAAATTGGATATTTCCAACAAGACTCTGCAAGGGCACATACGGCTCGTGCTACTATGGGATATTTAAGAGAGAATTTTGGCGACAGAGTAATTAGTCAGGGCATTGGGCCAAGCAGGTCAAGATCTCCCTCCATTAGATTTTTCGTTATTTGGGCTCTTGAAGGACAATGTCTTTAGGAACATATTGCATACACTGAAGAGCTGCGAGAGGCAATAGTTCAAGAAGTGGCGAACATCACCCCCAATATGCCGATAAATATCTTCGAGAGCATAAAAAGAAGAGTTAATTTATGTCTGGACCAAAATAGGGCGCCTTTTGAGCATTACCTTTAGCTGTTTAATTAAATCATTGTTCTGTATTTCGATTTTCATTTTTTAAGCGTTAATTTTTATTTACATAACCTACAATCTGTGTGTGTGTGTGTGTGTGTGAATTGTAGTTAACGTCTCCTTTTTGCTGCAAGGCTAAACTGGACGGGACCTACAGCTTAACGTGGGCTTCGAACCACGGTCCTCGAGCATGGTTGTACCCCCTAAGGCTCTCACCCCAGTTGATCCACTCCGTGCTCTACCGACTCAGGGTGTGTGTATCCTAGTCCCGCCCTCCTACAGGATATCCGATCCTATCCGGCCTGGTTACCGGCGTGAATAGGAACGGGATTTTGGATACATTTTACACACTTCCCGCAACAATCACAACATCCATGGATTACGTGGGATTCGAACCCACGACGACAGTGACCGCCTGACTCAAAGCCAGCGCCTTAAACCACACGACCACCGCCGCCCCACCTACAATCTTATCGCTGATTGTTATGTCAAATTTTTCTCAAATAAACATATCTCGTTGTAGCGTTGCAAACCCTTAGGCAAAAAAATCCTCCAGGTAGGATTGCCAACTCAAACAGTCATTCTTGATCACCCAGTAGTTAGGTTGCTTACCGTCACCTATTTTTTATGTTCCGTGTAAAATATCGCAGTGATGTGCTCATAATGAGCAACCATAAAAAAGGTATTATATTTTAGATATGTTTTCCCAAAATGTCGTGTGAAATCTAGTGAAAATAGTATAGAGGACACTAGACACCAAATTAGTGCCCGATTATAATTGCTGGTAGAGATGCAGTTCTGTGAATGTGTGGCCTAACGAGAAGTGGTAATTCACGAAAAACATTTTTTTCTCTTCTAAAAAACCAAAAGGTAAAGGGAAAAAGAAGTTTCCCATCATTTTCCACGTCTATCGATTGACTAACGACGAATTTTTGGTGAGTTTTAATGGTTGACTCTGTAACTTCCTATTTAAAATAGCAGTTTCAAAAGGGCACATCTTTTTAACTCACCATTTCCTAAACTAATAATTGGTATTTTCGAACTAGTTATTCCAAATATGTTCATCCAAAATCTAATAAAAATCCATAGTAAAATAAAAATAAATAAATATCAAAATTCGTGTTCCTATTAAGCGAACCTCGGCCGAAGACACTCCTGGTTGTAAAACTTGTGAGAAGGGCACGGAGTCAATACTTCTAAATTTTTCAGGAGAGCGGTCAATAAGTTACATGTTATAATAATGATAGCCAATGTTCGCTTAAAATATAGTGCAATAAGAAAAAGAATAGGTTGACTACTTGTGTAGGCTTTGCTAATACAAGAAAGTAAAGAAATATCTGCCATATCCCCAACTATATTGCAAACTGGAATTACCCATGATATGGGTCCACATATAAATAAATTAGCTAAATTTTTGGGAGCCCCAGGGTAGCAATCTTGGTTTCCAATAGTTTATTAGTTAGGTAATTTATTATATTTGTATAGTGACGTTCATTTCATGTCTTTTCCACAGGGGAGGAAACCTCAGCAACAGGGGGTGAGTTTTAAGGTCCCCATCACGATCTTCAGTTGTACTTTGCGACCTGGTGTTGATAGCTCTGCAAGTTTTTCTTAAATTTAAACAGTTTCCAAAGCAGCCTCTGGCGCTGGTTTCGTATAAAACTCACTGAAGTAATAACGATTTCATGGCTCTTTCCTTCCCCTCCTTGAAAAAAATAACAAAGGTGGAGGTGAGAATTCTTCTCCTTCATTTTTTTCGTTATGTTATGTAATAATCTTCAATATGTCGAAAATGTAGATTACTTCTACTAGTTTTGTTCCAGAACCATGTCGCAAATATATTATTTCTAGTCGTCTAATACAATATACGTCAACAATGTCAATAATAAAATAATAAAATAAGTGAGCTACTATAAATATAATGTCTGTAACATGATTTTCAGATCGATATAAATTTATAGTGCTTTCGATGGACTAGACATGTCCAACCAGAACGGCACAACAAATACACGGCTCATTAAACTAGCTGGGATACAACACAAGGAAAAGGACATTGAGGTGTCCACACGTGAGTTGGAATAGATTTAAGTATCATAGACTTGGGAAATAAGATTTTTTCGTGACACTCACTCATCCAGGTAACCAAGCAGTTATTCATGTAAAATGGTTTTACGCGTGGAAAGTGTTGAAAAGCCTCAGGACTATTAGTAAAGAAAACGTAACTCCAAACAACATACAGTTAGACAAATGGGTACGATACTATGAGGATCTACTAACGGAAAACAGACCAAATTTCTTACATAACACAACAGAAGACTCTGAGACCACCCAACTGGAAGACAGTCTGCTGTACGAAGAGGATGAATTAACACCGGCTGAAGTAAAAAAGCTGTTTCTGAGTTAAAAAACGGGAAGGCTCCTGGCCCTGGAGGTATACCGGCAGAGCTACTGAAGTATGCACCAGATATTTTGTACGAACTCTAAGCATATGTATTTAATCAATTTATTCGTGGAGAAGACCCACCAGAAGAATGGAACATCGCTTATAATCAGTAATATTTATAAGAAGGGCGACAGACGATCGTGCTCAAATTATCGCGGAATCAGTGTTATCAATTCCATTTCAAAAGTGTATGGAAGAATCTTAAAGCAGAAAATAGAAAACCAGTTTAAGGACAACGAAGAACAATGCGGGTTTAGAGCCGGTAGGTCATGTGTGGATAACATCTTTACATTCAAACAGACAGTAGAAAAAAGACTTGCACATAACACGGAAACCCACGCAGTCTTTATAGATCTAACTAAAGCCTACTATAACGTTCCCCTGAGCAGACTGTGGTAAACCATGGAGAGACAGGGCATAAAATCGAACTACATTAAAGCTGTCTAGCAGCTGTATAAAAATATGACCGCCAGAGTAAAAATGGGTAGTAAAATATCACGAGAATTCCGCGTTATACGAAAGGTCTTAAACAAGGCTGTTGCATAGCCCCAACACTGTTCAAAATATTTGTGAAAGGAGCTTTAGAAAGTTGGAGTAAGAAGTGCTCAAATCTCGGAGTACCGATAAGACATAAGAGACTGTTCAGCTTACATTTCGCAGACGACCAAGTTGTGTTGGCGGAAGACGAGATGGACATCCACTATATGGTTAGAAAGCTATGTGAAGAATACAAGGGAAAATCTTAAAGCAGAAAATAGAAAGCCAGTTTAAGGACGACGAAGAACAATGCGGGTTTAGAGCCGGTAGGTCATGTGTGGATAACATCTTTATATACGGAGCTTTTCTATCGAAACGCATGGTGGGAAATCAACAAGAGCAAAAGAGAAACTAGCACTAGTTCGTTAGCATGACAGAGAGGGACGTTTTGCAACGTTGCCGGTCGAGCAGGCAGTCCAAGTCAACGCGTATCGCAGTAGCGTATCGCTTATACACTTTCGGATGTGTGCGGTACAGTGTGCGGAGCGGATGACTGTAATGTTTCGCGAGCTGGCAACATCGCAAAAGGTCGTTCTCTGTTTCGCTAACGAGAAATATATGGCCTTTCTCTCGCACTTATGTTGATCTCATCCTGCGACTCTTTAGAAACGGTCTGTATAAACAGACAGTAGAAAAAAGACTTGCACATAACATGGAAACCCACGCAGTCTTTATAGATCTAACTAAAGCATACGATAACGTTCCCCTGAGCAGATTGTGGGAAACCATGGAGAGACAGGGCATAAAATCGAACTACATTAAAGCTGTCTAGCAGCTGTATAAAAATATGACCGCCAGAGTAAAAATGGGTAGTAAAATATCACGAGAATTCCGCGTTACGAAAGGTCTTAAACAAGGCTGTTGCATAGCCCCAACACTGTTCAAAATATTTGTGAAAGGAGCTTTATAAAGTTGGAGTAAGAAGTGCTCAAATCTCGGAGTACCGATAAGACATAAGAGACTGTTCAGCTTACATTTCGCAGACGACCAAGTTGTGTTGGCGGAAGACGAGATGGACGAGAGATATTTATAAATTACTTGCTGCTTCGATTTCAAGTCACCGCTTCATTTCTTGAGCTCGAAGATTTCAGTTTCCCCCACCACTGACTCCGAACCTTCTTCAGTCGAACTGCATATTTAAAGCTTTACCAAACTCGATGTCGGGGTTCAATACTTTCCGAATTCTGTTAACAAATAATTTAACTCTTTATCTTTAAAATGGCGTAAGTTAAGTTTCTTAATTATTACAAACAAATTAGCCGTGAATTAAAAAAAAATAGCTAACTTTGCCCTAAATTGATTTAGGACATATTTTTTTGTTTTAAAAGAAAGTTAAAAATGCCAGCTTTTCAAATATGTAGAAATAGTTTCGCTGTAAATAATACCAATAAAGTTACTCTACTTGTTTAAACACTAAAAATGACCATGTTTTTGTGATGATTTTTAACAATAGTGATAATTAATTTTTCAACAATAGCACAAAACTTTTGGTCGATAACGTATAGGTCTTACTCCCGTAAACCCATTTTACATGAATAACTGCTTGATTACCTGGATGAACCAGTGTCCCCAACAGGGTACTTTTTTCCTTATTTCCCTGGTCTATCATTGGTGCAGACTACCACAGTGTAAACGGAGAAAATGGTTGTCAAAACCCACATTAGATAAAGCTACAGTAGAGCTAAAGGTTAACTTAAATGATTGAAATTGAGTAGGTTGAGGGTTCATGGAGATATAAGGTTTACTCGCTCATTAATCGTAGTTGTAAGTGTTGAAGGTTCAGGGAGTTACCTACAGGTTTCTGGTACGCACAGAGAAAAATTGAACCCAAACCTCCGAACGCGTGTTCCCGATTTGAATCGCCGAATCGTTCGATTGGTAGATCGGTCGACGTTCGACGAATAGAAAGTCATCCACGCGAATTAAACAACAACAATACTCGGCGTGCAGCGCTTTTCAACAAACAAACCGTTTTAAACAGTTCCGCGAGCAACATCTACCACACGCGGTTCGCTGGCAGATTCGGCGGTTCAAAGGTGGATAACGGAAACCGTCCGTCGGTGATAATTTAATTTGAAAAGAAAATTGTTATTAACCGTCATCGAAGATTGTCCGTGTGTGCTTGTAACGCGAACGGCCGTTATGCTCCGATTCGGTTTTTCGAAGTAACGGAAAGTTAATTTTACTTAACGTGATAGTTGTGCGATGTGCCCATAACCGGAAGGATTGTACAGGAAATATGTCGATTTTCAAGGATAATAGCTGGGTGAGATATATGAATTTTGATATTTTTATTCGAAAAGTTAATAGCGGCAATTTTACCCAAAAATTCGTGGGCGCGGAGCAATTAAACGTTAATAGGTATTAAGATGAACAAGTAACTTTTAATATTCTTATTTCACGCTAGCGAAGGCGCAACTAATGAGAATACATACCTACATCTATCGCAGACTTAATAAAATGAACTATTTTAATGTACTTTTAGGTGTTATGATTATGTGCATGTTTTTCCCTCATTTAAATAATATTTTGTATATAATACAAGTGAAAACGTTGCTTTTTTCCGATTTTAGCGCATTTATGTTGCGCATTCGGCCGAAAATAAGGATATATCGAAGAATTGGTGGATGTGCCTATAATCCAATAGAACGATGTAAAACATGTACTTAGATACATCACATTTGATACACTTCTTAAATATAAACGGTTAATTACAACAGGTATTGCCAGAAAATAGGCAATTGTCTTTATCAGTATAATAATTAAATTAGAAAATAAATGCTTCGTTTGTCCAGTTTGAATAAATTTTTTTAACATATTTGAGCTACCTGGGGAGTTGGAAAGGTTTTGTGTTTATATCATTTTTATAACCATTCAAAACTGGTTATTTTACAGAATTTTATGCTATTATAGTAATACCCTTTTGTTATCACCTACACAGTTAATATAAGAATTTTTTAACATAATTCTCGTCTTGTTAGAAATTCAGACCTCTTAATGGATAAAAAATAGCCATTTTTATTAGTCACAGACTGGAGAGTAGCCAGTTTAGTTAATTAAAAATAAGCCAAACCGATACGTTTTTTTTAATAAAAACACTTAAAGTTTTAGTTTTCCTTATAAGTACATGGAATTGATCGTCTTGAACTAATTAATTGAGAGCGTTATATGTTTTTCGGCAATACTCATAACATAATATATGGGATCCCAATTTCACTTATTTTTAAAAATAAAAATACTATGTTCAGTCCGTAAATTTTTATTATTTTTATAAAATTATATTTTCAATGATAATATTGGTTTTAGCTAAATGGACCTACGCACCTGATCTACTCCTCAATGGTTTTATTGGTTTATTTTTCCCAAAATTAAGAAAACTTCTGAACTTATACATTTTGTCAATATTTTATGCAATATATAAATAGAAAGAACTCTTACACCATTAAACAGGAATAGAATTTAGCTATCGTTTGTTACCAACTATTTCTTGATTTTTAGTAGCAAACAATTAAAAAAGATAATAAAACACCTTCGACTTACTTCAAAACAGGAATAGAATTTAGCTATCGTTTGTTACCAACTATTTCTTGATTTTTAGTAACAAACAATTAAAAAAGATAATAAAACACCTTCGACTTACTTCAAAACTGACCAATTTTGACTCAAATTTTTAATAAAATTGGCATATTTAGGTGTTTGAAAAAGTGCCACGTGATTATACATTTTTTAGACTTCAATAAGACATCCAATCAATATTAAGCAATTGAACAATGCGTAACCATACTTGCATCGAAGGACGCACGGCATGTATATGGTAAATCAACAATTTGAATTAACCTAAAACTTGTAGTTAATTTTAAAAATCAAAATCCAAAATCGGAATCAAGTTTGAATCAGTTTAAATATTATATATATATAGAGTCTAATTCTTTAAAATTCGTAATAGGTTTCATAGGTTTTGTTATGGCATTCTTGACAACACAAGAGGTGTGGCTTGTTATCGTAGAAATTACAGTTGTTCACCCATCGAAGAAAGTAACTAAGAAAAGTAGTCACTCAAATACTCACTCAAAATTGATTGACAATTTTTGAAATCATTTGATAACAAGCTGAGCCTTACATTTTGTATGGTCAAAAAGTCAAGCATAAACTACTAAAATCGCAATTTAAAGAACCACTTGATCTAGTTTTCACATCTACAAAGATTGTTGTTTTTACATTTAACCAGGAAGCTTTTATTCGCTTGTTCGAATTCGTATAGAATTTGACAGAATGTTGTTATTAAATCGACTTTACTGTAAATTTAAAGAAACACTCGAAATAGTTAAAATTTTGTTATAACTCTTGTAGAGCTTTCGACAAATTACCCATTTTTATTACCTAGTTATAGACTAAACATGTAGTTCATTTCATTAGAGAATAACAAGCTAAACCGAAACAATTTTTTTAATGAAAATATACCTAGGTACTCAAAGTTTTAATTTTTCTTATAAAATTTATAGTTTTTATCAAATTAGTATAAAAAGTAGGTATTACCGTTTTCTCCGATATAACACAACGTAATTAACATATTTGGAATAGTTTTTAAGCGATTATTCACTTCATTTCACTTATTGTCACTATACTCTCACTGTCACTTAATTTCAGAAACTACTGTCACTAATTTTAAGGGGTAAATATGCTCAACAAACTTAAATTGGACAACTCTTAATTAATTTGCAAACAAATTTAAGTTTTCATTTACTTTTAAGGAATTTTCCAAGCGTGTTTATTTTATCTGTATTTTATGTAGGTAATATCAATAGGAAGAAGTCTTACACCAATAGAGAGGTATTTAGCTATTGTGTAGCTAAAATTGACTTATAAGCTACCTATTGCTCTTTTTTGATAAGGTAACAATTAGCTATCTGTATAACACTTTTATAATTTTTTATTTCTACCACGGAATTTAATATACACAGCAAAATGTTCTTGTGTGCATGTACTTATTTCAAAAATATCAAGTAACTTCCCAATTACTTCGACACTTGAATCTTTGCACGCTTCATAGATTCGGTCCCGAATAGGTCCAAAAATATCAGAAAATCCAGAATTTTCTTTTCCGAAATAGGAATGAAATATATTTTTGTGAGTTTTATTCCGAGTTACTGGCCTAACAGTTAAAAAATAAGCTCGTCACGTTTATAGCTTTACTTCAAAGTTGGTTCAGACAAATCCGATAATCCCAAATTTCACGTTCTGAGAGGCGGAAGATGGAGTTTAGGTAGACTTTTCAGTGAAGCCGGGTACATCAGATAATTCATACTATAGAAAAATTATAAAATCTCTACTTCATAAACTGCCAATTCGATTTGATTTCAATTTTGAGTGAATTTACCTTATTGCTAATGTCGATTTAAAAAAGCCTTACATTGAAAAGTTTTAAATTTGCCAAAAAATGTCGTCAAAGAATAACTTACAATTAGGTCTGACTTAATGACCTTAATTAGCAACGATTTGTTAATTGATAAATTGTGGATTAAGGTCAATGAAACTTTGACGTCTCCGTCGACCGGACGGTTTCAACAAAAATAAAGGAAATAGATCCGCCGCTCATTAAAACTTTCAAATTTCTAGAAACACGTTATTTATGTTTTCTTACAAGTTTAACAACGGGAGGACATTAACAAAACCGGAGTTCCTAAAAGTGACATGTTTTGAAACGTAATTGTGCATTAGAAGTGATAAATTGTTTATTCGCTTCTCCTATCTAATCTTCAGGCTTTTAGCTGTTCCCATTTTTAACAATTTCGCATTATCAACAAATGACTAATGCTTTTATTGAACTGGAAAAACCCATTTTTTTTATCCTTGAGTAAAAGTTCCCTCGTTTCTTACAACTTTACACTTTCGAGTAACTTTAAGAAAAACTCTTACATATCCAAGTTTTCTATTGTTTAAATAATCGGCAGCAACAAAACCGAACGGATACATACGTTCATACGTTAAATTCTAACCTATTGTTTATTTCAAGTTTGTACATACTTCCGCCGTGGGACGGATGTATCCAATGATTACGGTATCGTTCTTTTAGCGGTGTAACGCGCATATAAACGCTATAGCTTCAGATTGTATTTTTATTTAGGTTAATTGCGAAACAAAATTCAGCACGTTTTATTCGAAATCAATGCTATAATACACAGTAGAACTTATCTTCATCTTATCTTGATGTGTTATTATACTGAGTAATTCCGTAAATTTACTCTTTCGACGATAGCTAGCTTCCGTAAAACTTTAAAATAGTCACAACATCTTTATATGAATAGGCATGACGCTTTTAAAGCTTGGTGATTTTAGCTAAGCCCTACGTTTTGTGTTTTTATAAAAGGCGTAGGAGGTATTCGTATATTTTAACCCCAAGATTTCAACAATCACCCTGTAGAACCCACAAGAAATTTATAGTTGTTGATTGGATTACTTGATACCAATTAACAAAAGGTATGCTCGACGCTCGGTTTGTGGTAACGGTGTCGACACTTTTATTTTAATTACGTGAAGCTTAGCGTTACTATTAATTCCATAAACTGTAATGTTTAATGTACATTTTTCTTCAATATAAAATAGCGAATATTTTTAGTAGACACGCATACAGTATATGTATATATGCAATATGGTCTACTTATAACATTGGTTTCTTTGTAGGTTAAAAAATAGTTAATTCAAACTTGGAATTAGTGAAATTAACTATGTTAGAAAGTCAGAACTATTTTCCATGTCCCAACATGAAAATTGAAATATTTATTATGATCGTGTTGTATGGCTTGTTTGAATATGCTTTATATTGTGTAATTATGATGATAATTCAGGAATTTAAAAGATTTAAAGGTTATTAGGAGCAAGGATAACGAAATCCATATTCAAAATTTAAAATGTAATATGCAAATTTTGCAGAGTTATCTAGTTAAATGTGTTAGAATCTATACCGTTAAATTTCCTGAATTTGTATATAACTAAAAAAAATTTGGTTGTCTGTAAAGTCAGTTACGGACGATAATTTTTACGTGATAACGTCATAAGAAAACATTGATGAAAAACGGAATACGTTTATGAATTGAATAGAATTATTATCACTAAATTATCATTAGAAGGTTTTTTCGCATTGCGGTTGGCCGGTCCAACTGGTCATTTTATACACATTGTTACTATGACATGTGTGAAGTTGAACATTAATCTTGAACCTTACATGAATTGCTGCTCAGGATAATTGTTTCCATTGAATACTAAATAAAAGCAGTCGACTTTTTACACGATCATTTATATCATTCATCATAATGTTTTAGTCGAAATCGTAACATAACCTATTATTACTACACTCCTTGACCAATGCAAGAACAAATATATGAGATTATATAGCTAATCGAACTCTTAAGGCGGAAACAGACTATCGTCACGTCACGTGAGTTCACGTGCTGTCACGTTAACTCACGTCACTTTGACGTAACCTCAGTCTGGTTCTAATACATTTAAATACCATGTGAAATATTACTCCGCACTTTTTATCCGTGACGTGAGTGAACGTGACAGCACGTGAGCTCAAGTGACGTGACGATAGTCTGTTTCCGCCTTTAGAATGCAAGAATTCAATACCTTATTGCCGCAATTGTTATTGTAATAGTAATAAGCAATTTTATGCACAGTAAATATTCAAATAACTTTATAAATAATAGTGTGCTGACTGCTGTCGCCGTCGTCGCTGACGACGGAGTGGAAACAGTGCAATCAGAACGCGCGTGGCGCGTACCCCTTCGTCGCCTTCCATCGCGCTCGCGAACCGAGCCGATCGCCAAATCGAGCTTTCACTCGGACGCTGTCGTGTAAAAGAGATAGATGCGTCGCAAGGCAACCGCCAAGGTCGATCTCTGTCTATTGTTGTCGCTCTCACTCTAACTCGCACGCATGGGTCTGGCGTAACGTTACAATGTTTTGTGAACCAGCAGGTAGCCGGCACATTGATTTATAAGACGTATATCACGTCAAAAAATATTCTTGGGATTTTCTGGATTATTTTAAAATGATCAGGAATATATTCTCAAATGCAAATCTAGATAATTTTTTAGACAGACTGGAGAGTTTAGGAAGAGCGAAACAAAATTTTATGCAGATTAATGTTCGAAATAAATCTAGATTTGAGAATAGTTATGAAGATTTTGACCAACCTCGAGAAAGATTGATTTGTGTGTGGAATATTCAGAATCTTCAGAAATGAAAGTTGATGTGAATACATTAATAACATTTTATGCAAATAATCGTTAAAAGTACATCCATAACCTAGGATTGCAAAACCATTTTGACTAATCTACAGAAAAAATTTCTAAATATTGAAGTCTGACTAAGCGGAAGATAGTAAGACTTTTATATAGAATATCCAGAATTGATAGCTTAGGCATACATTAATAAAAGGTTATGTAGGTAATTGTTCAAAGTAACGTAGGAATACAACACATTTTGACTAAATTGGAGAAGTAATCTAGAGAGATGTTAGTCTTTGCAGACTAATCTGGAGAAAGCCGGTGTGAAAAATCTTGTGAATAGCATGTTAAGAACCGAAAGTTAAGGTACAATCCCAATGAAAAAAAATTACCCAATGTGGTGCAAATAAACAGCCCGAATGAATATAGAAATATAAAAGATTTTGTCTAATCTGGAGAAAGCTCCAGTGAGAAAACCCTTGTACAGAATATTCGATATCAACATTAAAATAAATGTAATAATGTAAATATATAGTGGAATTCTCATTTGAGATTGTTATATACGTATATAGGTAAATAATACCTACTTATAATCTATCTAATGAATTCTTGTAGTTGTACATAAATGAAGATCCACTCATATTATATTACACTTTCACTATATTACATCGTTGCATTAAATAGAAAACTTTTCTTTAAATTTCCCAGAAGTATTTTCTAAATAAAATCTACATGGTTTTGAAGTAAGCAGTGTTCAGTCTGAAGAATTCTAATATTTAATATACAACGTGTTTCAACATGATTGTCATCTAGTCGGCTGTGGAATTCCCATGTAAAATAAAAAACCGCCTTGCGAAAATAGGAGATTCTGCTAGCTATACGTAACCTCAAAATAACCTCTTTAACTTCTTTTAACTTCTGGTTTTTCTCTGTCAAAAGAAAACGAATTCTGAGTATTTGTCTATTTTAGCCTGTGTTTGGCCCTGAAAAGGGCCATTAATTACCAGCAGTACTAAGTGCCAGTTTCACAATAAATGTTTGAAATGTCACCTGTCAGAATTAGATAGGCTCAAATCAATAGAGCGCGGCACATCAAAAATTACATACACAGAAATTACAACGCCAACTAGATGACAATCATTTTGAAACACCTTGTATATACATACTGTGATCTATGCAATTAAAATCATATTTAAAAAAATGTTAATACAATATGTTTCCACTATTAATTTATTACAACTCAGGGAATTATTAAAGTTAATTGTAAATGTTATTGAATATTTTTTTAAATTTTCTATCAGTAACTGAAAAAACTCTTTTTTATCGCAACGAAAGTATTTTTTGAACTAAAAGCTTTTAATGTCTGTCACTGGAATCAATAAAATTTGTTATTAAAATGTTCAAACTATGAAAATGTTCACTTCAGACAAAAACTCGAATCTTTCAAAAACGTTTTTAAACATTTTTTAGTACCACCATTTTTAAACTTTTAGTTTTGGTCTCCTCACTTCTGAAAGCTCATATTATATACTTTTATATTTTCTGAAAACGACATTATATGATTCTAAGTGAATTATGAATAAAACTATAGGCTGTTAATGCAACTGTTTTTTTTTCAGCATTTTCTTAACTTGCAAAAGAGATTCAGAATTCTGTCGAATCAAATATCAAATTACAAATTACTGCTTTCCAGGTAATTTACTTAATAACCATCATAGCATCTTGCTCAAATAAAATGTGAACAAAATAAATGGAAGTATGTATATTGAAGAAGCAGATTTTTCTATAATTTATGTATTATGGATGTATTTTTGGAACGAAGTACACAAATGAGTTAAATCATTCGCAAAATATCCGGCCTGCAATATGCAGTGTGCATAAATGCTTCTCTTTAGTTTAGTTTTACGAATGTAGAAGATAAAACTTGTCATTTAAACATTTATATATCTAATTAATATTCAGAGGCTGCGTTATGCTGCATTTCCTGAGCTTATACACAAATCCATTATAGAATGACGTGAATATAGAAGACTTAAAACTATGTAGAAATAAATTGACATGACTGTACTTAGTATCCGAAATAATTATACTTGGAACGATAAAATTTCAGGGCAATTTTGACTGGTCTTGAAGGAAGAAAATACGATAAATATTTACCCAATTATATGGTGTGTCCAAAAATTTTTTTTTTGTCGATTTGATACAAGGTGTGTGTAAATTGGTAGAAAACATCAACGTGCCGTTATATAAAAAGCATTAATATTCGAGATCCCTAGTTGAAAATACCTCTAGTCTCTAGTTTAAATAATATTAGGTGTCAGTAGATGGTCTCTTCTGCTCGATATTGTTTTTAACAGTTACTCTATGATCTAGTTTTTTATTTACCTATGAAAATTATGTGGGGCAATTTGGTCATTCTAGCTATTGGGTCATCTAAGGATATTGAATACATATTAACAAAGAATGAAAATTTTAAATTTAGCCATCTCCTGAGAACCAAAAAAGAATTGTATGGCATTTTAATTAAGTTTTTGACCTTATATAAAGTTTTCATGTCGTCAAAAATACCAAATTTTTACAGATTATTGAATCTTACTTCCAATTTCATAATTTGATACGTCAAAGACATTCAAAGTCACAATATGAGAAAACACCTAAATGTCATCTTGAATTTGTGTTGGCTACTATAACATTTCATATAGACGTGTATATGTATAAAAAAGATTATAGATTAAAAAGCGAAACCATTTACAAATTCAATTGTGTGAAAAGGTGAAAAGGAATGTAGATTTTAAGAGATTGATGATTATGACGATGACATGATGACATATGATTCATATTGTTGGGTTGTTTGGTTGGATTTGAACTTTTGTTTCAGGAGACTGTAAGTACCTGAACGTTATTAGACAATGTATTTTTAAAGTGAGTTATTGTGAAATGCAATGCTATAATTGATGAAATCATTTGCGAAAAAATGTAATCATTTTGAAATTTGCGTCAAATAAATAACTTATTATTCAGTGGAATGTATTTAAGCAATACATGACATTTTATCATCTCATGTTGATATTGATATTTTATAATGTGTGTGAAGTTAGCGACGAATCTCCAACATCGAATTTTGTATGAGTCATTTCCGCCAACGGTTGTTATTTCACCCCAAACTATTAAAAATCCTTCGTAAATGTTGAATAACTCCAGAATTATAACGTTCTACACTATTGTTCTTATAACAAATGATAGAGAACACAATGGGCCATAGTAGGAATATTAAAAAAATGTCAATAACTGAGCTATTTCGAGATTTTCGAATTATATTTATATGTAATGATGTTACTTAATATGCTGTAACTCTGGAAGTATAACTTTCTACACATTTCTACAAATATTCTACACATAAAAAAGATAGAGGGAATACAATGGCCTATGAAATGGCAATTGTAGAATTTCCAAAAAATGTCAATAACAGATATTTCGAGATTTTCGAATCAGGTTCATGTGTAATGGAGTTACTTAATATCATGTAACTCCGGAAGTATACCTTTCTACACTTCTCTTGTTATACCAGACGATAAAGGACATGAAGACCAGAAAAAAAAAACAATTTACAAAAAATGTTAGTAACTGAAGGTTCCCAGATTTTCATGTCATGTTTAGGTGTAATGTTTTATTAATTTTTAATTTTGATAATATCTTATAGCTTATTAAGTAACTTGATTACATACGAATCTGAATCGAAACTATCCTAATAGCGCCGTTATTGACAGTTTTTGGAATTTCGCTATGGCCGTTTCGTAGGCCATTATATTCTGTATCTTTTAATCTAAGAACAAAAGTATAGAAAGTTGTACTTCCGGAGTTACAGCCTATTAAGTACCTCCATTATACATGAACCTGATTTGATAATCTCGAAATAGTTGGACATTTTGTGGAAATTCTTACTATGGCCACTTTATAGGTCTTTATCTCCTCCATCATTTGTTGTAAGGGTAAAAACTAAGAACAATAGTCTAGAAGTCTAGACTCTAGAACGTTATATGTCTGGAGTTATCCAATAGCATCATGGAGTCATGGCATGAGTCAGTGCAGTCATGGAGTTATCCAGGAAGCATCTTTCATATTTTGGGATGAAGTAACCGCCGTTGGCGGAAATTGCTCTCGTACATATAATTCGATGCTGGAGGTTCGTCGCTAACTTCACACGCATTCTTTTATCCATCGGGATTATTGGCGCACCCGTTACAAATGTGACGAATGAAACCGCGAACTTATCTCAAACGCTCGTGTGTTATTCATTTCTCCGGTTTCAAATACGAATTTATCAGTCATTTATAGCTTGTATGTAAACAAAACTCGAGTGGATCCTAAATAATACCTATTGTTTCCTATTGCACCTCCACATATACTACATACATCCGTTCCGCGTTCGTCTTCTCCCTCTCCCTTTCATTTCCATTTTTTCCAGTCGTTTCTTCTATTTCCTTCTCCGCCAATTTCTCTCGCTCGATAGAGAAAGATGCCCTCGTTTTCCTCGCGTTAATTTCCTCGGATCGTGCTGACCGACAAAAAGATAATAAATCCGCTCTTGCACGCGCGCTCGTCCATTTTTTCATCCCGCGGACTGGAAAAAAACTGTTGTGGGAAATGTCCGAGAAGCTTTCGAGGAGTTAAAAGTGGAGAGAAAACGCCTAACGGAGTTATGTTCATTCCTTTTTGGAAGTGCCAGTACGGCATGTTGGTGAGTACAATTACATAGACGGAAATTGTGGGAATGTGAGGGAAGGGGCGACCAGTGGACGTTTATTAGTATCTTTGCATCCAATTAATATCCAATGATATTAGTATCATCGGACGTCTGCAGTAAACATTTTATATGCCCACAATCAGAATTGTGGCGCGATTTGTAGCTTTCGCAATGGTCAAATTTTACTTTTCAAAACCCACCCCTATTTCTTAAAAGCCACCATCCAAGTTCCAAAAGTGGCCCAAAATTAATATTCACACTATTAGAGATATGTATAACCGAAATTGAATATTGCAGCTATTTTTTGCTAATTTGTTCCGTTAAAATTGATTTTGTAGCTGTGCTGGTTTCCGAGAAACGATAAAGGGTAATGCAGTAGGAGTCTTAGGCTGGAATTACAGTACATTTCCATTTACAACTTTGCATACCAAAATATATGGCGACAGTGCAGTCACAATTAGATGAGATAAGATTTTGTATCCCAGAAAAGATCATTAAATTCGCAATATTGTATGGAATAGCAATGGAATTTGATATTTTATCGTTTTAATATCGTTGTGACACCTTCTCAGAAATCTTAAATCTGAAATTGTTTCACTTCACCATACAATTTGTTTAAATTTTTAGAGAACTTTCAGTTAAATACTCCATAAACTTTTTCAAATACGGTAGATGACAGTAAAAAACAACACCGAAACTTTACTTTTCAGTGATACGCTCAGTTGTATAGACACTGAAAATCAACTTTATGTGGTCAACAATAGTTAAAAACACATAATTTTTAATGAAACAGAAATATGCAAATAGTCATTAGTCACGTGATATAACACCAATTAGAGCCCGCGCCTAAGTAAATACGCTAATATCACCCCACGTCTGCGCATTGTACGGTAATTCGATAAATCAGAATAAATTCGACATGCAAGTTTGTCACTTCTTCCGCATCTTCTTATTTCTTGGAATGTAAACAAACCATTTATTAGGTGTTTTAATTTATGTGTTTTAACACTGAGACACTACAGACGACTTATATTTACTGTGCTGTGACGTCACGTAAGCCACCATGACAGTTAAGGCGGAAACAGACTATTGTCACCTCACGTGAGTTCACGTGCTGTCACGTTAACTCACGTCACTTTGACGTAACCTCAGTCTGGTTCTAATACATTTAAATACCATGTGAAATATTACTCCGCACTTTTTATCCGTGACGTGAGTTAACGTGACAGCACGTGACCTCACGTGAGGTGACAATAGTCTGTTTCCGCCTTTATGAGCGTGTTGGCGCTGAAATTGAAATTAATAAGAAAAATGTAAAATTTTGCATTCATATATATGAGTTTTTTTCTTAAGAATTCCTTTTTTTGGCTCTAGTAGGTACAGAGTTACAGCAAAACTTATTTTTTCTAACAACCCTATTCAAGCATTTCGAGAACTTATAATTTTCATTAACTATAGAGCTTTGCTAGAATTCTACTCCAATTCCACTATTTCAGAAGTGTTTTGAATTCAGCTCTGAAAAAGTTATTGACGTTTTCTTGGAACACTAAAATCTAGAATATAAGGTATTACTAATTCGACATCAATTTTTTAAAGATGTTTCTTTTTTACTTTCTCATATGAGGTACTCATATATGAGAGAGTATTGTAATCGGGTAGATTTTTCGAAATTGAGTTATTAGCATTTCTGAACGTTTTGAGGTCCCCTGAGTCCAAAAAACATGTTTTTGGAAAACCGTCTGTATGTATGTGTGTATGTGTGTATGTATGTGAGTATGTCTGTGGTAGGATTTTCTCAAAAACCTAAAACCACAAACGGTCAAAACTCTGTAGACTTTGTACCATACCAGGACGTGAAAATAAGCTTTTCATTAAAATCGGTCAGGATAAAAGAGTAGTTTACTCTTATTTTTCGGTTTTTTGAATTTTTCTCAAAATTCGCTCCAAGAATTTTTTTGAAACTTTGAATATTTATTGTACGATTAAATAGGTATAAAAAAAGTTTTCTAACGATTTTGGCTAAATCTTCAGTGAAGGGCACTTTATACTTGTCAATTTTCGGTTTTTTCAATTTTTTTCGAAATCCACTTCACGAAATTTTTTTAAACTTTGAATATTTATTCTACTATTGAATATATATAAAAAATGTTTATTAACGTTTTTGGCTAAAAAAACGTCTTCTGTGAAGGATACTTTATACTTGTCGATTTTTTGTTTTTTGTATTATTCTCGGAATTCGTTCCAAGAATTCTTTTTAAACTTTGATAATTTATTGTGCAATTAAATATGTATAAAAAGGATGGTAACGTTTTCGGCTAAATCTTCTGTGAAGAGCACTTTATACTTGTGGTTTTTCGGTTTTTGAATTTTTCTCAAAATTTGCTACAAGAATTTATTTTAAATTTAGAATATATATTCTACCATTGAATTAGTATAAAATAAACTTTTCTATCGTTTTTTGCAAAATCTTCTGTGAAAGGCACTTTGTATCATTCTTCAATTTTTTTTAATTTTTCCCGAAATTTGCTCCAAGAATTTTTATAAAAGTTTGAGTACCTATTCTACATTAGATATAATATATAAAAAAGTTTTGTAACGTTTTTGGCTAAATCTACTGTGAGGAGTACTTTATAGGTACCTACTTGTCGTTTTTCGGTTTGTTGCTTAAATTAACCGTATCTATTTCCCGTTTGGATTTGGCAAACGCATATTGAAACACCCTATATATGAGAAAGTACTCTGATGAACACATCACGATTTTTAGTTTCCATTTAACATTCGATGAATCTCGTTCTGCTTAAAATCTTAAGAACCTATTTTGTTGCAATAGATATAATAGATAATAGATTGTTGCAGTAGATTTTGCCGTTCCACCTTCTTATTTTTTGAAAAACGCTTGATATTTCAGGAATCTGTTCATGATGTAAAATTTTGAAATATAATCTTAAAATAGCTTAAATTCGAATCAATCTTTTGAAAAGTTGAAAAATCTTTTGAATCTAGTTAATGAGACTCTCTTGGTATATACGATTTTATGACAATTTTTGAAACATTGACAAATATTATCTCTTTTGCCAAACATTCACCATTTTTTGAGTTATAACTTTGAGTCCTATGAAATTTTAGGACCTATTGTGCAGTAGCACCGGAAATTTATTTCAACTCGTATTGATTTCAGTATTTCAAAAATCTTTTGAATCCAATCAGTTTCAGGTTCTTGACGGTTTCCTGAAATACAAGAATCGAGAATGTGAGGTTTTGATATTTTTTAATATTTAATATTTTAATAACTCAATATTTAATATTAAGTTAGTATGACCATTACGTGAACAATAAACTTTATCGACCTCGATTGGACCTACAAAGACTGAAGAGGACTTCTTCATCTCCTGTTCAATGCACCATTCATTTTTTACATATTGACTCATCAGCTCACTGGAAATGTAAGTGTCAGTCTGTCTCTCCTAACAAGTACTTACCTTATCATTGTAGAACCATGATTATGTCTACGATCGTAGACGAAACGTCGGTATAGTTGTTGGATTAAACATCATCCACATTAGTTGAATTGATTTATTTGGGGAATTTGAGAACCTTCGTCGTCTAGCGTCGCTCGTGTACCTACCCCGAGAACTTACTCTTCGTCATTCTGTTAGTGTTTCGTTTTGTGTATCATATTTAATTGGTAGATATACCCATCAGATTGAAAACGGACATGACAACATGTTAGGTCAAAAAGTTTAACTTTTGAGCTAACTGTATCAAAAAAAAATTGATGGTGTAAAAATTCATCAAAATGTTAATTCTCCCAAAAATACTCTAATCTAAGAATTATGTCCTAATACATGGTTTTCCTCAAAAAATATCTAATTATGCGCTAGTAAAGTTAATATAGATACTTACCTCGTGTCCTGTATATCAAAGTTGATAATTCGAATACAAATCAAAAGTAAGTAGGGGTAAATCCTAGCCAAGAAATTTAATGATGAAGTGTTATTAAAACGATTATGTAATTAATTTGTTTATTACAAAAACAATAAAAAGAGCAATTGCTAATCGAACATACAATGATAATAAATCATAAATAACTGCTAAGCGGATATTTTTTGTGATGAATACTAGTAATTGAAAGACAGTGAGATTTATATTGAACTCTATATTAAAGTTCAAAGCTACTACTGTCATCTGGAAAGTAATAAATTAGAAATACGACTTGGCAATGAACATGATTAAATCACCTGTAGAGAAGGTTTAAATATAACGAGTGATTCTTTAAATTCGGTCTCTAGAAGGGTATCGATTTTGATAGAAAAGAGTATTTGGGTCTACCTCACCATATAACTCAGTCAGAAGCTCGTTTTGTTTTAGTTAAAAAGTAGTGTCATTTAAAACAGGACACTATCATGCGTCCCATCAAATTTAGCTGTAGATTTAAGAAACAAAAATTTTGAACTCGAAATTACTGAAGTTTTACAATTTGATTGATTACAACAGGAATGTTGGAATACAACAGGAATACAAGAACAAAATATCCATATTGGCTGGATGGATTTTCACCACTCTAACCTACCAAATATTACTTTTTCTACATCATATATTCTATGTACCTACTTCTTCTATTTGTGAAAATTTCCACACGTACAGCGACGACTAACGTTGTGCTAAATACATATAATTTTTTATACACACATACAAACATACATAAGCACACATTGACAATAGCTCTTTTTTTCGTGTCACCTGTGTTCGTTAATTTCTGTTACTCGCAGCGTGAGGTAGATAACAATTTAATACCGGTGTTTAAATTAAAGGCGAAGACGTCGATTCCAGTGTAGGTAACTACATAATTCATTAGTGGATAACACATCGTTAGCAAGTCTTAAAATATATTAACTGTAATGTCACCTACATGCATTAATTCACGCCCATGCTGAAGATTTTCGACGACTATTTTTACTATTATCTGTACATATACAGATACAAGAACACCGTACCTACTATACGACAATTATGAGAAAACTGTAGAGATATTTTTAGAAAAAATTTTAAAAATTAATTCTATGTACAGTAAATAATAAATTCTGCAAAAGGATGAAACTGGGGGCAATTGTATGTCTCAACTAGGTCTTTCGAAATACGGAAAGTTGTAGATTCTACGGGTCCCGGAACATGGTAAAAAATGGTCCTCAAGTTCCAAAAATCCGTTTTTAGCCAATATCTCCAAGAATATGGCATTTAGAGAATATTTGTTTAGATACAAAAGGAAGATCAGTTCATTATCTACAAAAATGATCCTTATGACTTTTTACGAAAACTCAACAGTTTTCGAGATAACGGCTCCGAAACAGCCGATAACAACCTTTACTTGTTGCTCCTGCTCTGAATCCAGGAGAGCAAATTCGAGAAATGGAGACAAAAGCGGGCGGACAAATTGTCCAATAACTCGAGTAGAAATGGATATTTTTTGATGATTCAAAATTCACGTGAAAGAGAAAACCCATAGCTGTGCTATACTGGGTCTCGGGCATCGTTTTTATTTTTCGTGAATGTTGGAAACCCAGGCTAAATTTTTTCGTCTCCGATATTTCTCGACTTTTTGGAAAATTCATCCATATTTTAATAAATAATAGTAGTTTAGTCGGGTCTTTCTTGATAATGGGTCTCCAAAACCTATCGAAGGAGCCCATAAAGGTTGTTTCATTTTCTTTCTTTTGCATCTCAATAAAAAGTAACTTCGAATATGTTGATTTTTTGATATTTCCGGAGTGTTGAAAGTTGGTTGGCAAGAATGTTGAAGTTGGCACAAAAACGAAGAAGCCATTGGAAAGGGGGCATTTCAAACATTCCAGTGATGTACATTGCGAACCGATACGATGATTTATAATTTTTTAATACCCGATTGATGCCACAAATGTCAAATATTCAAAGGTACATTTTATTGGGATGCAAAAGAACGAAAATGAAACAACCTTTATGGGCTCATTCGATAGGTTTTGGAGACCCATTATCAAGAAAGACCCGACTAAATTACTATTATTCATTAAAATATGGATGAATTTTTAAAAAGTCGAGAAATATTGAAGAAGAAAAAATTTAGCCTGGGTGTACAATATTCAAGAAAAATAAAAACGATGCCCGAGAGCCAGTATACCATAGCTATGGGTTTTCTCTTTCACGTGAATTTTGAGTCATCAAAAAATATCCATTTCTATTCGAGTTATTGGACAATTTGTCCACCCGCTTATGTCTCCATTTCTCGAATTTGATCTTGATTCAGAACAGGTGCAACAAGTAATGGGCTCGTTTCGGAGTCGTTATCTCGAAAACTGTCGAGTTTTCGGAAAAAGTCATAAGGACCATTTTTGTAGATAATGAACTGTTCTTCCTTTTGTATCTAAACAAAAATTCTCTAAATGCCATATTCTCGGAGATATTGGCTGAAAACGGATTTTTGGAACTTGAGGACCATTTTTTACCATGTTCCGGGACCCGGAGAATCTACAACTTTCCAGTTTTCGAAAGACCCACTTGAGACCTACAATTGCCCCCAGTTTCATCCTTTTGTAGAATTTATCCCAGGTTTGGGAGTTTATTCGGCTTTCATTTACTGGACTAACAGCCGAACTCATAGGATTTAACGAGCAAAAAAGTTTTTTTTTCGTAAAACCTTTTTAGAGCCCGGTGGCAACATGTCAAAATTAACCTCTCGACAGCGTTATTTGGAACGTGAAGTCACATGTTTTTTAAATGGTCATCATTTTAACTAAAAACATTCTATTAAAGCTTTTTTCCAAAATATGCAGTATTTTATCAGCTTTCACATGGATTTTTCAAAATTCAAATTGCTCTAAAACCTTTTGAGATAAATGGGAAAATCAGAAACAGTAATTTGTTTTGCCACATTCGGAAGATACCGCATTTTAATGACAACGACTGTTGTCAACATGGCATATGCCTTGTGGCAGGAAGATAGATTATTTGGCCCTGAATCCAATATTCGACAAAATTGTGGGTGGCTTTTTCGAACCATTCAATTTTGAAAAAGTACGTTTTCAGTTTTATTCGTTTACCTTAAAACATTTTTGAGAAATATTAATTTTAAAAAATCCTTGCGAAATCTCATAAAATTTCTCCACAATTCAAAAACAAAAACTCCTCAAACGGTCAAAATGAGGGGCATTTGAAATTCCAAATAACGTTGTCGAGAGGTCAAATTTTATTGGAGCCACAGGGCTCTACAAACGTTTTTGCTCGTTGAATTCATATGGATTGGCCGATATTCCTTTTCTGTAAATTTACTCTGTTGGTACTGCCTTTTTCAAGAACATGACACATTTTTTATTAACGAAATTATATAAAGTTACTTTGAACGGTCAAATCTTTCATTGTTTCATGAAAGTTCTGGGTTTTCAATATATTTTATGTGAAATTCTTGTATGTTTTCGAACATAATCAATAACAAAAATAAACAAAACAACATTATATTATTAACTTTCCTTCTTTATGTTAGGAACACAATGTGACTAAACATTTTAATACTCTCGTTAGCGAAGGTGTCGCCACAAGTCAATTTGAAAATTTGAAATAGAATTGCCTTACGAGTTCTATTAGTGAGATATATAAGTGTCAAGTAAGACGTAACAATGCCAAAAATAACAAAAAGTAAGTAATGTATGTCGGTATACATCAAGTTAAAAAGAGTTGACACTGTTAACAAAGTTATTGACATGAAAGTGTAAGAAACCATTTTTTTCCGGAATTGAAATATGATTTATCACGTTGATTTAATTCGGTTGTCGTTATACAAAGGGCTGCTTTCACAACTACAGTTCAAATATAAAGGACTACGACGCAGGAACGCTTTTGAGATAGCCAAGTCCAATTGCTCTGCTGATTAAAGCGATGCTCAGCTATATATCTCGGCTATATCTCTCGGTACATATCAGCTATATACCAACCCTCTCGTGATTGGCATATTTGCGTCAGTGCGATTGCTGTTCATTACACCCGTTACTAATCTGGCACGCATTGTTCACAAATTAGTTACAATCGACATTTAAAAACTTCCACAAATAACTAAATCCTATTCTCGCGTCTAATTTACGTTTCGAATTACGAATTCTTCAAAAAAGGAACGAATGAAACGACTTTCAAGATTACCTCGTTAAAACTTACTTCTTTTTGGATTCGAACAATAAAAACTTCGCGTAAGCGTCACGATTTGACTCAATTTAAATCGTGAGGAGTAGAGAGATACGAAAGCGTAAAAAGCGTCTGGAGTTTTATTTCCATTGACCTAGAACGTACACTTTGAATAATTGAATTGCTATTTAGACGAGAAAATACATACATAGCTTGATAGATTTACTAGATAAAAGATTTACAAGGTAGATATGTTCGAGTACTTAAATGATATGTTGTTATAATGTTACTTGGACCTAATGGATTGTCTCTAGATGAATATGTTTAGATAAGAAAGTCTGTTTACATTTAAGAAACGATTTTAAACTTTCCTTGTTTTGGATAAATTCATTAATAATATTAATATAAATTAATATTAATATAAATAATATAAATATTAATAAATAAATTAATAATTGATTGGTGAAATGATTTTCAGTTTTAAAATAATTAAAGTGATGGCTGGTGCATTGGCATTGCGGTTCTGTAGCACCCCCAAAGAAAGTTCCAAAACTCATATTTTACATTAATATTATAATGATGAAATGAATATTCCCTCCATTAACTTTTATCAAAAGGATTTTACTATTAGATAGAGGATAGAGCAATTCGGAATTCAGAGGTGTTAAGGCAATTGAATTAATATTGAGGAAAAGACAGATTTTAATTTTAATTTAGAAATCATGAGGAGTATGAGGAATGTTTCGAGTTTTTCACTGGAAAATTACTGGCAAGAGAAATAGAAGAAACTTGTAATATTCATTCACATATTATTGGCAAACAATTAGACATAAAATTACAATACCATACAAAAATCATAGATAATAATATGAGCCAAGACAGAATGAAAGCATTGTATGACTTCAAATGAAAACAAAAAGTTTCCAAGAAATATAATTTTGGACGAACTATTCATTTGGATACAAAAGAAATATGGGAGAAATTTTTAAATGGTAAATAGTTTTCTTAAAACTTTACTTGACTTCATTAAAAATTTCGGAAAGCTTCTGATTATAGTATAGAAGCTGGATTCATTTATCAGTTGCTTAATTATAATTTCAGTTTTTATAAAGTTGATATGATAAGAATATTGTTTTCTTGAACAAGTACCATATGACTTTTTTGGATATTAATTGACTCGACTTCATGTAATTTTTGGTAAAAATACTGAAATTGAAGTCATTATTAAGATTTATAACTGAGTTTTCGAAGATTAAAACTGTAATTTCTAGTTTAAAATTTACTCATTGGAGTCTAAACAAAACGAGAAATTTCTAAATTTAACGATAATTTGACCATAAAACCTTGGTAGGTGTTAGACTGTCAGTAATGTAAATTACGATTAAGGTACTTCGTATCTGGAAGAGCCTGTACTATGTAAGATTCTAGAATTTTAAAATGCTTCTGTTAATAAGTATATGAGTAAATGTTGCAATTTTTGAATTTTGCCATATTTTACATTATCTAGAATCTAGAGCGATTGGAGTGTTTTTTGGTGTCTATAAAACTCGAACTTGCTTAGATTCTAGAAGCATGAAACTAATTGCGTCATCATTATAGTTTTAAATAGATGCGACACTTTCCAGATTCGAAGAACGATTCTTTACATTTTAAAATACATACTTGCAGATTTTAGATTGCTTAAATTATTCTGAATAATTCTAAACGAAATTTATAGTCTGTCTATAGGATCAAAACCGGTGTATATTTTAGATTTAAGAACTGTGAATCTAGAAGTTTTTATTGAACCTTAAAAAGATGTATATTTTACAGTTATGAAATACTTACCATTACTTCTATTCTATAGAATATATTCTATAGTTCTATTACTTTCTATTTCCGTAGATGGCTGGATTTTTTAAATCCGTCAGATTTTAGATTGTCTAAAATCTGAAAAGTTGGAGCTATATGAATTCAAAGATTGCGACAAAACTAACATAACAAACTCTTCGGAAAACTGCTGAATTTCTTTGAAAAGTTTAACGAACAGAACACCTGGAAGTTGTCTATTGAATAAGTGATATTTAGATTTCTAGAAAATGGACTACACTTCACCTGTCTTTTGAAAAAAATACTGTGATTGGCTTTAAATTAGAGAGATCTAAAGGTTTACTAAAAGACGAACAGACAAAATTTACTTTTCATTTTCGCAGGTGGTTGAGCTTTTCAAATTTTGAATTGCCTGGAAAGTATAAAGTTGTGTTTTCATGTGTTTTCAAATATTATTACTACATATAACTATCAAAGCAGACTTCGGAAAACTGCTGAATTTCGTTTAAAAGTCCAGTTGATATATCAGATTCTGGAAATTAATTCAGTAGGTATTAGTTTAATGGACAAGTGACATGTTTCTGGATACACAATTTGCTTTTTGGAAAAACGTACTGTGAAAGTTTTAAAATCTAGATTGATGGACGGGTTATTTGGTTAAACGTTTAATTTCTGAAAAATTGATTTATGAATGAAAATTAGTTATTTAATAGGAAAACAAATTATTCTGATATCTGAAAGAAGAGGAAAAACAGGGTCGAAAGTTAATTTTATTTATTCATTTTCCGTTTTTCTCTGGAAATTGTTTTGTTTTCAAAATTATTACCGATTATCATTAATAGCGTTAAGATATATCAAATGGTCATAACGTATTTTATTTTTTGATATCTAATATCTAGTCTGCGTATGATTTGTTTGATATTAGATATGCTTACGACTCAACCTTTTTTTTTTAAATTTCAGTTTCTGTATTTAAAGTGGCATATTAAAAATATGTCATAAAAAGTGGGTGATCATGAACTGCGGACAGCCGATAGGTTGTGAGCAGGTAGCGCACGAATTGCGGACAGGGCGGTTCTAATCCGCTTAACCGCCGCAACCCTTCTTCTCAGAAATGTCTCAATAGAAGTCGTCCAAAACTATCGAAAAGGAACAATATCTTCGAGAACATATGCTCCTTTTTCGAGCTAATCAGATGTCTAGGGCAGATTTCATTACTAGTATTTCGAAAAAGATTCTTCCCGTTTGTAAATAATTTCATTGCCGATATACATAGGCATACTCCGAGAGTTGTTTAAATTTAAACCAGAAAAAAGTTCTTAAATTAAAAAAATAGAAAAATTTTCTTCAGGCAGAAGCCTTACTTCTAAAGATTTGAGTAATATTTTTGGTAGATTTATATCTAGTATTGCATTCGTTAACGAAGTCGAAAAAATAGGAATTAAAATGCGGTTTTCAGTTTTTCGGTATCTAGAGATCATACCTAATCATTTCCCAAAAATTTATATATATATGTATATATATATATACGAAATTTGTCGGCAGGCTACAGGTCGCATTTTTTAAAGAATCACAACGAAATTTGGTACAAAAATCAGTTGGCAGAAAATCTCGGTCGAGTTCGTTAATGGGCCAAATCGGTCTAGCGGTTTCAAAATGGCGGCTTGTTATTTTCAAAAAAAAATCAAAAAACTTTTATTTTGCGTCTGAGAGAAAAATGTTACTTGGGTTTTTTGTTGCCCTTATAGAGCCGAACGACTTTTGTGTAGAACATTTTTTCGAGAAATGTACAGAAAAAAAGTTATTTTTTTCAAAAATAAATAAAAATAAGAAAAACTTTTATTTCGCGTCTGAGAGAAAAATGTTACTATGGTGTTTTGTTGCTCTTATAGAGGCGAACAACTTTTGTATAAAACAATCTGTCGAGAAACGTACAAAAATAAAGTTATTTTTGTCAAAATATTAAAAAATAAAAAAAAATTAATTTCGCGTCTGAGAGAAAAATGTTACTTAGATTTTTTGTTGACCTTATAGAGACGAACAACTTTTGTATAAAACATATCTTTGAGAAATGTACAGAGAAAAAGTTATTTGCAAATATTTTAAAATTTTGACGTTTGTACTTTTTCACACCTCGTATGCATTTTTTTGACACATCGTGTGTTATATTACTGTATATCTTACCCATAAATCTACCTTTCAGCCTGGCATGCCATGGGGTTTTTTTATATAAATAAATGTAAGAGAATTTTTGTATATATATTTTTTTTAATTTTAATTAATTTAATTTATTTTTATAAAACTGACCTGACAAACTGTATTAAGTATAATATTGTCTTTTCTGCCAGTCCTAAGCCTGAAAAAATTGCGAAGGAAAACAGTACGTCATTTCAGATACAAAATATGGATTTATGTCTAGCAAATAAATATTTGTAATGATAGATTTAACTGCGGACCCTTTACCTGTTCATTTTTCCTGACCGACCCTTGTCCGCAATTCATGCAGTGATCAACGGACCCCTACGGCACTTGTCCGCAATTCATGCATCTGTCCGCAATTCGTGCGCTCCGATAACAAGTAAGATAAGTTTTTTTTTGAAAATGTGGTGATACCTCTTACGTGAAACATTTTCCTGGTGCTTTATTCATATTAAATTCCTAATTCGGACAATCCGCGTATGCTGTATTAGGTAACGTTTCATGTTTAAGTATTGCATTTGATTATCTATTCCGTAAATAATTAATGTTGCTTATGACAGCTTTTAACGAACGATTTATAACGACTGTTATTCGAGAAGTAGACAAGGATACATTTTGCAATCAGTTTGCAAGAGATTTAATTTTCAATGATTACGAAATAAATTTGTAATTCTTCAAATTACAACGTTAACGTTAAATATCAAAATATGAGAACTGTAGGAAATTACGGTTAATTTCATCATTAATCAAAAGAAACCTTTAACTTTGAAGAACCTTTAGGAATAAAACAGCATTCTTAAATGCCCCTTCAACTTAAAGTGAATTGGCCTTTTTACCATTTAATTTATGATACATGTCGTTATTGGCAAAAGGAGGTTGATAAAACTATAAAAATATAAACATAAGACATACAGGAAACATTTATGTAGTTGTAAACATAATTTCTTAGTATAAAAATAGGAACAACAAATCCACTATCACGCCACTAATATATTCTAGGAACCCTAAAACGATATGCTAATAACCTCCGATATTTACGCTGGAAAAAATTGTTATTCAAACAATCTGTAAAATCGATACTTGTCGAGATAATTAATCTTTTATTTTTTTTTTCGCGGTAGCTAAAAGAAGAAATGTCCAATTAAATTTCGTTTAACTGAAAAGGCGAACAGGTAAGAGGAAACGTGTCGCAAAAGAGGTGTGGATATGGTAAACGCAAGAAAAAAAACAACCAGAACCGTATCCAGTTTCTTAACATCCTGAAATCGGTGGCGTGTGAAATAGGAAACGTACTTTTAGGATTTGTGTTATTTTCAAGCAAACTATAAAAAGAGTGGAAAAACAGGATATAATTTAATCCAACCCACCTTTTATATTTTACATTCTCATATGATATATGAAGATATGTTCAGGGTTATTTTTATATTTGTGCACCCACCGACAGGGGTTGGGTAAGTGCCTGAAGAAAATTTTTAATACAAGCATTACTTCATTTTTCCAGCATTACATTTTAGAATTGCCAAGAAAACATACGCGCTTCGTAAATTTAAAAAACAGTTGCAAGTTTTCTTTTTTAAAATGGAACACGCTATACATTTTCCGACAGGAGAAAGACCTCTTTCCCCAGATTTTGAATATATACAACCAGTCGACATTTAACCCATCCGTGTTTGAAACATTTGAGTTGAAAACTTTGATACATTCAAAATGTTCAACTTTCTTATTCTAATGGTTGCAGTTCAACCGTAATGTCATCAAATTAATCCTGAATGACTGGACCCATCAACTGAATCGCCTGACAATATGTTTGTATGTATTTGAGTGTATCAGTCAATTTGTTTGTTTCCATTTGAGTGTATCAGTCAACTGTATTGATACAAATTGTCCGGCGACTCAGTTGATAGGACCCGTTGGAGGATTGGAGGATTAATGACGATATTGCTGTTGAATTGACTATTCTGTTGTTATTATAAAAAAAAGACATTTTGTTTAAAATTTATCTTCCTCCGAATAATCCACTTTCGTTACTGAATCTTTTAATTTAAAGTAAAGAGACGCATGTGTCACATTGAAGTATGCAGAACTCGATGGCCATCAATTGAATGTATAGACATATCAATCAAATCAAATCAGGGAAAAAAGATCTTTCCTTCTTGCGGAAAATATACAGGGTGATTCGTTTAAAAAGAAAACTTGCTGTTGTTTTTCACCTTTACGATACTCCTATGTTTTTTATTTGGACAACTCTAAAAGATAATAATGGAAAAATTATACAATTTTACATTAACTTCTGAGTTCTGTATAGGAGTGTGCTTAAAGATAAAAAAATAATCCTGTACATACTATGAGAGGTATTATAAAATTAAATCAATTTTTCGAATTTGAGTTATCGTTTCTAAACATTTTAAGATCCAGTGAGTCCAAATAAATGTTTAAAAAAATCACAAACGGTTTAACTTTTTTAACTTTGTACCATACCACGACCTCTCAATAAACGTTATATTCAAATATAAATAGATAAAGAGGTAGTTTGCTATTGTCATTTTTTTTCTTTAAGTTTTCTGGAAATTAGCTTCAACATTTGTTGTTAAATCGTGAATATTTATTCTGCTATCGCATGAACAATTAAGTTTAAAACCATTTTTGGCTTAAGCTTCTGTGAAGGACACTTCACTTTTGTCGCTTCTGGGTTTTTCTGAAGAATTCTCAAAATTCGCTTTAAGATTTTTTTTAAGTCTTTGAATTTTCATTTTGCCTTCAAACATATTAATAATCAATATGTTAACATTAAAGTTAAAGTTTACATTTCTGTATAAATCTTCTGTGAAGGGTACTTTAAATGTATCAATTTTCCGGTTTTTCGAAATTTTCTCGAAATCTGTTCGACGAAATTTTTTGAAATTTTGAATATCTAATGTACTTATTCACTATGTATAATCAATTTTAGTAACATCTTAATTCATATTTTTTTAATTTCCATCTTAATTTAAGCTCTAAATTTTTGTCTAAATTTTCTCTGGAGGCCAGTTTACATACATTGGTTTTCGTTTTTTTTTTTAAATATTCTTGAAATCCACTTCAATAAATTTTTCTGCCACTGCATATTTATAAGAAAATATGAGAAAGTAGTCAGATAGACATATCAGCATTTTTTTTACTGAGCTGTGGCTCGGAAATGTTTACGGGAACACTGCAAATCTAAATTACATTGAGTTCACTACTTAGCACACTATCACTTTGAATAATTAACAGGTAGAACAAGAGTAATGTGAATTCACGCTGTAAAATTTATGTAATTTTCAGTGGGCCGCTCTAAGTGTACAGTTATTGGCAATAAAACGATAAAAGCGAAAAGCGAACGTTATTAATAACAATAACACAAATATTGTGCCCGTATCCCATGCAAATGAAGCAATATAATATTTTAATTGCCCAACTTATCTCGGAGGAAACTGTTGAGAAACCGGCGGTTTTATCAGATTAAAATCCGAGCAGACATTTCTGAAAACTCGCGGGCTAAAAGTAAAAGTTCGTCTTGCAGGTGTCGCAAATGATCTACCGTTCTTGTCATAGTTTTAATATTGATTTCGCGCGATTGACCAACAAGACGGAATGATGGGATGAATCGTTGGGATAACTGGATTATGGAATTGGGACGTATTGGATGTTTCAACGAATTTTTAAAGCTGTTTAAGGTACCTAACTTAGTTTAAATGTTACAACTGAATAAGTTAGAGCAAGAGAGACATAAGTACAGATTGTATAGATTTGAGTAATTACAACTTAAAATTAATTATAATTTGAAATGTCTGTAAAAACATTGGTCTTTGGTGTTAAAGTGTGCGACAAAATATAGTCAAGTCCTACCAAAGGAGGGAAATTTAAAAACAAAAATTAATTTTAGGCAAACTTTTGAATTTGATGTAAGCAGTTATACCTTTTTTGCACACACTGAACTATTACTTTTGTTAAAGTTACAAAACTAATAATATACAATTTTATTGTAATGCAACATGTTTACTGAAACAAAAATAACTTTTGATTTACAATTTGCAGCAAGGTCATGGTCGTGATTGTCAAAAGCTTCTTCATCAGATTCTACATTTGTTCCATTGTTTGCATTACTAGGGCCTGCTTCTGGAATTTTCGTGGTTACTATTATGGTTTCTTCTGTTTCTTTCATTAAGAATTTTGATGTGTCATGTTTTTACAAATATGCAGGCTCAAATAGAAAATATGCATAAAAATCATTTTTTTCAGGTAAAAATATGAAATAATACGCTTTTTAAAAAAAGTAAAAAATAGAGAAAAAATGGACGAATTCAACCGTTTATATTTTAGTCAATATTCAACATATAAAGTCTTACAAGCCACCATTTTAAAGAGAATTTCATAAGCTTTCTTTTTTATGAAGCAATGTCTATACCTAAATTCACTTAAAAAAAGTTATAGCCAAAAATTTAAAAAAATTGAATTTTTTCCATTTTTTTAAATTTTTTGAATTTATTTCATTGAAGAAAATTTTTTTTGGACTTCAAAAAATATCACTTTCATAGGAAATTTAATTCTCTACAAGAAATCTTACGGCACATATCTTGAAAAAATGCATAGTTTTTCATTCCTCATATATAAATAAAAATACCACACGGCATTTGTCTATTATATATAAATTATTTATTTTTCAACTTGTATTTTCTATTTTTTAAACGATAAAAAACAAGGTAAAAATATGTTGCTTTCTCCAACTCGCATGTAATTTACCGTCCTGGTTTAATTTTCCTATAAGCACGATAAAACCATTATTGTTATTGCAAAAAAATATATACAAAGTGGAATGGAACCACAGCATTGAGAATTGCTGTTCTTCAAGCTTTGCTAACGCTGAGAAAAATACTATATTTTAGTTTATTGCTTTGTAGAGTTGTATGTTTTTCGAAGTGGAGGAAATTATGTAATATTGTTGTTTTTGGAAAATTAAATCTATTTTTATGTATTGTACAATACAGTCAAAAATATCTCACATTTTAAAAGTTGAACGTAACGTTATGATTTTACTTCGAAGCCATAATTACCGAAGGAAGGCATAAATATAAATTGTTTCAGTACTTGTACAGTTTGATTACAAAAAATTTTCGGACTAGGTCGTAAATCCAATTTAAAAATATAAGTGGCAATATAATTTTGTAACATATGTATAAGAGTTAGTAGAAACTATAGTCCTATATGGATCAGAGGTCTGGGAGGTTAGCAGGACAAACAGAGGGAAATTATTAGCAACCGAGATGGACTTTCTAAGACGCAGCTGTGGTAGATCAAGAAGGGAGAGAGTTAGGAATGAACAAATTAGAAGAGAAGTGAACACAGAAAGAACTATAACAGATCAGATAGAGAAAAAATAACTAACTTGGTTTGGACACAGGAAGAGGAGAGGATGCAGGACAATAGATGGCCCCGAAGAGTACTGGCCCCCGATTCTCGTTTTTACCTATAGAAACGCTACGTTTTCGAAGCGCTTGACGAAACGACACGCACATCAGAACGACAGGCACCCTATTTAGGTATTCTTGTTTATCAGTCATGCTGTTCGTTTCGTTCTTTTCAAAAACGATTGGCATGTATCGGCAACATCCAGGCTGGTCATTCTAATTGGTTGGGATTGGGACAACTTTCTAAAATTTCTAGGTTATGATGTGATTGATGTGTAAACAAAGACGTCTTTAGGAAAACTTACAAGGAGCAAATTAAATGAATTTAGTCAACTATTTGACTAGGTATGGACCAATTCATAATAAAGCACTTTTTAGATAAAGAAAAAAGGTTGGATTCAAGATCAAAGAATATTAAATTCACATTACAATAATTTACTTTTTGTTCTTGGTACCAAAACATTCTTCGCCCATCCTATAATCATCCCAGTGTCATATTATAATAAACATAACACGATTCACTGTTAAATCCTTACCTTTGTCTGATATGAACTAATTCTTCTTTTGTACTAGGAAAGTGTATAAATCTATTTGTTATTGCAGGATGGGTAAATGCTTCGATCACATCATGCAAGCATCTGCTTACAGAAGGCTGGCTTACAGTTAACATCTGATTACGGCCAACATCAAGCTGGTACCTAGCTACCACTTGCAAAAAATCTTAAAGCAACTAAAATCTAAAAAAAGATAACCAAGCAACTAAAATCTAAAAAAAGATAACACAATCATATAGAATACTTCATTATGAAAAGGTCCTTAGGAAATTGTTTATTATTTTTGAAAGCATTTCTGACCTTAGTCCTATTGCTTATTGCGTCTGCTTTTTGTTGTCCTGGCATAAAAGGCACAAGTGAATTTTCTAAATTTTGAACCATATTTTTGGTAAGACGAAATAGCTTGATGAAGTTATGATCCGACAATTCAAAAGGATCGTCCGGAAAAAACCTCTGACGATTTTCTTCAGCATTTTCTATATTTTGAATAATCTGTAGGGCAATTGGTTCAAAATTATTCATTTTTTGTTATTAAAATGAAATGAGTAAAAATTCGAAAACAAACAGATACACGGAAAAGTAAGGTTAGGATGTCCTTTTCGATGAGCAAAACTGCTAGCAATTGGTAGCCGTTTTCAAAGCGGAGAGCGCATTCTGGAAACGGTGCGCATGCTAAGACGGGAATACCTAAATATGAATTATGACCACGTGCCATTCGAAAATGACGTCAAAAGCGCTGAGCGACCGAGAAGCGCACAGCGTTTTTTAAAACGAGAATCGGGCCTCTGGAATGGATACCGCCTGAACGACGAAGTAGAGGACGACCACGAAGGAGTTGGCGAGATGACATAACAGAAGCAAGGGAAACACGAAATTTGGAAGAAAATACGTGGTATGATAGAAAAGAATGGCGACTGGGTACGGATAGACGGTGACAGCTGTAAAAAAAATCCGTGTGATTGATATAATTTTGTTACTTCATATTCTAGTTTTCTCGTTTATGTACAGATAACTGCATTTTTCACTTTTAAAATAACATAAGAAATAACAATTCCGCAAATATCAACATATGACACGCTTATAGCACAACACTGGGAAAAACAGACCTGAATAACAAACCAAATGGCATGAATTGTACTTATCAATCTATATTATTGCTCAAACCGGCATAAACTTTGCTTATAACAATACAATAAAACTTTTCATATAAAATGTAATCTTATTTCGTTCTATACATACTTAATGTTTCACAGTTTTATAAACAAAAATGACTATGTTACTAATACCTACGTTACTATAGAAACTAGCAGATTTTTTTTTAATTAGACTAAAAATATAATTAAAATAGATCGTTATCAAATTCGATTGTCACCTACTAAATCTATTCAACAGAACAATAGATCGTTATCATTTAGCTACAGTTATTAATTGGCAAGGACATCTAGTTCCGAAAAAAATTAATTAAAGCAATAACAAATTAATTTGGAAGGAATTTCGAGCGATTACAGATCCCTACGTGAGCAATTTAATAGTCGGTATGGCAGGTCTCTCCACAATTGGTAATTATGTTCAGAATGAGACGCGGTCAATTTGCGATTACCTCATAACCCATATCGATTTAACCGTTGTTGTTGTTGTTATCGATCACAATCGAGTACGGTACGCGACGTGGATTTAATTATTAAGGAAATTCGCGAACGAAACGACCGAAACGTGCCGTTATGCGTACGTACCTGATGTTATCCAACGAGCGTGTTATGATAGCTATTAACGTTCATTTGGGCTGGAATACAAATTTTCTTAATAATATATAATTTGGTTAGAGTCTGATGCATTGCTCATAATTTGGCTAAGACTATCAGGTCTAAAAAATGTCGGAATTTTAAGTCAAGCTCTAACCATTTTGCACTTTTTACATTTTCTATCATCATAAAACATAAAAAGAAACAAGTTATTGGGATATTATTGTTTATTTAACTTGATTTGTGTTTGACTTAAGCGTTAAATCAGTAATTCCTATTAAAGTAATACACATGTGAGTATACTGACTAATATAGTGGTAAACGCAACTCGCTAGCTCAATGAGGTGTTAATAAATTATAAAATAAAGCGTATCAGATAGAGCTAGGAATTTCCAACAAACTATTAATAGGATTTGACCTGAAATATATATATTTTTTGTAATCGTTAGTAATATGTAATAATGAGTTAGTATGTATGTATGTAATCAAAATTTGGTTACGATACCTATTCAGTTTTTAGTACTCTTTTCGACTTGCTTAATCAACAAAAATAATCAGTTAAACTACTCAGAAGACAAAGTAGACATTGGAAATGGCTTTTGAGGTAAAATACATTTTTACATTATACATCACGTTTTTTTGAAGTGACTACTTCTTTTCACAGCGTATGGGTTTTGCATGGGGAAAAATCAGTTCGCCGTCACGGAACGCCGCTCGGGTGCGAGTAAATTTCTGTAGGTTCCCTTGTAGCAACTTGAAAAATCTTTCATATGTAGCTTTTTTCCGGTTTGGAGGCAATATGTAAGCAGCGGGTATGATGCAAGTAGTTGTAGTTGGTATAGGGTATAGTAAGTCCCAGGTCGATGTGTATTGTATACAGTTGATTAAACAGAGCACAGCAATTCTTAATAGTCCCATCCATGAAGAACTCGTGGCTTCCATGGGTAATCATCCGCCGCAAAAGCCATTATCCGATCAGCTCGCCCATCATCCACCAATAAAAGATTTCTCATCTCGTGTTTGAGGATAATTTATTCTCGTTTCTTTGATAATACGTGTATGTCCAAGGCCCAATTTCTATCCATGTACAACTTGTTTTTTACTGAAGAAAACTCCGGTATGTCGGGGATAGAGTCTAGTCCAGCATCTTTTAAACCATCTTCTTTTCTCGAGAATGTTTTCTGACCTTCTGCAAGCAAATTTTAGTGCCATTTTTTGCAAGGACGCAGGTATTACAAGATTTCCATGTATAGGTTGGTAGTTGCTGGATGTTATCAATATAACTGGACATGTCCTCTTGTTGCATCTCCACAGAATGTTCGTATTCTTGAAAACGCGTTTAACCGTATAGTGATGTGCGGCGTACCAAAGGGCTGGTTTCTCTCTCTTTGTTTCCAAAACTTGAACTTCCATGGTGAATGATGTCATAGTGCCGCACAGGAAATTGAGAATGATACATACATCGAAATCCCTCTATTTCAATGAATCTAGAGAGTGATTAGGAATATGTAATTACAGGGTGAAACCGTAGAAAGTTAATTTTCTTAGAATATTGGCTGACTTATATTGGTAGATACTAATAATAACACAGCCCCACAAAAAAAATTTTTATTCCACTGGCCAAACCATATAGACTTTATGTTGTTGTGGTCGCTGAGTCCGAATCCGGAGTCCCTTCGGCTCCTCAGATAAGGTTTGTTTTAGAGGTCATTTTAGGGGTGTTTGTAATCCAAAAATCCTAAATGGCGAAGAGTACGTTCCAACCATACGTTATATAGGTTTTTGGGGTCGCTGAGTCTAAATCTGGGGTCCGCTTTGCTGCATCACGTAAGGTTTTTTTAGATTATTTTTGGACTATAAACCCTGTTGTGTTAGCCGGTGATGGGTGAGTGTAGAAATAGGCCGGATGAGTTTGACTCGTCTATTGATAAAAATGAAAAAGTATTTACAATTTTTACACAAGCTGTTCGCCGAGGAAGGTTCGAAGGTAACTGACCTTAATAACTACCGCCCGAAGATTCTATCCTTCGGTAGACATGGCAGGTGCCTCGGTGCGGCGATTTTATGGGGTGAAAGTTCTAGAGACCATCCCGACCGCTCGACTTTGTAGAAAGCTCCGAAACCGTTCTTTGAGTACTAAGTTTCGGGGCGTTCCTAGAATCGACTCTCGAGATGGTCACATTTGTAAAAAAAGGAAAGTGCAGCCCGTGGGAAGAAAACTATTTACACTTTTTACAATATTATTTACAACTCATCTCCCACGGGTCCCTACAACCCCCCTAAAATGACCTTAAAATGATCCCTAAAAAAACCTTACGTGATGGAGCTAAGCGGACCACAGATTCAGACCCAGCGACCCCGAAAACCTATATAACGTATGGTTGGAACGTGCTCTTCGCCATTTAGTATTCTCGGATTACAAACACTTCTAAAATGACCTCTAAAAAAACCTTACCTGATGGAGCCAAATGGACTCCGGATTCGGACTCAGCGACCCCAACAACACAAATTCTATATGGTATGTCAGTGGGATCGAAAAATTTTTTTTTGTGGGTCTGTGTAATCGTACCAATTTGCTTGAAGGAATTATCAAAATGTATTTATATCGCATTACATGGACGACATTACAAGTACTTAGTAGGTGATCTAGAATTTATTTTTCTATCTATCTATTTTATCCACATATTGATTATGTATGTCTGAAGTTTGTTCTTCTAAAATATTTTGGGACTAATACAACCCTAAATAATTTAAATTTATACCGTGCTGTAGAAGCCGTCCTCAGTTCTCTTATTGGGGTAAGTTTGAAACCAAAATTTGATTTTGTGTGAAGTATATTTGCTAGAGGGTCACTTGAAGTATTTCCTCTATCTCCGTGTGAACTAAGTACCCTCCTTCTAAATATTTGGGGACTTGGAACAGCAGGAACTATTAAGTTACCTACACCGCATTACATTCAACGACCTTTTGAATGAGTTCAATAAAATTCTAATGAACATAATAACCGTAGGAAGCGGTACGAATTTACTGCAAGCTCGCTTATTTTCAATTAAACTACGCGTAATGTAACAAGATATGATTAAGACAAGGTGAGTGGATTGCTTGACATCAATTTAAACTTATTAGTGCATTACGTAGAGCCGTTGCGTGCGTGCACTGTATCTTTTATTTCCTTGCATTTGACGTTAATTGTACATTACGCAATCCTGATTATAATGAGGAATTGGGAAGAAATTTGCATATCAATTTGTGTTGAAGAGAAATGAGTTGGGTTTAGCTGAATTGTAATAATTTTAAATTCTCCAAGGCGAAGGTTGCGGTATTGTAAGATTGCCGGGAAAATCGAAAGAATGGGTTATCTTGGCGTATTTACGGCTGAATATGAATAAAGTGCGTGGGAAAAGCAGATACACACTTGCATACAAACAAATAAACTTATAAACAAATGTGTTAGGAAAATTAATATGTCTTAAATGAAAATGTCCCGTTTCCCAAAACACGATATAATAACTCTCAGTAAGTACAATCAATCAGCTCTTCGAGAGAGACCAGCCCGGAATAATAACAAAATCCCGAATGTATCCGTAACTTGATACTTCTACTATAAACAAGTATAATTTGTAGGAGAGCACGCGAGATCAGCTCCTCTTGGGGCCCTTGCGACGTCAGCACCTTAAACGTCGCTTACATTCGGCCATCCTGACCTCGTCCTGTCCTCAGGATGTCGCACCTTCCTGTCTCGTGTCCATCTCTCGGGATGTCGATTATAAATCTGTAAAACCACAAGTAATTAAAATCCAATAAATCCCCAGCCATCCACAATCTCAATTTTTACTACTTGAATGGTGTGTGTACCCAACTCAGTGCAAATCAGCCTTATACAATTTTAAATGTGTGACGTACATACTCATTGTCTGAGTCTTGTACCATTTTATGTGTGTAACGTACCTACTCACTGGATGAGCCTTGTACCATATTAAGTGTGTAACGTACCTACTCACTAAATGAGTCTTGTACCATTTTAACTGTGCAACGTACCTACTCACTGAATGAGCCTTGTACCATTTTAACTGTATAACGTACCTACTCACTGAATGAGCCTTGTACCATTTTAAGTGTGTAACGTACCTACTCACTAAATGAGTCTTGTACCATTTTAACTGTACAACGTACCTACTCACTAAATGAGCCTTGTACCATTTTAAGTGTGTAACGTACCTACTCACTGAATGAGCCTTGTACCATTTTAAGTGTGTAACGTACCTACTCACTAAATGAGTCTTGTACCATTTTAACTGTGCAACGTACCTACTCACTGAATGAGCCTTGTACCATTTTAACTGTATAACGTACCTACTCACTGAATGAGCCTTGTACCATTTTAAGTGTGTAACGTACCTACTCACTAAATGAGTCTTGTACCATTTTAACTGTGCAACGTACCTACTCACTGAATGAGCCTTGTACCATTTTAACTGTATAACGTACCTACTCACTGAATGAGCCTTGTACCATCTTAAGTGTGTAACGTACCTACTCACTAAATGAGTCTTGTACCATTTTAACTGTGCAACGTACCTACTCACTAAATGAGCCTTGTACCATTTTAAGTTTGTAACGGACCTACTCACTGAATGAGCCTTGTACCATTTTAAGTGTGTAACGTACCTACTCACTAAATGAGTCTTGTACCATTTTAATAGTGCAACGTACCTACTCACTGAATGAGCCTTGTACCATTTTAACTGTATAACGTACCTACTCACTGAATGAGCCTTGTACCATTTTAAGTGTGTAACGTACCTACTCACTAAATGAGTCTTGTACCATTTTAACTGTGCAACGTACCTACTCACTAAATGAGCCTTGTACCATTTTAAGTGTGTAACGTACCTACCTACTCACTGAATGAGCCTTGTACCATTTTCTCGCGTTTCCGCGTAACAGATTAGTAGCTAATTTTAAAACTGTCAATTCGGTCCAGTTATGAATACTTATCAGTTTATCAATTTTACGCACCCAATCAGCAGCATCTTGGTTAGTGTCCTCGCCAGGAGAAAACAATGGTATCACTGTTTCGTCTAAGTGTAAGTTAGTATGAGTGCTACTACTTACAGTTTGATGAAGCTTGGCGAGTTTTTTTTCTAACTTTCTAATTTTCCTGCGAGCAGCGTCATCCTGCGGGGGTGGTGTGTAGTTGGATAAAGGACTCGAACGACGTCGTCCTGGATCCCGAGAACGTGAGCGCCGCTGCTCCCGTGATCGAGAACGGTGCCCTCCATCGTCCCTCGATCGAGAACGGTCCACTCTATCATCCCTCTGTCTGCTGCTACCTGGTCTGTTCATTTTCACCAACACTCACTCGCGTCGCGAGTCAACTTTCTTTACAGCCGTTTTCAATATCGTTCGATGAAACACACCGACGGATCAATTTGAATGCACTTATCCGCACACGGTACGATTGAGCGAGTTATTTAAGGCAATCCCACTTCTGACTTGTTAGGAAACTTAATATGTCTTAAATGAAAATGTCCCGTTTCCCAAAAACATGATATAATAACTCTCAGTAAATACAATCAATCAGCTCTTCGAGAGAGACCAGCCCGGAATAATAACAAAATCCCGAATGTATCCGTAACTTGATACTTCTACTATAAACAAGTATAATTTGTAGGAGAGCACGCGAGATCAGCTCCTCTTGGGGCCCTTGCGACGTCAGCACCTTAAACGTCGCTTACAAATGTATCTGTGTATACTTGTACTTGATCCTGTGGTAGAGACTACATGGACGTATCTGTGTATATTTTTTTTCATATAATAATGTGTTAAGCGAGGTCGTCGGTAAAAACTACCGTTTTCTTTGTAATGACCCTGTTTTCATTCCTAAGTGTATATTTAAAGTGTACCGGGACACAAAAGTAACTGTTTAATTCATTAAAAAGGCAAGATGTGTATCGAGAGGAATGCGAGTATAACAAGCAAGGCAAGGGATATTTTTCAACGGCGAAATGCTGAACCCCCAGGAATCCTGAAAATTTGTGAACTGTTAAATGATATGTTTTTATAATAGAAGAATTTTGGACATCCATTTCAGTTTTTCCCTGAATTTCCTGTAGCATTTTATCAAATTTCCTGTATCTGTGATCACGTACTAACTCAAAAAGGTTTTAAAATTTTGCTGCTCTACTGATTTCTTCGGAAAGAATTACGGGATGTTAGTGATTTTTATGACTTTCGAAATTATACAATTTCTAGTAAATTGTATCAGTATATCATTTCAATATCAATCAATAGTAAATTAGGCACATAGTTTCGCGCACATACAATTTCAGATAATGCAAGGTAATTAGCAAAAATGGAATGTCACAGAAAAATAGAAAATAGATATTTTTGGAGTTAACATTACTAAACCAACTATTTTTTTAAGGAAATCCAATAAAATCTAGTTATTTTCTTGGTATACCTACCATAATAATTCTATCACCATTTCTAAATTTTATTTATATTTCTTTCTAATGAATTCCGGGGCTGATGATAAACTTGGAATTTCTTCCTTCTTCCTATTGTAATTATTGTAATATAGGATACATCCAACTGCATGCAATTATTTTTCTTCTATTTCAGATTTTCTATCTTATTATTTATTATTATGTATTATCTATTAAACTATCCATTATTTTCTAAATTAAAGCTATTCTGGGGCTGTTGCCGACGACATAAATCAGCTTAAATCTGTTTAAATGATTAAATGAGCTCCGACGCTTTAACCTCAATTGGAAAAATCATCTGGAATACATTTGTTGCAAAACAGCAAAGGAAATAAACGTGATGAAAGCCCTTAGCCGAACTTGGTGGGGAGCCTCCCCTAATACTCTACTAACCCTATACAAATCCCTAATTCTACCTCACTTGGATCAGGTTTCATTCCTCTTGGGCTACTTCCCCAAAGGTCTCCTTGATAAGCTCGACAAGATCCAATATCAGGCGGTTAGGGTGACTCTCGGCCTCATGAGATCTACCCCCATTCCTTTTATCCATTCAGAATCTGGACAATATCCTCTTCACCTTCGTAGACTATTTCTATGGGCCTGATTTATATTGAGAACTTTCTCAAACGAAGGCGTCACAAAACACTACATTGAGAAGGTTCCCAAGAGTCTCTCCTCAGTCCAGAAGCATATGGACAACTCTTCGATTGTTCAAGCCTTCCGTTTCGTGGCTTAGTACCTCCCCAACTTGCAGTGCTCTAGTTGTATGCCTTGTTACGTATACTCTTTCCTTTCGGCCATTAAGGATATTCCGATGTTGCCGCTTCCATTTAAGAAGGATGTAGAAAAAAGAGGAGACTTTCTGTTATACATGGAGTCTAGTCTCTCTTCCTATCAGGTAGTATATACTGAGGGTTGCAAAGGCGCCCTGGGGGACACTGGTGAGGGAATCTACTTCCCTAAGTCCTTAAAAAACTTGAGTCTCCGTTATCCTGATTACTTCGCCATATGTTCCGCCGAAACGTTTGCGATCAAGCAAGCTCACCAGCTTATTGAGTATCATAACGGGAGCGACTTCATTATCTTCCTGGACTCTCAAGCTGCTACATCCAAAATAGCTTCGAATGATTTCCCCTCCATTTGAGACCATCATGCTGTCTCTGTTAAAGGACTCATTCGTGACGTTCGCAAAAGTGGGATAAATGTTCACTTAGCTTGGATCCCTGGCCACACAGGCATTCCAGGCAATGGCACTGCTGACAAACTGGCCAACAATGGTAGGGGAATATCTTCGTTCGCTACACCCAAATCACATTTTTCAGACTTCCTTCCCAGAGTTAAACAACACATTTTGTTAACTTGGTCTCAGATTAATTCTGAATGGATAAGGATGAGAGGAATACTTTTGGCAAATCTATTCTCAGTCCATATAAAAAGGCTTGGTTTGTCGATATCGATAATGGCCGTAGAAGTTCAATCTCTGCTTTATGCAGACTTAGATCTGGACACATTTTATCAAAATCTCATTTACCTATACAAAATCAAAATGGCGGACTCTCCTCTTAGGCCAACCAATAGAGATTTTCCTGCGCACTAAAATTTAACCGGTCAAAACCTATACCATCGTGTAGAAGACAGTTCATGGATGAAAACCCACCTTTTTGCCCCAGCGAAATTGGTGTCGGGATTTTTATAAACAAATTAGAGTACAAAAAAATGCATTTTAAATGGTTAACTGGTCAACACGATCGCATCATTTTTCACTGAGAAAATACGGAAAATCCTCCAAAAATTTATCTTTCTTGAAAAATTCGTAATTTCAACAAATTTCAGGGTGGAGAAACTATCTTCGGGGTAGTGATAGGCAATGATATGTAATTTATGTTTGCAGAATATGGTTTCCGGCCCATGCGCAGTTTTTGCACAATCGCGTTATAAACAATTTTCGCACCTTTTCTTGCAAATTGTGCGATTTTATGGGAAATCAATTATTCTTAGTTCTGCAAGCGGCATTTTAAATAAAAAACCGGTATCTTTAAAACGTATATCTTGGATTTTCACGTAAGAAGTGGGAAATGTACTAAAAAAGGCCCTGAAAGTTGCTCCGAACGCTCGAAATCGCATAAAAGGCTGGTCTTTTTCCCCCACCACAGCTGCCCGAGACTGTCTAGAAGCGATTTCGGGCGTTCGGAGCAACTTTTAGGGCCTTTTTCAGTACATTTCCCACTTCTTACGTGAAAATCCAAGATATACGTTTTAAAGATATTGGTTTTTTATTTTAAATGTCGCTAGCAGAACTATGGATAATTGATTTCCCATAAAATCGCACAATTTGCAAGAAAAGGTGAGAAAATTGTTTATAACGCGATTGTGTAAAAACTGCGCATGGGCCGGAAACCATATTCTGCAAACATAAATTACACATCATTGCCTATCACTACCCCGAAGATATAGTTTCTCCACCCTGAAATTTGTCGAAATTACGAATTTTTCAAAAAAGATAAATTTTTGGGGGATTTTCCGTATTTTCTCAGTGAAAAATGATGCGATCGTGTTGACCAGTTAACCATTTTCTAGGTTTTATGTTTCCCTACAAAAGTCCTATTGGTCGTATAACGATCCTTTCATTACTTTTCGCGATATTCGTATAAAACTAAAAAAAATGCATTTTTTTTGCACTGTAATTTGTTTATAAAAATCCCGACACCGATTTCGCTGGGGCAAAAAGGTGGATTTTCATCTATGAACTGTCTTCTACACGATAGTAGAGGTTTTGACCGGTTAAATTTTAGTGCGAAAATGTATTCTTTTTTAGCTCTATTGGTTGGCCTATCTCTGCGGCTATGGACAGATACAGGACCGTCAACATATTCTTTTGGCTGGCCCATTGTTGGCTGAGAACAGGTCACAATTAATTCAACGTATTTTCCATGACCTTCATATTTCACAGCCTCTTTACGTCTTCGATATCCTCTTTAAAAACCCCCCAAAAAACTCATAATCACATTCGTAATGTTCTCTTTTTCTCGCATATGCAAATTTAATCCTTTTTCTTAATCCCCTAGCTATCTAATTTAAATCCTTTAAACTGACTCCATTAATAGGAGTCGTTGGCTGAATCGTCCTGGCAGCGGGGGCCAACGAAACTAGAAGGAGAAGAAGAAGAAGAAACATTCTTTGTATTTCTATTAATACGTAAACAAATATTTCTGATTGTTTCAATTGCTAATTAATACAATTGACTGATTGTGCCATAATAAATCCAGTTTAAAAAACGTCATATATTGAGAAAACGATATAATTTTGATTCATCGAACAGGAAATTAAAACTCACACTAAGAAAGTATGATCACAAGCAATAAGGAAACGGTAATTTCCATTATACCCAAATCGGACAATGAACCTCTCTCCATAATACAAACGTTACGAAAATGCATTACCATAAACACAACGGATAGAAAGTTTTTCATTGGCAATGACAATGGACCATTTTCTCATTACGCTTCATTTCAAAGCTTCGTGTAATGTCTTATTTGTGTGAAGAAGCTGCAATTACCATACAAAAACGCGTTTAGGTCATGATAATCCTTCGACCAGGAGAGAAAGTTCAGAAAACTATTATTACTACTGTGTTAAAATTGTGATGTATGTAACTAATTTAAAAAATACGTATGAGGCACTTAAATGCATAAGTATTTGATGTCAGTTTTCACTTTGATTTTTGTTAAATTTCCTTCAGAGATTGACGCAACGCTCATGCAACTAATGAAAGGTCTTTAATTGCATCTTTCTTTATCGAGTTGCACTTTTATGCAACACCTGTTTCGTAAGTATTAAGTTATTGCTAATAACGTTTTTATCTGAATCACATTATAGGTAATCGCACTTGCGTATAAAAATCGAAATGTCAGACATTTTGTATCACATTTGCATCCAATTATGTATTAATTCGCATATGAAATTTGAATAATTCTCGTATTATTTGGCATAGTTTAATTAATTATGTAATTAATGATTTGGTTAATGGATTATGGCGGCTATTATATAACTTGAGAATTGTGTTATGTACATATGTCTGTCAATTCGTATGTACTTCTTTTAATTACATAATATATCTGAAATGATTTCGAATTGATTTTTCACACAATCTGAGACACAACAATAATAGATATGAATAAAAATAATGAATATAATTACAGTACAAATTTAACTTCTACAAATTTTAAATTTAAACTAGTACTTATTCAATAACCAAAGTCTATTAAACCAGTATTTTTAAACTAAATCTAACGTTGATGAATTTTTGGTATTAAATGGTTTCTTACCTACTTTACAGATGTTGAAATCCTTACGATTTTTTTTTTGTTTCTACAAGATAATATTACTTTTGTTGAAACTTTCATCTCTTGATTGGTTTCAGTTTTTCTCTATTTTAAAATTTATATTGTCAATAGGCACATTAGAAGAAGCAACCGAAGACAGTTTGTGACCATTCGATAGTCTTCATCCGTGCTCATTCCTAAATAAAATGAGTTTAACTAGAAACAATTGATTCTAATTGGTTATTTCCACCAGTGATAAATCTCTTGAAACAGACCCTAATTTTGTACTGGATTTGGCGGATTGTCAATTTTGGTGAATTCGCACGACGGCCAAAATTGATGTAAAATATTTTGATAAAGTATTTTCCAAAATTTCACAAAATAGATCGTAAAAAACCATTGGAAAAATTTAGTATTTTTGGAAGAAACGGTTCAAAATGTCAGCAAATTTTAGCAGATTAATTAATAATAATAAATAATAATAAGCAGGACACAATTAATTTTCTGTAAAATTTCTGAAAACATTTAATTATGGCATTTAAAGAAGTTCTAATGCTGGGGAATTTACTTTTAGAACAGTTGACAACAAAGCGGCAGAAATAGATAATCTAATATGTTTATACCTAACCCAGAATGGCTTTTGTGCTTGTATGTTCAGAAATGTTAAGGAATTTTCCGATTAAATGATTCCGAATTACTATTTCGATTCAGAATAGGCCCAGAAAAACCCGAAAACTCAGAATTTTATTATGTTTTCGAGTATCCTGCGAAAATTTAACACTCCGAATTCTCCTTACTTGGAGAGTAGAAAAGGGGCCAAAATTTATTTAACAGCGCCTGAATAGGTACAAATTTTAAACGTGGCTCGCTTATAGCTTTGGCTGTAGGATCGTTCAGGGAAATACTAAAACTCGCAATTTCTCCTTCCGAGGGGGTAAAAAGTAGGAGTGAAATTAATTTATTTAGTTCTTATTCCGACATACTTGCTGAATAGTTAGAAACTTGAAATTCGATACGAATCGAGCTTAGAGCCGAGTGGCCGAAAAACAATGCAAAAACCCCGAATAACCCATATTGAATGGGTAGGAAAGGAGAGGGAGGTTACTTAACAGTGTCCGAATAGTTAAAAACAAACTTGGTACGCTTTGCCTTAGGTTTCGACATAGTTCAGAAAAATAGTGTAATCACGAATTTTCCTTTTAGAGGGGGTGACAAATAGGGGCCAAGTTTATTTTTGTCGGTTGTATCCTGAGGTACTTCTCGAGTAGTTAGAAACTTTAAATTTCGCTCGTTTATAGCCTAGGCCCAGAGAGGCTCGAAATAATGTAAAATTCTAGGATTTCACTTACCAAGGGGGTGGGAAGGTGGGAAATATTTGTTCAGCAGTTACGCTGATGATATTGATTGTAACAAAGATAAAAATTAAATATTTATAAAACATTATAATGAACATTATTAAAATAAAAACAAAATTTTTATAAATGCCATGTAACATTAATCGTGCATGTATTCCCAATTGTATCTAAATAAGTTCTATATTTGAAATAGCGACCCAAATGGTGACTCCGCAATTAAGTGATTAGTAAAAGTTAGTCAGCAAGTGAAAAAGTTAGTTAGCCAATCACCGTGGTCAATGCATCACATTCATTTCTGTTTCTCGATGATATACAATGTACTTAATTAAGAGCTAGCTATCCAGCGTAATCTCTTAGTCAATATGACGAGTCAATGAAATGGTTTCATTAGGACTGAATTATTTGATCACCTGCAATTTAGCCTTTTGACGCTAGTCAGTAATTATTTGATCTCCTCTTCACAATCTGTCTTTATTTTGTTCTACATTGCACGTCTACAGAAAATTAGCGTTACCAGTATACATATTTTTCTTCGTTGAGCAGCCAGAAACTGTCAGGAGTAGGCGCAGCCCACTTTTTTGGACCACGCATACTTATAACGGTACCTAGATGCGACGAAGAAAGTCTCGACCTCACCTGAAGACTAGACGAATATTTTAACATTAAACCTGATAACTGCTGATCTCTTGCATCAACACCATTTTCCAGACTTTTCCTGAATAATAATAAAAATATTTTAACAAAAAGTATCGGCCGGCGACAACGTTTTACGAAACACAAAATCGATAAAATTGCGAAAGGAAATCATCGCGCGTAATTTATATAACTTAGGTGTGGTCCTATCACAATAAACCGACACGATTTATAAGCTAGAAAAAAGTGAATCAACCTGCTAGCCTAGATAAGTAATTATTGTTTTTCGTTATTTATTATTACGCCGTCGACAGAAGGTGATGATGATAGTGCGCTAATTCCTATACCATCGCCGTATCCTGTTATTAATCGATTACACCAATCAATTGGACTGTCCGGAATCAATTAGTAATGAAGACGATGTTACTTAATTAATTCGAGCTGCACGTGTCTGCAAGACGGATTGTCTAGAGAAAGTCGATATATATGGATGTATATAGACAGAAAAGTCCGTTTTATGGCATTCTTTGTTTTATTTGTCGTTTTTATCTATTTCGTAAAAATATTTCTGACCCACTTTTTCCTACCGACGATTTAATATCGATAATAAATACATATCGTGTTTCGTCATCTGCATTTGATACGCTTTTATAAATCCGACGGAAAAAACGGAACATATAGGTGCCAATTTAATCCTGACTTTGACCTTTACTTCATTTTTTTTAAAGATTGGCCGTATATAGAAGGGAACCAGATAGCCATTAAGAATACGAGAAGCAATAATTCATGGGATGTGAAGATTTTACTCGGATTTAAATTACACATTTGCAAGGTTTTAGCACTTTCTAATAACTTATAATGTAGAGTTAGTTATACCTATCAGTAATGGCGTGAATAAAGTGAAGATACGTGTCACGTAACGTGAACGGTATCATTCAAAGGTTTTATGGAGATAGAAATGTTATAGAACTGGAAATTATTAATCGGACAGATGTAAAAATTGACTAATAATTCATATTTGCTTTTATGAGACCTAAGAATTATTGGGTAGTCTTAGGGGGATCAATCATAAAAAAGAGGACTTTAATACACTGGATCAAAAAACGTTTATGGAAAACTATATAACGTTTCCAGAAATACTAAGAACATAAAATCTTACCGCCGCTGTCAATGATTAAATCATTTTCGCATTATATCATAAAGGGCGAAATAAAGTGAAATTGAATATTAAATAACTCATTTAAGCTAAAATTAAAGAAGAAATAAATTATTTACATTACAACCCGGTTTTCGGGGTATAATAGTGTAAAGTTTATTTCTAATTCTTTATTTACACTGTCCTAATTTTACACTACACACTACTTAATTTATTTTAGACTATTACTGAACTAATTTATATAATACACAACTATTTCCTAACTAATTAATTTATATCACTCTTAAATGAAATTTTTACTGGTCCGTTTTTCGCTTGTTTACTATGTTGTGCTTCACGTCTAATTTAATCTCTCCGACCGCAAGCCCGCTTATATATATATACCTCAATTGTATTCGCGATAGTTCCAGGTCATTCATTTCTAATAATGTTTGTTCTAGAGAGGTCGGGAATGATTCCTTCTTTAATAAGATGTTGGCGGCAGGCTCGAGACGGTTTTATTGCTCAATTAGCGTAGCGGCGATCTTTTGAGGTAAGCCGCCGAGGTCCGATAAGAGTAAACACATTTCGCTCTGCTGTTTACATTTCGCGTTACAATAGTATTAGTTGTACTAGTAATTGGTAATTAGTAGTACTAATAGTAATAGTTTAATAGTATTAAAATGCAATTCTCGTACATATGATTGATTTGATGATAATGAGATTAACAATTTTATATCGGCCATTTTATTACAATATTTTTAGAGAAATTTATACCCGACGGTTAGTTTTCTCATTCACGTAATCCGGAAAGTAATTGGCCTCTGCGGTTCACTATTTTTAAGTATAAGTTTATAGGCCGTGAGCCGAGTCCAAAAAAGTGTCTCATAGGAAACCACTTCAAATTTTAAACATAGATTGCCCTTCACACGAATGACCAGAATGTGCAAGTCTGGCAGCTTTGCAGTGGGGCGTTTAATGGGGGCATAGTGTCAAAGTCACCCCAATTTGAGGGTCCTAAAGTGCGATAAGAAACCAAATAAAATTTATTAGGTTGGTTTGTTCGTGATGCACATTTCACGAAATAAATAATGCCAGACATATAGGGTGGGGCGTTCACCCCGCCAGACATCCCCAAACAGAGCAATTTTAGCGACCCCCTTTGACTGATAGGAAACCGGCTCATCTTTTCATCATAGCTTGATTTTGTAATAAATTACACAAAAATAAACATGCCAGACACGTAGGGTGGGCCCTTCGGTATGCCAGACACCCCTAAAGTGCGCCATTGACCGACTTCGGTAGAATCATAGGAAACTGTCTGGCACTTACACATTGTATTCATTATGATATGGAAGTACCGTACGATAATGCCAGACACGTAGGGTGGGCCCTTGGGTATGCCAGACAGCCCTAAAGTGCGCCATTTACCGACTTCGGGAGAATCATAGGAAACTATGAATAGACAGAATAAAATCTCATACTTCTCATTAAAAAAAATCAGATATTCTCCTAAATAAAATAGCCCCAAGGTACCTGCCTGGCATTTATACAGTAGAATAGAACTCTTCCAAACCGAGGTGTCAGTTAAGAAAAACACGGGTAGGTATACCTACTACGATTCTACCGAAGTCGGTAAATGGTGCCCTTTGGAGCTGTCTGGCATACCCAAGGGCCCACCCTACGCGTCTGGCATTCATCATACAGTACTTTCATATCATAAGGAATAAAATGTGTATGTGCCAGGCACTATCCTATGATTCTACCGAAGTCGGTAAATGGCGCAATTTAGGGCTGTCTGGCATACCGAAGGGCCCACTCTACGTGTCTGGCATGGTTGTTTTTGTCTAATACATTAAAAAATCAAGCTATGCTGAAAAGATGAGCCGGTTTCCTATCAGTCAAAGGGGGTCGCTAAAATTGCTCTGTTTGGGGATGTCTGACAGGGTGAACGCCCCACCCTATATGTCTGGCATTATTTATTTCGTGAATTGTGCATCACGAACAAACCAACCTAATAAATTTTATTTGGTTTCTTATCGCACTTTAGGACCCTCAAATTGGGGTGACTTTGACACTATGCCCCTATTAAACGCCCCACTGCAAAGCTGCCAGACTTGCACATTCTGGCCATTCGTGTAAAGGGCAATCTATATTTAAAATTTGAAGTGGTTTCCTATGAGACACTTTTTTGGACTCGGCTCACGGCCTATTATTAAATCTACGTTCTTCTATATTGACACGTTTTATACATAAACGGTTGTTTTGAAACTACAACCACATACGTTTCCAAATTCAATTTAAGAAATAATATTATATCGTAATATCATTATATTTATCTACATTTAGTTCTGAAATTTCAATTGTAAATTTAAGCGTATGTATATCTTTAACCTCTTAACGTTAGAAGTATTCATGGTTTGGCCATGGCACTGCGTTATATAATATATTGTTTCTTTAAAACATACTTCTTCATTTAAACTACACTCGACCTCCTTAAGGGCCCTTAAAGTAATAGATTACAGCCGAAGTCAATCATATACTAATTATAGTTGAAAAAAAAATGCAGTAGTAGACGATTAGGTACATTAAGTTATTTAAATAATATAAGTATAAATTATATTAAATATATAACAGTAGGATATGATAATAATGGTATTTGGCTATTAATTTACCTGATTAATATTTGGAATGGTTAATGACTTTTGGAAATTTGTGGGATTTTCTGGGAAAAATCTGAAGGACTATTTTAATTTTTTGTTTACTGTTAGCACGAGGAAATCATGGCCTTTCGTTTGTGACTAAAATTTTTAAGATTTGAATATTGCACATTGGACATTTTTTGTAAAAAGAAGGTTAATCCGGATATCATCCAAATTCGGCATACGTATTCTTTGTATCCAGGAATCTCATCTCGAAAATAAACCCCGGATGCTGATGCTGAAACCGTCACTGTATAATATGATATGCGTCAAATCGACAGATCACTGGAAAAACATTCAGCGAAAACAGAACTTTCCCACAGTGAAGCAATTTGACAGTACCCGTTTCCCTTTATTTATCATACGTACAAAATGTAGATATATAGATCAACTAGAATTAAGCGCTAAAGGAATTAAAATACTACGGTCTAGGGAGATCATAGAAAATAGAGACGACGATGGAGCAATCGATTCAAAGCTACTATATCAAGAACGATGGAAACAAAAATGAACGCGACTAAAAACAGAAAATAAGCATTAAATCAGACAGAATTATAAAATAGTCAAAACAGAGGTTTAAGGTTTACAGATTAGAATGTGACGTTGGAAGGAATTCACTATTATGGAAAAAAGTGTGAATTATCCCGTTGTTGTAATCCGAGGAATTGATACGATATATACTGTCTCAATAATTGAAAACCAAATATTAAAAATCTCGGAATGCGTTTTAAAAATTAGGATAATTAGGTGATGGTATCAGATGATTACATTACATGTACCTAATCAACTGCCTTACATGTGAGGATCGACATCTGAGTCAAAACATTTTCAAGGAATATTAGAAAATACAATATAACACTAACGTAAATGCGTTAAAGATATAAGAAAGGATGTAAGTACTTCAATTGAAACACTTTAGAATAAGTGAGCGAGCGAAGCCGCGACAGGTCACGGCTTGTTTTTCATAAAGCATATTTTCTTTTTCCTTTCTTGTGCATGAACGAGGTTTTTGAATGTCTACTATTTTGGTTTTTAAGATTTTGAATTTAAGGTATTTTCAAGGATCACATTAAAAGTCTAAAACTTTTAGTCTTTGGGAACTCATAGTATTTGTAGATCTTAATAATTGCGTGAAACTATGAATTAACAAATTTAGCAATGAATTAGAAGAGACCAATAACGCCACAAATTGGTAAATTGTATAGCAACCAATATGAGAGAAAAGTTATTTGTTTAGGAAATGTTTACATAACTGAGATATTTCTTGAAGACAACTGGGATTGTTTGTAAAACTTTAATTATTTTTAAAGGACCTGAAAGGCTTTGAAGCCTTTTTATAACTCTTAAGAAGTTCAAAAATATGTAGAAAGTAGCAAGAGAGAAGTTTTCCATGATGCTCTATAAGGCTTGCCTAAACAAGTAATTTGAACGTATTCAAGACTTCAGAAGCAATCTCAAATGTTTTCAAGAAATTCTCAGGCTATGTAAATACCTTCTAAATAACTTTCAGGGCATAACTTCACGTTTCCACGTGTTACAAACTTCCTGATAATTCCGCACACTTCTGAATTTCTCAAGGCACTTAAAACTTGTTTCGATACTCTCCAGGGCCTCCCAAGTGTTTTGAATATATTCATAACTTCAGAAAAAATCCCAGGTGTCTTTATAAAACATCTCAGGCTATGTAGACACCTTATACAACGTGATCAAGAAATACTGTTTAAGTTGGCAATCCTAAATTTTACTTTAAAATGGTAGAACTGGGACCACTTCCGGTTGTTTGACAGTGACAGCATTGACACTTGAGCGGCGATTCAAATTTTTATTATAGAAATATAAAAAATGGTACTTTTTACATTAGAACAAGATATTTTTATTAGCAGGCTTATTTTCGGATTGCAGTTCATGATCCCATTTCTGGATGGCAATACTCATTGGAATCCACTTTGCACCAATTTCAAGAAATGTGTCCTGAAGTTGTGTTCACTATCGACGTTTTTAAACAACACTGCATGAATGTAGTTCAACGATATTTGAATACAGGCAATATGAAGAAAGGAAAGCGACCTGGTAGACCCTCCTTACTCACTGAAAATGTGGTGCAAGACGTCAGAGACGCCCGACTGCAACAAAGTCCTCGCAAATCGGTTAGGAAGCTTTCCCTCCAAACAGGTTTGATCCTTATCAAAAGTTCACCAATTTCCACTTATTCCTAATTCTCCGTATTCCGTTTCGTGACTTTACAGGTTTATCATATGGAAGTTGTTCCACTGTGTTGAAGAGCAAATTGAAATACCACTCGTACAAATTTTCGATGGTCCAATCCCTAAATCCTCCTGATCGTCCACAACGCGTCCAGTTCTGTAACTGGTTCAATCAGGAAATGAACAATGATGACATCCTGGATAAAACCTTTTTTTCCGATGAAGCCTGGTTCCATGTCAATAGCTATATTAATTCTCAAAATTACAGAATATGGCCTGGTGAAAATCCACATGCTGCCAGAACAACAACTTTACATCCTACTAAAGTTGGTGTTTTTCTGGCTGTATCACGGCAGAGAGTAATTGGTCCTGTGTTTTTTAACTTCACAGTTAATTCAGAACGATGCATTCGGCACATTCTCCAGTCATTTGTTGTCCAATTAACCGTAGAGGAGCGCGAAAATGGCTACTTCCAACAAGATTCTGCTCGAGCACATACAGCTCGTGCCACAATGCAATATTTGCGGACAGTTTTTGACCTACGAGTCATAAGCACGGGAATCTGGCCAAGTAGGTCACCAGACCTGACACCTCTAGAATTTTGTTTCTTTGGGCACCTTAAAAACAAGGTGTTCAGTAATGTTCTACATATACGTGAAGAACTGGAAGCTGCCATTATCGAGGAAGTTGTAAATATTTCTACTCGGATGTTAATTAATGTCTTCGAGAGCCTAAAACGGAGAGTGAATTTATGTTTAGAACATAATGGCGCTCAATTCGAGCAGTACCTTAAAATATTAAAGTTTTTTCTGGTGTGGTTATTTTAATCGTAAATAAATTCACATAACCTAAAATGTCCCTGTCATGAAGAGTACAGAGATTTCCGGTATATGGTTGCATACCCTTAGACAAAAAATTCCTCTAGGTGGGATTTCCAACTTAAACAGTATTTTTTGATCACTCTGTATATAATTTTTAGGAAGTACCTTGGAGTGCTTCAAACACATAGTTTTCTATTTTCTATAGCATTGTTACAAAGAACCTTTCTGGGTCTAACATACTACTAGATTACTAGATATTTCTACACATTTCTGAACTTCTCAAGGGTTTTCAAAATAAATGTAAAAAATATGTATAGATGCTCTCTAAGGCATCTCAAGTTTCTTGAACGTATTCAGAAGTTTGTAACATCTAAAAAGGTCATTTGGAACAACGATGTAGAAAATAGAACTAGAGGTGGTTCAAAGTATTCTCAAGTACTTCCTTAAAGTTATGTAGAAATAATCTACATTGCCTACGATATTTCCTGAAGACAACCGGAATTGTTTTTGACATTTTTAATAAGTTCAAAAGACCTGGCAGACCTTAGAGGATATCGAAACAATTTTTGAAGCTCTTGAGAAATTTTGAAATGTATAGAATTATCTAGACGAAGCTTGTAAGATGCGGAAAGGTGCTTTGAAAGAACGATTTAGAACTAAGTGTTTGCGACAATTTTAAATATTTTCTAAAAATGATATAAATGGTGTCTATATAGCCTAAGACATTTCCTAAGGACACCTGGAATTATTTCTGAAATTCTGAATGAGTTTATAAGACCTGAACTACAGAAAGCATCGAAAAAATTGGTAAAGTTTTTAATGACTTCAGAAATTGTAGAATTATCTAGAAGAAATCTATAACACTCAAAAAGGATCTTTTTAATAACGATATAGAAAATAGCAAACTAGGTTTTCACGTATTTCTATAAAATTATCTAGAAAGTAACAGTAAGTAGAAAAGACCTGGGAGCCTTAGAGATATCGAAACAATTTTTAAAATTCTTGAGAAATTCTTGAATATGTAGAATCGTATAGAAATTTTTGAGTCCCAGAAAAGTTTTTTGAAGCAATGATTTAGAAAATAAATTGACGTTTGTCATAAATCCCTAACGTTAGTTATAGCGAAAGTATTGTACAAGCGTACTGTAAATATGTCTCGGCTTTTGAAAGCGTTGTAAAAACATTATTTTGTTTAAAACATTGCACACCGTTTTTGGAAAAATATTTCCTCTTATTATTATATTATTATTATTGGCCAGAATGAAGGGCACTAGAAACTTGCGTATATCTAAATACTATTATAATTACAGATTACATGTTTTTCTAAATTTTCTCTTATCTGACAATTTTTTTTAAACTTTGAAAACGATCTTGTAATACCATGATATTTCTTAACATAATACGCATGATGTTAAGGAATCATAATTATGTTTTAGTAATTCTTATGTTTCTTATGTTAATGTATATTATGTAATGTAATATAATTATGTTTCATGTAAATGTATATAAATCTGGCCTTTACTCTTTACCAACAATTGTTTTCACTCAATAGTAGGTACTCCAGTTAACATAATTTTCTAGAGTCCGAGTTAGAAATCTAGTAATATGTAAAATTAATCAATTTCAAATGAGGCGAAATAAATCAATGTGTGTCTATATGTAGGTATAGGAAAGTTGCGACATTTCCACGGCGCGAATTACCATTTAATGTAATTGTAATATTTCTCGAGACGAAAAACGTCTTATTAGGTCATTTTCCACGCCGTTCGCGTTACGTAACGACATAAGTTTCGAGAGCCCCGGGGCCATCATCATTCACACGATCCGAGACCACTCCACCACCGCCGTGGTTTTTCAATTTATTCATCTCGCGTTCGCATAAATATCGCAAAATATCGAAGAAAAAGAGAAAGTAACAAATTCTCACACACACAACACACGTCTAACGAGAGAGAAAAAGAAGGATAGAGCGGCGGCTGACCGGCCTCTGGTTATCTAACGATTTCGATCTTGCTGTGCAAGAATTAGAAAAAGAAAAATGCACCTTACAATCGTTCGGGTATTCAAATGGACAATGAGATGAGGTTACGTAAAGGCAGTCGACTTTTGACCTTAAGCGAAACAGAAAATTATAGAGTAACAGGTTAAATCGCTGGTTGTCGATAATGTTGTTAAATCAGGAAATCGAAATTGGCCTCAGATAACCTTTAAGAAGTAACCTTCATGTTCCTCAGCAGATGTATGAATTAGTAGTCGGAATGATTTCTGTAGATTAGATCAATAATAGATTTGGAGGTTTAGAAAATGAAAATTAAATTCAGATTTGTTCAAGACAAAACTATTTAACAACTACCAGAACTGAGAGTATTCTTATAAGCAATAAGGGTTTCGAACTTAACTTCAGGCATGTGCAAAGTTTTTGAAACTAGATTTTAGAGGAGTTCTTCCATTTGTAAGTTTTAAATGTAGGCAACCCTTAGCATGTTAGAAAATATCGGCAGTTGAGATAGTAAGTCTGATGAAGTTGTAGGTAGAGCTCAGTAAACAATTCCTAGTAGTTGATGGCAGCTTTTATTTTCTTCAAGAAACGTGCCTATGCGTCCAGGGTTGGTGTAAGGAAGTTCACATGATCAGTTAGTTTGGGATGGTAGTAATAATGTAATGTAATTTCTGTATTTAGCACAATTTGCTACATAGTGAAATGTAAACATTAAATTAGATATTATACAATGGCTGGAATACAATTCTGAACACATGAATAAATAAAGTAATGCAGTACAAACACTCCAAGGTCCAATGGCTTGATTCAATATGGTTGCTTCAATTTTTTTTATTTGTTTAAAGTATCACTTTCTAATATACTTTGGTAATTTGTTATATTCTATTAAACCCTTTTACAGGATAGAATTATACAAATGTTTAGTATGACATGTGTGACATAATATTTTGGAAACTTCCGATATTATATTGTAACGCGAAATGTAAACAGCAGGGCGAGACGTGTTTACTCTTATCGGACCTCGGCGGCTTACCTCAAAAGAATACCGCTACGCTTAATCGAATGCTATAAAAAAGACAGTTCAATGAATACTCCAGGATTATTATTTAAGGAAACAATGATTTATTACGTTCTGGATGTTTCCTAGGTAAACATTATTATCGAGATGGATCGAGTTCTTTGTGGAATTATCGAGAATACAATTGAGAAATGTATATAAGCGGGCTTGCGGTCGGAGAGGATCATTAGACTTGAAGCGCGGCATAGTAAACAAGCGAAAAAAGGACCAGTAAAAATAACTTACATTTAAGAGTGATATAAATTAATTAGTTAGGAAGTAGTTAAGTGTGTTATATAAATTAGTTCAGTAATATATATATATATAATATGCAATAGTGTACATCACTAAAAACTTTCAGTTCATCATAGATATATGAACGTAACATTTTATTTCTAACTTTAAATACCAACAAAGTAACATTCAAAATATTATAAGTGAAAATATATTTAGGGTATTTAAAGTTATTGTTATAAATGTAAAACGATTACGTCTCATAGCCCTATTGTGTATTTTTTGAATTTGTTCAATTTTAAGTTAGCAAGTTAGTATAGTAATATGAGTAGTATAGTAAGTAAGTTAGGTAATAATACTTTAACAAAATTGGAAATGTAGTATACTGACTATTGCGATGTATACAGTGTAATTTTAGCAAGCACTGACAAATGTAATCTCAATCTATACAAGAAACTAATCCTTTTTGAAAATTTTATCATTACATACATGGAACCTTAACTTAGAGTCCAATATTATACACAAATATTTAACTTCAGTTACAAGTAAGAGTTTTTCTTAATGTATGTATAGTGCGGCCGCATTTATTTGATATAATTTATTAATGGTAGTAAAATTTTTGAAGGGCTTAGTACTCGAGAATTGGTGTGAAAACGATGGGCGCTATTGACTGTCGGCGGGTGAAAGACTACCTAATACAGGGAAGGACTTGCTAATAGGGGTATATTATTTTAAAGGTATTGGGATTGTATCTACAAATAGACAGAGAGAAGTAAACGCATGTTGGTAGGTACCTATAATACGTCCCTGCATTATTCCGTTACCGTCATATCTCCAATGGTGGATGAGCCAACAAGAGAAAGGGCACCTTCTTGCCCCAGAAATGAGAAATCATTTCTTAAGGTGGATGAACCTACAATAGCGTCAACGGCATGGAGATGCATAAGGCAACGGGAAACCAATGCATTAAAGGCTTGACAGAGCATCCCTAGTACAGTCAATATGGCAGTAAAGGATTCGGACGAGAAACATACTGATCATGTGCAACGGAAGCCAAGATCCGGCAGGGGAGGAATCAGAGACCATAGGGCCTCCCAGGTCGTTAGCATACGAAATCCCTATGATGATAATAAAAACAAAAATATGAGCAATATTAAAAAACGAAACATGAGGATTGCTACGTGGAACGTGAAAACTTTATACCAGGCGGGAAAACTGACAAACGCAGAGAGAGAAATGGAAATAATGAAGTGGGACATATTGGGTATGAGTGAAGTGAGATGGAAGGGGGAAGGTGTAATCAGTACGGCAAAAGGAAACAAACTATACTTTTCCGGAGGTAACGCGACACAGCACGGAGTCGCTATAATCGTGACAGCAAAGAACACCAAACTTGAAAAAAGCTTTCTACCAGTCAGTGAAAGAGTCATGCTAACTAAACGGCCAACCAATCGATGTCAATTTGGTACAGATATATGCTCTGACGACGGATAGTTCTGAACAAGAACTCGAAGAATTTTATGCAGACCTTGCAAAAATAAAGAAGCATATTAAACAACATGAAATTAACATATATATGGGAGATTGGAACGCAAAGGTAGGAAGGGAGGAAGTGGAAAATGTAACGGGACCGTATGGCTTGGGAAACAGAAACGAGAGAGGCACAAGATTCATAGAATTTTGTCAAGAAAACAATCTAATAATCACGAATACTTGCTTCAAATTACCATACCGACGACTGTATAAGTGGAAATCCCCGCAAGATCGAATAGGAAAAGTCATAAGAAACCAAATCGACTACATTGCGGTAACACCCAGTTTAGAAATGGCGTTATTGCTGCTAAAACTTACCCAGGATGTGATATAAATTCAGATCACAACCCAGTTGTTATAACCCTCAGAATTAAACTTAAAAAGCTAAAGAGTCCAAAACCAACCAATAAAATAGATTGGGCCAAAGCAAGTATAGAACAGAAACAACAATACAAAGAATACGTAGACAAAGAACTTGACTCAGAAATTAGAGAGCTAAAAGGAAACACTGAGGAAATGTAGTTGGCTATCAGGAACTCCATGGCTATGGGAGGAGAAGAAACTATCGGTAATGTAAACCCAAAAAACAAAAAGCCCTGGATGACCGAGGCAATACTGGCACTAATGGAAAAAAGGCGCAAATGCAAAAACAAAAATGATGTAGAGTACAATCGCCTAAACAAGGAAATTGGAAACAAAATCAACCAAGCGAAAGAAAAATGGATGAACCTTCAATGTAACGAAGTAGAAAAACTACAAGAACAACATAGAGATAGAGAACTACACCAGAAAGTAAAAGAAGTCACGGGGCTTTGGAAACCCAAGCAGCTGTCGTTAGTAGCTAACGAAAACAACGAAAGCGAATTAAATCCCGTCAAACAAAAACAGATATGGGAAAGATATTTGAAACAGCTGTTTGGACACAGGAGACCGATAGAACCGCCGCGAGTCAAAATAGGCGAAAACTTGCCCATTCTCCCATCAGAAGTCTTTAGGGCTATCAAGGAAACAAAGAGCAATAAAGCACCTGGAGAAGACTGTATTACGGCAGAACATTTCAAGCATCTTGGCGAAGAAAGTATTTATAAGCTGACTCATCTGTTTAATGAAGTGTACGAAAGCGGAGAGGTCCCACTCGACTGGCTTAAAACCACTTATGTAACACTGCCAAAGAAAAATAAAGCTCGAAAATGCGAAGATCATCGAACAATAAGTTTAATGAGTCATGCCGTAAAAATATTTATGAGGATCATATTCAACCGCATCCAGGATAAATGCGACAAATATTTAAGTGGTTCACAATACGGTTTCAGAAAGGGGACAGGTACAAGAGAGGCTATACTGGGTTTGTCATTAATCGCTGAAAAATATCTTGAAGTTCAAACAGAACTCTATGTATGCTTCGTTGACTACAAGAAGGCTTTCGACCGCATTGAGCATCAGAAGTTAATTGAAGTCCAGGAAGAGATAGACCTGGATGGACGAGGTATAATAACTATACGTAATATCTACTGGAACCATAAAGAATGCGTCCGCACACAAAACGGAAACACCGATTATGTTGACATACAAAGAGGAGTTCGTCAAGGCTGCCTCCTATCTCCCCTACTCTTTAACGTGTATGCGAAACATATAATCAGATCATCACTTCAAAATCGATCAGAAGGAGCAAAGACAAACGGGGTGATAATTAATAATATCAGATATGCGGATGGCACGGTGACAGGAGAAACAGCAGAACAACTACAGGTATTAATGGGTATCCTGACAGAAGAGAGTAACAGGGCAGGATTAGAGGTGAATGTTACAAAAACTAAAACAATGGTTTTCTCCCGAGGAACAAACCAACAGGATACATTTGTCACCATAAATGGACAAAATCTCCAGAATGTTCAGGGTTACATCTACCTGGGCAGAGAAGTAAACAGGCAACTAGACCACTCAGTAGAGATCAGACGACGAATTCAAATTGCTAGATCGGGTTTCACCAAAATGAAAAACTTGTTATGCCACCCAAAACTGTCTATGACAACCTAGCTACGAACTTTAAAATGCTACATATGGTCCCTACTGCTTTATGGATGTGAAACGTGGACATTAAAACAGGATGATATTAAGAAAATAAATGCATTCAAATTGTGGTTATATAGAAGAATGCTAAGGATAAGCTGAACAAGCAGAACGACCAATGAAACAGTTCTGAACAAAATGAATACCCGCCTACTTTTAATCAACTTTATAAAGCTCAGAAAAACGAGTTATCTAGGTCATATCATGCGACACAAAGAGTATGAGCAAATCCAACTAATACTGGAGGGAAAGATTGACGGGAGACGTGGCATCGGAAGAAAGAACAAATCTTGGCTCAGAAACATACGAGACTGGACACATACTAGTGGGAACAATCTAATTCATAAAGCACAGGACAGAGAAAATTACGCCATCTTGATCGCCAACCTCAATAGAGAAGGCACCTAGGAGGAGGAGGAGGAGGTCATATCTCCTCGAGTTTGTCGCACTTCGAGTATTTAAGACGCCCTAAAGTTTTACTGCCATGAATAAATTATATCAAATAAATGCGGCCGCACTTTACCTATACATGAATGCAGCTTACTTTAAAATTTCTCGTTTAGATCTCGATTTGAAACCAACTATGCAGAATTTAGATTTATAAGTATTGAGACTCAATCTACTAGCTGTAGAATTGGCAGTTTTTGGGATATCGAAATTTTGAAAAAGCCGTAATAATCTTTGGGCTAAATGCTAACAATACTCATAACCTAGAACAGATCAAGAATTTCTTCTTGCCACTACTACATTTTTAAAAATTTTAAAAATTTTAGTGCAGAATGCAGTTACTACTAAACTAGTAGGGTGACAGCGACGGCTCTTTGTACCTCTCACGATAAGAATATATGTAGAGAGCTCACTCAATTTTAGTAATTGTCATTGAATTTTTCGCACGTTAACCCATCTTTCTAAGTGATAAAAATTAGACTTTTTTGTTTAAGCCATTTTCCAGGAAACACTGTATTTTCTGAATAGCCTATATAAAATCGCACGAGGAACAACAAATTATAAGAAAATTTCTTGATCCGACGCTTAGGTTCTAACCTATTGCCCATTCTCGGCAAATATCTCGATTTTGTCACACTAATTGTTTAATAAAAAGTTTAGCACAGATTTTATGTCAAGAGGTAAATATATTCTCATTCCACATAATATCCTACACGTTAAAAAACAGCTTCCTTCACGCAGTAGTAATTTTTTGAAGATTTTTGACTGAGGTAGGTACTAACTTTACACAGCAGTTTCCAAATCTGACGATGATAGAGCTTCCTGATGTTAACCTGAAGGTTTGTTGGAAAAGTAAATCCCTTTGTGCTTTAAACGGAATGTTAAGTTTGTAAAATTTCCCTCGAGAATTCCGAAACACATACCAATACAACGTTGACATTTGAAAATGAAAACCATTAAAACAAACACGTACATATTCAGCGTATTAGAAACGTTTTTGTCACGGGTCCTGCTTGTACACACTTTACGTTCTAATTTATGTCTGAACGAAAGTAAAATATCGCACCGTATGAATTTTAATATTTATTAATGAAGTTTCACAATGTTACATTTTCACGGGAGCAAAAAGAGATGCATGTTACGTAATCAAACTTTGACGCAAGATCGCCTCTTCTAAATACCAAACGGCAACCTGTTAGTTCGTCCCATACCTTTTTTAAAAAAGCGGACTGTTATTAATTTACATGGAAAAATAGCGAGGATAACATGTTAATTGGTGCCTACTGAATGTCAGACCATTTCCGACGCTTAAGAATGTGATTCGTATAATGGACGCGAAATTTATGGATTCATTATCGGACTGTCGACCTTTGAAAATTCTTTTACGAACTAATTGATCCCATAATTATTTTTGTATGCGATGAAATTGACTTGGGTGACTTCGTTTAATAACAATAGTTTTAGAAAGGATATGTCCAAAATGGCGAAACCAAAGTAATCTTTTTTAGTGTTCCAGAAAATTACACATTCTTTATCCTTCCAACCTTTTATTATTAATATCGCGTACCGCTCAGATATACATGCACTCGCATCGCCTAATTAAAGCCGTATAAAAAACTTTCTAACGTGTGAAAACATGCTAATCCCATACTTTTGCTTTCTTTCTCGAATTTCATTCATTAATTTGCTATTCATCGGGAAGAGTACCATAGTATCTACGTTGCGCAACTATTGTTTCCGAGCAATTTAGAATGACATGTAATACGGCACCTTTACAAACATTTACTTATTCCACATAATACACATTGTTAATTAATGCAACCGGTAATTTATGGCTTTGCATTTCGAAAAGTCAAGCAGGAATGCACGATTCTGCAATCGTGACGTTCAGATTAAGGATTAGGCGAGTGATTAATAATTCTTCCTTCTTCGGATAATCTACACAGTTTCAGTTTTAATAAGAGTAATACCTACGATGGTTATAGGTCAAGCGTTAAAAAACAAACTGGTTAATAAGGATATCAGTGCTCTATCAGAGCAACGGTATTTTCATTCATTAAAAATAGTATATAACGAGGTGACTGGGTTTTAAGACTTGCATTTTTTTGAATTTCCAGAACAGATTTAGTTCAGTTCCGTTAACTTGATTCAGACAAGGACGTCACTAAACATGCATAATGATAATGTTTAATGTACGAGTTTGAAGTAGATTAATATAGATATCAATATAATAAAAAAAATCGTGATGTGTTCATCAGAGTACTTTCTCATATATAGGGTGTTTCAATATGCGTTTGCCAAATCCAAACGGGAAATAGATACGGTGAATTTAAGCAAAAAAAGAGTTTATTTTATACTAATTCAATGGTAGAATATATATTCTAAATTTAAAATAAATTCTTGTAGCAAATTTTGAGAAAAATTCAAAAACCGAAAAACCACAAGTATAAAGTGCTCTTCACAGATGATTAAGCCGAACACGTTACAAACCTTTTTATACATATTTAATTACACAATAAATTTTCAAAGTTTCAAAAGAATTCTTGTAACGAATTCCGAGAATAATACAAAAAACCCAAAATCGACAAGTATAAAGTATCCTTCACAGAAGATTTAGCCAAAAACGTTAGAAAGCTTTTTTATACATATTCAATAGCAGAATAAATATTCAAAGTTTAAAAAAAATTCGTGGAGTGGATTACGAAAAAAATTGAAAAAACCGAAAATTGACAAGTATAAAGTGCCCTTCACAGAAGATTTAGCCAAAATCGTTAGGAAACTTTTTTATAGGTATTTAATCGTACAATAAATATTCAAAATTTAAAAAAATTCTTGGAGCGAATTTCGAGAAAAATTCAAAAAACCGAAAAATGACAAGAGTAAACAACCCTTTTATCCTGGCCGATTTTAATGAAAAGCTTACTCTTACGTCCTGGTATGGTACAAAGTCTAAATACAAAGTTTTGACCGTTTGTGGTTTTTGTTTTTTGAGAAAATCCTACCACAGACACACATACACACATACACACATACACACATACATACAGACGGTTTTCCAAAAACTTGTTTTTTGGACTCAGGGGACCTCAAAACCTACAGAAATGCTAATAACTCAATTTCGAAAAATCGACCCGATTACAATACTCTCTCATATATGAGTACCTCATATGAGAAAGTAAAAACTGGCGATGTGTTCATCGGATTACTTTCTCATATAATATTTTTTGAGATTTCCAAAAAACCGAAAAATGATAAATATAAAGTGCCGATTAGAGGAGATTTATCTTAAAATGTTTTTAAATTTTATTATAGATATTCAATTATAAAATAAATTTTCAAAGTTTGGAAAAAATAATGGAATAGACCTTAAACAAATATCCAATAACGGAAAAATGACGAGGGTGAAGTGCCTTTTAGAGCAGCTTTAACCAATATTACTATTAAACTTTGTTAAACCTTTTCGACAATGCAATAAATGTTCAAAGTTGTGGAAAAATATTGACGTGGATTGTTAAACAATTTCAAAAAACTTCCAATATGTATACCGAAAAATGATATCTAAACTAAGTAAGGACGTAAGTAAGTAAATACATATATTTATTATTAGCCGGCTTCGTTCGCAGGTCGAGCTAACTCACCCCTTTTTTTCACCCCTCCAGAAAGTGAAATTTGGGATTAGCGGTTTCTACTGTATCATCTGGTAGCTCAGTCTATAACTATAGCAAGTTCCCATCTGTTTAGTAATAGTTGTATAAATTGTAACCCCTCGATATGTGGAATTCGGGGTTATTATATGTTTTTGAGCCACTCGAGGCTCTTAATATAAGCCCTCGTGCCAAGTTTAGTTGCTAATTAATTCGTTAACAATTCAGTTTTTCATGCCACAAAATTTTTTGCTAACCCACATGAAATATTTTCTAAAAAATATCCCCTAATTATTTATTTATCCATTCAGAAATTTGTACAAGTTATGAAAATAGCTTCAGGTCTATTTCTTTATAAAAAAAATCACCCCCTTTTTTAAAGCGATAAATAAGGGGTTGACAATTGGTTTTATCATATTTTCTTAACGGGATATGAAAATTTGGTTATTTATGAAGAGAATAAGCCATTGTGCACCTCGAAATGTTTATCCAAAAAGACGTAACAGCAATGAAATTATGCGTCGTGGGATGAACAAATAGCAATATCTCAGCAACAAATTCACCAATTGACTTTTATAAAAGCTGTTTAGGTTTGGAATTTTAAAAGCTAGCTTTTAAAGTAGTAAAAACCTAAATCATATTATTTTTGCAATAAATAATCAATTTCCAAAAAATAACCATTTTCAGTGTTTTTTTTGCATTTTTGCAATAAATATTCAACAAAATTAATCGTGCTGCAGCTCAAATTGTAGAGTTTTAAATTCTCTACAACTTATATTTGAAACTTTTCTCGCCAAAATGCATACTTTGGCTTGTATAATCAAAAAACTTGTTTTGGCTAACTTTGGACCCCTCCCATTTGTTAATGCACCCTTTTTGAATGTTTAAAACTATATAGGCATGATCAACTAATCAAAGCCTACAACATTTGACGACACCCATCCGGTTATGAATTAATTATGGTCGTGAAAAATCTACACAGACTGGGCTGTCTCCGTCCCATTTTATTCTATGGTCTCTTATATGTACCAGTCTCCTTCTTTGACGGGCAGGGTTATATCACCCTGTATCTCGGTAGACAAGTGGAATTTCGGGATTTTGCGGATTTTCGTGACCATTTGTATGTTTATACTATACGTATATCGAATTTCAGGTTTTTAACTATCCTAGAAGTTATGGATTTTCGAAGTTTGGGACACAGAAACAGGATCCAATCCTTCACATAAACTAATATAAATTGTCGTTCCCTAATTTAGTACGCATTTATTTGTTTCCTTTGAAGTATTTAAAGGGTCATGTTAACTTCAAATTCTCAAAAAAAAAACATAGCAGAGTGACAGCTATGTGCCAGGTATACGGAGGGTATTTTTCAATCTTTGAATTATGAAATTTTAAGTTTTTAAATTTGTGAAAAGTGTGTTATATCGGTGAAATAATTCATTTTTTGTCTGTTATATTATTTATTTTTATGAATATAAAAGCGAAGATAGGTTATTCAGAACCATCTAAACTTAAACCCAACGAACATACTCGTAATAGAATATAGAAAAAATTAAAAAAATTGTAAAATTGTAATCCTTTAATGGTACCGAGAGCCATTCTAATTTGAAACCAATACGTCTACAGCGCTCCACCTCCACCCTGTATAATATAATCTATTTACCATTTCAATAATTAGTATGTTTTACAAATGTTGTACAAGACACTTTATAATTTGTAGACAGATTTTGACTTGGTAATTTTTGTTTTCACTTTTACCAAGTGTTTGTGAACATCTAGTACGATAATAACCAGAAAAAATAGCATGTAATTAAATATTAGTTACTCTAATTATTACATTTGTGTAACATTTCAATAGTTCACTTCGGGATTTCTTCCTCGCTTAGATTGTTCAGGAATCCTACCATTCCATCATTATTACAGTCAGATAAGCTGATAATTTTGTAACCAAAATCTATTAGGCATGCCATAAATTTCATTGGAATTTTGAATTTAACTCTTAATAGTTCTTATTGTCGTATATATAATGTGAGGTTAATCTAATGATGGGAACATAATCATAACAATGATTGACAATTAAAAGTTTGTTTGTACTGTTTTAAAGGAAATGTGGGTAAATTTAATGAAATTAATTAATTATTTATTATTTTAGATTATTTTTAATAGAACTTATATTATTTGAATTGACTAAGAAATCATCCCTTAAAAGCAGTCAGAAGAACGAGTTAGAATAATTTTATATTAAACTGGCGAATAATATTTCAGTCGAAGAATGGCGGGTGCTAACACTTGTGGCGTCGAAGAATTATGGTAGAATTATACGTAGGGCGGCCCTCAATTAGTTCTCCCCTTTCCTTCTTTCAGTAGAAACCCTTTCTTTTCGTCATTCTCAGTTAACTGATTTATGGCAAACCATGTACTCTTGGTGAAATTTGTTAATATTGAGTATATCTTATTACATAGATACTTTTGATTTTTTGTGAGTTTTTGTCATTCATTTTTTTTATTAATTTTTAATCAACAGGTTTAATTCTTCTTCTGTATTTATTTAATTCTTCCTGCTGTATGCTTCAATTAAACCGTCAACACTCTTACAATTTCGTAACCAAGGTTTCCTGAGTACTTTGAGGTTTAAACAATTCAACATTGCAAATTTCTAATAGCCAGTTATCTAATACGTCTTGAATTCCTTACGAAACAACCGCCCTTAACGACCTCGTTATTCACAATCATCTTTCTCATAACCAAACACACGTGTACCTACGTAATCTCCGAAAGGATCGTATCGACATACTTTACTTCGGATTCCTAAAAATCGTCTAAATATCATACCACCACACATGACACGGCTCTCTGTATACACGAACAAACGCAGGATTGTAAGTATGTAGGAACACAAATGAATTATTGTGGGGCTTGCCCATCACTTCTGCCATCAAAGTAGATGTACGTAGGTGTCTACGGGTTTCGTGTATATGGCTACGGTTGTTATTAGTCGTTAGTAGTGTTGAAACGAAAATAAATACGGACACCAGCCTTTACCATTACCGCCGTTATGGATTGCCATCGCGCCATGTTTACGAAGAACAAATTAGAATCAGTAAGTCGAGCTTTAGTTATAGTCTAACGTTTCAATCTTGAATTGTCTCCATCCAGTATCGGGCACCCTTATTATGGTCACGTGATTAAATCCCGTTATTTCATTGACACCGGAAGCGAAATGGGAGCGGTTGGAGACTTCTGCTGGACTACTATGTGTTTTAGTTTTGGTTTTTGCCAATCGGTTTAGAGGAATTCAGCGCGACAATCGATCCATCCATAAAACGTTTTTATCGGTCAATATTGATTGCAACCAACTCAAACTCAGTTAAGGACTTGTTGCGGATCACTGTATTTGTTCCAGCGTAAGTTTCAAACTTGCGTTTAAATAATGGACAGTAGCAATTGGCCCGTAGGTTTTTAATCTGTTCGAGGCTCACTTTAACTAATGAGATTGAGTCGTGAGTTTAATAACGTGAGCAGTTGAACGGCCAGAAACAAGAAGATTTTTCTCGAAAACAATAACCTGCTGAAACGAATTTAGTAGATTATGTTTTTGTTTATTAAGTTTGTAATATGATACAAATTACAGATTTACATCATTATTTGTACCATTGAAACTTCATTGGTTTTGACTGGTTTTAAACTTGTATTGATCACCTGGTTTAGCACACAGCAAACTAAGGCCGTTTCTCGCATCCCAAGCGCCATTGTTTTTTATCTTGCCACTCGTTTTCCGTCAGTCCTCTCATTTCCATAGCTTCCGTGACTCTTTCATTCCAGTCTTTTAAAGGTCTTCCTCGTTTTCTTCTTCTCTCCGTTGGGATCCATCTCCACACTCTTTGGGGCCATCTGCTTGTATCCATTCTTCGTAGGTGTCCATACTGCATCAATCTTCTTGTTTCTATATCATTTATTATTGTGTGTTGAACATTAATTTTTTCTCGGATTTCTTCATTTCTTATATGTTGTAGCCTAGACACCCTACACCTTCTGCGTAACACATCCATTTCAATAGCCATCAGTCATTCTTTTCTTTTTGCTATCTCCCAGGTTTCGGATCCGTATGTGATAATACTGTAATGCGAGAAGTAAACAAAGCGACACATGTTTACTCCTTCAAAAGAATAACTACGACGCGTACAAGACAGGTGCATGAACATTTGCTGCGTAGGCTTCTAGAATGTACTAGAATGTTCTCGATCAGGGTTGGGGGTGTATATATAAGGGGGTTTGTGATCGAGGGAGTTAGTTAGAAGTAGAGAAGCAGAAGTGAACGCGACATACGATCCGAATGCGGAGCAGTACAAATAAATTATGTAGTGTCTAGTCTAGTGAACAAGTAGTTTAGTGTGTTAAATAAATTAGTGTTCAATTAATCTAAATAAATTATAAAATAAACGTTACAATACTTTTTACTACGCTATTGTAAATATTTATTTTTGTATTTTTTGTTATTTGTTTAGACCACCATATGGATTTAACCTCTGTACCTGTTTGCCTTGCACTATTCGACAATCTATATCTTTACGGCTATGGACTTCTGTCGATATAATAGTTCCCAAACATTTGTAGTCTGTACACCTATCACACCTATCTATCATTTTCCCATTTATTTCAAGTGGTCTAGCAGTGCCTCCAGTTAGTAGATATTTAGTCTTGTTAAAATTTATTTTGAGACCCCAATTCTCATAAGTCTCCGTCAACTTTCTCATCATGTAGTGTATGTCGTCTTCATCGGCTGCTATAACCACTTGATCGTTGATCGTCTGCAAAAAGTAGCGAATGCAAAAATTCGTCATCAATGAGGATCCCCATTACTTTACACTTGGCTTGCCATTCTTTTAACACCTCATTTATATATATTTTAAATAGAGTAGGCGATAGAACACATCCCTGTCGAAGCCCTTTTGTAACATTAAATGTGGTTGATATTTGTTGTCCCACTTTTATCGCACTTCTTTGTTTGTTGTAGAGGTCTTTGCTCCATTTTATATATTTTGAGGGTATTTTAGACCGTTCCAGTACAAATTTTTATGTGGCACTGTATCATACGCCTTTTCAAGATCTACAAAAACTAGGTGAGCTTCTAGATTTCTTGTTATTCTTTTGTGTGTGAGTTGACGCAATGTAAAAATGTTGTCCACACATGATTTTCCTGCAGTGAAACCTGCTTGCTCTTCCCCTATTTTGATAGGGGAAGAAATTTCTGTTATTATTTCTGTTAAATATCTGTTATTTCTAACATAAATATCGAATTGGTTTTAATAAATAGAATAATTCGTTTGGTAAATGCATGATTTCACCTTTCAATCTTCACCTGATTTCATTCAACAACCAAACGCATTTTTTGAGTTACCTGATTAAATTATGTTATTATTTTTGAAACAATTAATAATTGAATGAATAAAATTGTAACGTATCCCTTCGCGGTTGACGTTGGCGGCACGACTCTGACGAAAGGGTTAGCTGCTTGTAGAATTTGGCGCGTTAGATCGGAATTTGGAATAAGTACGGTTTTCTGGTTCTAAGTACGGTTACTTCGGGCGCCAGATTTTTATAGGGTTGACGCCCTTATGCCGAGGGTGAGTTTAGACTCAGGAGAATGCCAGAGAGTCCGTGAGAATGAAGCACAGAGTTCGGATAATAATCAGACTATTTATTTATATTAAAAAGCGGACGGTGAGGAATATAACAACCATATTATCAAAAACCCAAATAGATATCAACAACTGCATTCCAAATTAATTAATTTATTGGGTTATTCTAATCCCAAATAACTAAATAAAAAATAAGTAGCTTTCGGGATTGTGGGATAATCGGCAATGATGTGCGGCAATAAAATAACTAATTTTCTGAACTTAAGATAGTACTGGCAACTATGTACACTAAGTAGTTTCGGAAATTAAATGGCAGCTATGTATAAAGTGGTTTCGGAAAATAGAAGAAATGATTGGCAACTATGTACAAAGTTAATAACGGGAAAACGGCAAAGTAAAATTACGATGTTACATCGCCATTCTTTGGATAGTAGTGCTTCCATTAGCACAACTTTTTATATTATAGTCTTACAAAATATACAAAATAACGTTTTAATTATTGTCAAAAAAGTACACAGCCACTTCATCTCTCTAATTTTATAATTACTCGATTATATTCAAACAAATAAAAAAGAAATCGAAATTAAAATAAAGTTTTACAATAGAAATTATATTTTTAAGTCAATTTAAAAGTTTCTTTAAGTACCTAATGATTTTATTATTACGTTTGCTAGATTTTGGTGGGTCGAAACATATTTTATTGATATTTCCTTTGTCAAAAGTAATTCATTCAAAAACTGAAGTTTTATGTTTAATGTATTGTAATGCGAGAAGTAAACAAAGCGACACATGTTTACTCCTTCAAAAGAATAACTACGACGCGTACAAGACAGCTGCATGAACATTTCCTGCGTAGGCGTTCTAGAATGTACTAGAACGTTCTTTATCGGGGTTGGGAGTGTATATATAAGGGGGCTTGTGATCGAGGGAGTTAGTTAGAAGTAGAGAAGCAGAAGTGAACGCGACATACGATCCGAAAGCGGAGCAGTACAAATAAATTATGTAGTGTCTAGTCTAGTGTACAAGTAGTTTAGTGTGTTAAATAAATTAGTGTTCAATTAATGTAAATAAATTATAAAATAAACGTTACATTGGTGTCAGAAGTGGGATCATGAAGAAGTTACGCGAATTAAAAGTGGCCGAGTTAAAAAAAGAACTCGAGGAACGGGAATTGGAAACAGGAGGGAAGAAGACCGAACTCCAGGACCGACTCTCGGCATTTTTGAAAGAAAATGGCCAGGACCCGGAAGTTTTCGAGTTCGAAGACGACGACATAACGAAGCAGTTCGCCGCCCAGAGGGAAGAAATCGCCGCCCAGAGGGAAGAAATCGCTGCCCAGAGGGAAGATATTTCTACCCAAATCACCACCCAGAGGGAAGAAATCGCCGCCCAGAGGGAAGATATTTCTACCCAAATCGCCACCCAGAGGGAAGAAATCGCCGCCCAGAGGGAAGATATTTCTACCCAAATCGCCGCCCAGAGGGAAGACATCACTGCTCAAATCGCCGCCCAGAGGGAAGACATCACTGCTCAAATCGCCGCCCAGAGGGAAGACATCACTATTCAAATCGCCGCTAAGAGGGAAGATATTTCTACCCAAATCGCCGACCAGAGGGAAGATATTTCTACCCAAATCGCCGCCCAGAGGGAAGAAATCGCTGCCCAGAAGGAAGAAATCGCCGCCCAGAGGGAAGACATCACTGCTCAAATCACTGCCCTGAGGGAAGAAATCGCCGCCCAGAGGGAAAAGATAACCGACCAGATTGAGGCTCAGCGTAAGGAGATTGAAGAGAAGATCAAGCAGTTGGAAGAACGACTAGAACAACTCAGTAGCAGCGAGGGGAAAGAAGACGAAATTGAACAGAAGATGAAGCAGTTGGAAGAACGACTAAAGCGAGTCAGTAGCGGCGAGACGAAGGAAGAAATAAAGGCGGTCGTTCAACAGAACTCGATATCGACCAATCGAGTGACGCCCCCAACATTCGATGGAAAAATTCCGTGGGCTAGCTACAAGAAGCAGTTTGAGGCAGCAGCGGAGGCTAATGCTTGGTCCCCTCACGAGAAAGCTGTTTCCCTTACGGTAGCCTTACGTGGAGAGGCGTTGGAAGTTCTTCAGACGCAATCCACCGAGGAAGCCGAGAATTACAATGAGCTGCTGAGGCGACTGGAAATGCGGTTCGGCCAAACACATCTGGAGCAAGTCCATCAATCCCAGATGTCCAATCGCCGTCAGAGATCGAACAAGACCCTGCAGGAGTTCGAAGCGGACGTAGCCAGACTAGTGAGGTTGGCGTATCCCACGGCACCGGAACAGATGATGGAGTGCCTCGCAGTGCAGACGTTCGTGAGCGGGCTGCGGGACCAGGAACTGCAGAGGGCCCTGAGACTAGCTCGACCGAAAACATTAATGGACGCGCTCGCCATCGCACTGGAGCATGATGCAGCCATGGAAGCCTCCCGCGGTCACGGCCGTGTTCGAGCGGTTACAGAGGAAGTAGACACTGAAAAGCTCGTGGAAAGGGTCCTACAGCAGATCATGGAGGTGCTGTCAGCGAAGAAGAAGGTAGTTCGCTGTTGGAACTGTGGCGAAGTGGGCCATGTGAAGAGTTATTGCAAGCGGCCTAGAACAGCGGCGCCGGCAAAGACCCAGGAAAACTAATGCGGGTCGATAAGAAAGGGGGAACGTCGACCCGTAGCAGTGGAAACCCCCGGACCAGTATAGCCTCGTTTTCCCACCAATTGGCGTACGTCGATGGCACTATCGACGGGAGATCCCACGCCATGCTTGTGGACACGGGAGCTACGAAGACGATCGTACGCTCAGAAGTTGTGAGGGACCGTAGGAAGATTAGGCCAAGTAGGTGGCAATTGAGAACCGCCACTGGGGAGAAGGCAGTAATACACGGTGAAGCGACGGTTAGCATGACGTTGGGACGAGTAAAGTTTGACCATACTGTTCTCATAGCCGAAATTGAGGAAGACGTCTACTGGGGATGGACGTCATGAGGAATCATGGATTCCAGTTGGATTTCGGACACCGAGTGTTGAGGATCGGTCAAGAAGAATGACTGCTACACAATCGTGACAACTTTGTGTTAGACGTAATAATGGCAGAAGATGTGATTCTCCCGGAACGAAGCGAAACGATCACCTCTACCTGTCTGAGGGGTGTTGTGGAAGAGGGAATTCCAGCCGTGATCGAACCAGAAAACGATGATAATCGACTGGCTCGGGGGGTACTGGTAGGAAAGGCGCTCGTTACTCTCTCAAGTGAAGTGCCTGTGCGACTACTTAACATCAATCAGTACCCGGTTACCATCAAAAAGGGTACGAAGCTGGGCACGTGTAAAGCCGCTTCGGCCATCGTAAGGGGCGTTAGTGAGGAAGAAAGGTCCAGACACACTCCGCAGGACTTGAAACAATTCTTTCCCAGACCAGTGCGTTTCTCTCGCCCACACAGAAACAAAAGGCCAACGAATTAATAAATAAGTACCAGGACATATTTACCACCGAGAATGGGAAGCTGGGAAAGACTAAGGTCGTGACACATAAAATTGACACGGGCGAGACACGGCCGATTCGACAAACAGCAAGACGACTACCCTTGGCCAAACGGGAGGAAGCCGAGTAAATCATCAGGGACCTAGAGCGGGACGGGGTCATCGAGCCGTCAAGCAGTCCATGGGCCTCGCCGGTAGTACTGGTGAAGAAAAAGGATGGGACTACTCGATTCTGTGTAGATTACCGGCAGGTGAACAGTGTCACCAAAAAGGACAGCTACCCGCTACCACGTATCGACGACACACTCGATACCCTTGCTGGATCCACGATATTTTCGACCTTGGATTTAAAAAGCGGCTATTGGCAAGTCGAAATGGACCCTGCCGATAAGGAAAAGACGGCATTTACCTTCGATAACGGCCTGTGGCATTTTACAGTCATGCCATTCTGACTTTGTAATGCTCCAGCGACGTTTGAGAGGCTGATGGAGAGCGTGCTAATGGGTTTGACATGGAAAACGTGCCTAGTCTATTTGGACGATGTCATCGTGATGGGCAAGACCTTCGAAGGACATCTGAAAAACTTAGAGGACGTCTTCCAGAGACTGCGAGGTGCGGGGCTGAAACTGAACCCGAAGAAATGTCAGCTCTTCAGAAGGAAGGTCTCTTACTTAGGGCACGTAGTGAGCAGAGAGGGCGTCGCCGTTGATCCGGACAAGACAAGTACGGTGAAGGAGTGGCCAATACCGGCAGATAAACACCAGTTGAGGAGTTTTCTAGGACTCTGCACGTACTACCGACGCTATGTCCGGATGTTCTCCGACGTCGCTAAGCCGTTGTCAAGGCTCACGGAAGAAGGACGAAACTTCTGTTGGGATGAGGAATGCCAGTCCGCCTTCGACGAGCTGAAGAAGAAGTTGATCAGTGCCCCAGTGCTGAGTTTTCCTCTGCCAGAAGGACAGTTCATCCTGGACACCGACGCGAGCAATGTGGGAATTGGAAGTGTTCTATCGCAGCGTCAGGAGGGACAAGAACGTGTCCTTGGATACTTCAGCAAGGTACTCTCCAAACCAGAAAGGAATTACTGCGTCACCCGACGTGAATTATTGGCCATCGTCAAGTCCATCGAGCACTTCCATAAATATTTGTGTGGAAGGAGGTTTTTGATCCGGACCGATCATGCTGCTCTTAAATGGCTCCTCCAGTTTAAGAATCCCGAAGGACAGATCGCTCGCTGGATCGAGAGGCTCCAGGAGTATGACTTTGTCATAGAACATCGGCCAGGACAGAGTCATGGAAAAGCAGACGCACTCTCGAGAAGACCATGCCCTGATGAGTGTCCTCATTGTCATAGAGCTGAGGAAAAGTCCGAGAAAGTCTATCGAACGACCGTGGTTGCCGAGGAATGGACACCATCCTCGTTACGACAAGAGCAAGGAAAAGACCCGGTTCTCAAAGAAATCCTGGTTTGGAAAGAGGGAGGAGAGCGTCCTGAGTGGCAAAAGGTATCACCTGGCTCGCCAAAACTCAAGAGCTATTGGGCACAGTGGGACTCGTTAGTGGTTGAGGATGGACTACTAAAACGCGTACTGGAGAACCAAGACGGGACGGAGGAAAGACGGCAGTCGGTAATTCCCTCCAGTAAAATCCCGGAGGTCTTGCGGCACCTTCACGACGCATCGTCTGGTGGACATTTAGGGATCAAGAAAACGCTGCAGAAGGTACGGGAGCGATTCTACTGGATCAATTGTTCAGACGACGTGAAGGACTGGTGCAAGAAATGTACTACATGCTTTGCAAGTAATGGGCCACAAAGACGACCGAAAGCTCCCATGAAACAATATAACGTCGGAAGCCCCTTCGAAAGGATCGCTATTGATATAGCAGGACCCTTCCCTGAGACCGAAAAGGGGAATAAATACATCCTGGTCGTAATGGACTATTTTACGAAGTGGGTAGAAGCGTACGCTCTCCCTAATCAGGAGGCAGAGACAGTGGCCGATGTGCTCGTGAAGGAGCTGATCTGCCGGTTTGGAGTACCCATGGAATTACACTCGGATCAAGGAAGAAACTTTGAGAGTGGCCTATTCCGGAGGATATGTGAGAAGTTTGGGGTACGAAAAACAAGAACCACGGCCCTTCACCCTCAGTCTGACGGCATGGTAGAACGGATGAATCGCACCCTCAACCGCTATCTGGCGAAAATGGTCTCGTCACATCAACGAGACTGGGACGAACACGTGCCGTTCTTCCTGATGGCCTACCGGGGGGACCGTCTTCCCGAGTCGACATGGTGCAGGCCCAAAACAGCAGACTAAAACTTCCACTCCGGTATTCTTCAACACTACTTCCAGCATATTCCGGACAACCCTCCAGTCCAGCTGATGTCGTCCAGCACCTAACTTGGGGACAGCTAGCTTCCTGATGTCGAGCTCCAGCAGTCGGTCTCGTAGCCTATGCAAGGTTCGCCATACATTGTGATAACATGGTTTAAGGGAACCGATCTCCTTCGTAACCAGATAAAAGATGTGTCTTACGTTGTCACGTAGTTCCAGAACCTTGCCAATTTCCGGGAGTTGCTCTCTGAGTTGTTCCAAGCGCCCGTACTTCTTCTTGAAAACCGTGGCGATACCTCGTGACATTACCAGGTCGGCGGACACACAATGGGCCAACGAGTAGTACAAATAAATTATGTAGTGTCTAGTCTAGTGTACAAGTAGTTTAGTGTGTTAAATAAATTAGTGTTCAATTAATGTAAATAAATTATAAAATAAACGTTACAGTATTTTGATATTTTTTTTAATTCTCATTGATGTCCATGAAGTTAGCCCCGCCATTCTCGATTTTTGGAATTTTTTTTGCTGTGCTGACTTGTGCTACGTTTGTGCTGCGTTGTGCCGTAATTGATTTTTACATATGTCAAAAGTTCTCGGAGTTGTAGAAACTCGTTTTTGGAAAAAGGAAGTTAGCCCCGCCATATTTTTTTTTGAAAAATTTTTATTGTGCTGAGTTGTGCTCGGTTTGTGCTGCGTTGTGCCGCTTTTCATTTTTTTAGTGTAATTTTTTAAAAAAAGTTAATAACAAATAAAAAAAAATTGTTAACAATTTGAAAAAAAAATAATGGAATTACATCGGGGGTCATTTTTGCTGCATCGTGCTGCTATTTTTTTTTTCAAAACTTCCAAAAATTAACGAAGATATGACAGTTTGTTTTTTTCAACAATAGGAAGTTAGCCCTGTCATATTTTTTTTCCGAAAAATTTTTGTTGTGCTCGGTTTGTGCTGAGTTGTGCCGCTTTCCTTTTTTACTGCAAATTTAAAAAAAAATGTTAATAACAAATAAAAAAATTCGAACAAGAAATATGACGGGGCTAACTTCCCAATGAGCACATGAACGTTTTAGAAACGTCAAGTCAAGACGTTTAGGACGTTTTAAAAACGTCCAGGAAAGGTCCGTATAACGTTTTGAAAACGTTATGTTAAAAAAAGTTTTCAAAGCGCCCAAAAAAGATCCATTTTTGGTTGGAAGCAGCCCATTATAGAACGTTTTATGGATATTTTTAAAACGTCCAGAAATGGTCAATTTTTAGATCGAAGCAGCCCATATCATCAGAACCTTTAATGGATGTTTTTAGAACGTCCTTAAAAGATCCATTTCATAGGAAAATAAAAATGTATATTTACTCCGAAATGTATTTATAACTAATTGAAACTAATTAAATAAGTATACAAAATAAAAACCAATGTACCTAGTCCATAAAGGAAAAACAAAAAATACAAAAAAATAACACGAATATGAAGATACAAAAAAATATTAAATTACAAGAAAAATGATACGCAAGTACAAAAAAAATACATACAAACACAAAATAATTAAATGAAACATACAAAACACACTTAATATTAATATTTACAAAAAAGGACTTTTTGGAACGTTTCTAAAACGTCCCGTGGAGGACATTTTTAAGGCGAAATTGTACGGGACACTTTAAAAACGTTTTTCCATTCAATTTCATCTTAATAATGTCACGCACGGGACGTTTTAAAAACGTCCAAAAAATGCCATGGACGTTTCGACTTAAAATGGACATTTACGGGACGTTTTTAAAACGTCCTGTGCTATTTGAGTTCCTATTGTTAAAAAAAACAAACTGTCATATCTTCGTTAATTTTTGGAAGTTTTGAAAAAAAAATAGCAGTACAACGCAGCACAAATGACCCTCAATGTAATTCCATTTTTTTTAATTGTTAACAAAACAATGTATTTTGTTATTAACTTTTGTTAAAAATTTACAGAAAAAAAAAGAAAAACGGGACAACGTAGCACAAACCGAGCACAACTCAGCACAATAAAATTTTTTCGAAAAAAAAAAAATATATGGCGGGGCTAAACTTCCTATTGTTGAAAAAAACAAACTGTCATATCTTCGTTAATTTTTGGAAGTTTTGAAAAAAAATAGCAGCACGACGCAGCTCAAATGACCCTCGATGTAATTCCGTTATTTTCTTTTTCAAATTGTTAACAATAAAATGTACTTGTTACTAACTTTTTTTAAAAATTTACAGTAAAAAAAAAAGAAAAGCGGCACAACGCAGCACAAACCGAGCACTACTCAGCACAATAAAAAATTTTCGAAAAAAAAATATGGCGGGGCTAACTTCATATTGTTGAAAAAAACAAACTGTAATATCTTCGTTAATTTTTGGAAGTTTTGAAAAAAAATAGCAGCACAACGCAGCACAAATGACCCCAGATATAATTCCATCGTTTTTTTTCAAATTGTTAACAAAAAATTTTTATTTGTTATTATCTTTTTTTAAAAATTTACAGTAAAAAAAAACGAAAAGCGGCACAACGCAGCACAAACCGAGCACAACTCAGCACAATAAAAATTTTTCGAAAAAAAAATATGGCGGGGCTAACTTCCTTTTTCCAAAAATGAGTTTTTACAACTCCGAGAATTTTTGACATATGTAAAAATCAATTACGGCACAACGCAGCACAAACGTAGCACAAGTCAGCACAGCAAAAGAAAATTCAAAAATCGAAAATGGCGGGGCTAACTTCATGGACATTTCTCATTGCTTTTGATCACTAAAATTGAAATTGTTACAATAAAGTGCTGTTTCAATACCAATATTAAGTTTTCTTAAAATTCCGTTTAATTTAACTAAATTCTGGCCCCGAAATGACATCTGCTACATATTCAGTTTCTGCTGACAAAAATGCAATACAACGCTGTTTTTTAGAGAATCATAATATTGGATAGAAAATTAAATATTCTAATTTATTTTCAGTTAATTTTAGTTTTGGTTAATTTTTTTAGACAATTTTAAAGCTGAAGAAATTTCACACACTTTCTATATTAAGATATTTTTTTCCATATAAAAACAAGATTACTATAGCAAATGGATTAATCGCATTTTTTGCATTACTTGTGAACACGGACATTTGGCTGTTTATTTACTGTTTCATTTGTTGTACTTTCTTATGTATTTCTGCATACAGAATCCAAATAATAAATAAAATCACTATTATTGTAAAATACGGTATGGCACAATAAAAATATTACGTTATGTATCTAATATGTATAAAAGTTCGCAGTTAAAAGTCATTATACTCTAACCAGTAGCAACTGGAACACTCAATAAAATCTGAATTTACCGAGGACATTCGAAAAGGGCCCGTTATCGCTATACAAAACCATGGGATTATTTCTTTGCTTATTCAGAAACGCACTGGTATATTTTAAAATGTAGGTGTTTGTGTTCGTGCAGTCGCCCAAGTGAAATCGTATATGTGAATGTATTGGATATCTACAGATAAAGAAATAAAGGGTCCATTGGGTCGCAATTATTTTTACGACAGCGGCACTTCATTTGTATCTTCTTCTTCTTCTATGGAGCAGGTGTAGTCTTCTTCGGCACTTATACTCGAGAAAGCAGTGGTGTGTGTATGTGTGTGCCATTTATTTATGCTATTTGAAAGTGAATTCATTGTTAGAGTTATTATCCGTAATGATACGCCCATGGACGACCAGGCGGCATGGCTTTTCACCACTTAAAAAGCCATTAACGGTTTTTGTTGGTGTTCCAATTCTGACTGGACAAAGTATACTATTCAAAGTAGAAAACTTTTTTATTCAGGTTACTGATAAGTATGTGTTATTAATATGTTTTTTTGCAACAATAAAACTAATTATAAATATAATGAAATTAATAGTGGTACTACAAATATTTTTATAGCTAAAATTATTTACAAACAATTTTCATAAAAATACAATATCTCATAAAATGCATGTTTATACACATTATTAAAATAAATTTAATTGTATATGTAAACTTGTACGATTATTAACAATTAATTAACCCTTTTGATGTTTTAGATATTTACATTAAAAGTTCAAATAACAACTAAGCTACTAAGATACTATAGCTAAAATTAACCGAGAAATGAACAAAAAAGTAGGAAAAAGTTTAATTTGTTAATAATAAATTATATATTATGCTAAATATCTGAGGTACTAACTTAAAGAAAATTATTTTACATCTACTTTTAAACGTTTATTGCGGTAATTGCAATATTGCATTATTGCGGTATGTTGTATCCCAATTTACTCAGAGTTCAATCTTTAGTTTAATTGAACTAAAATACAAGAATACTCCTATCAATTGCCAATTAGATATTGTGTAGTATTTCACTCCTTTGATTATATTGAAATCTCTTTTCTAATGGAGTTCTTTTGAGAGTACAATGTTCCATATTAACATTTCCAACAATTTTTTATAAACTCTGTTTGAACAATTTTTATTATATCAATTATATGTTCTGTTATTATTGTATTAATTCCTAAGACGGTTTTGATTTTCTTCTGTTCCTTTTCCTATAGCTAAACTGTCGAGTACATGGATTAATATTCAAACTTTCCCATTATGATTTAAACAATAATCATTTTTTGATCTTCGAAACAATTTTTAGCTGTAATGTTATTATATCTGTCGTTTTATAGTTGTCATTACTCCTTTGATCGATATAATACTATATTTAGTTTCAGTATAGATGTTCCACATTTTAATCCCGCTTGTGGACAGGCATACGTTTCACTTTCTAGTTTTCCATTTAAGAATGCAGTTGGAATACCTAATTGTCTTATATTCCAACTAATTTGTAATCCAATAGATAAGAGATATTATTGACGTTCTTGCGTTCTTCAAGTGGAGATATCGACTCAAATTCATTTTCCTCCTCTGAATGAAATCCCTTACTACAAGTCTAGCCACTTTCGTTGTGTTTTTTTTTATTTGAATAAATATCTGGTTTGTATTACTCTTGTTTCTCGTTATAGTTCTGCATGTAAATCTGATTCTTTTGTATTCGCTTTTTTCCATTTCTTATTACTTATTACTTTTTCATATTTTACAAGATGTTCTTTGTTTGCTGTTATCAAAAGTATGCTACTACGTTTCACATTCATGCAAATAGTTTGATTTTTTAAACTTTTCACACTTTCTAGTATTTGCAGTGTTTCTTAGCTTAAGCTTGAATTTATCTTCATTTACTTCTTCTTCGTCGACTCGTCATTGTTGCAATTCCCGAATTATTTATACTTTCCTTCTGTTTAATTTCGTCTTCTATATTACTGCCAGTAGGTCTAATGCTACGTACAGACTTGAACATTGCGCCGCGCGACGAACAGCGCAACAAACCGAACGCCAAACAGAACGCTAGTTTGGACGGGGCTACGAACGTGTTTGCAAACTAATTCATCAAGCTGTCATGTTTGCGTTCGTGTGCGTGGTCGATCCGTCGTTTGTCGGTTTTTCAGCGCGCCTCAAAGCGAATGCGCGCAAATGGGTTTGTAAGTTTGGACGGGACCTCAAACAAAACGGCGAACACGTGTAGAAGGACCCAAGGCACTAACTCTATCTTGGGCTGAAATGGCTCTTCTTAGTGTAGTATCCCGTTTTTCGATTTCTTTACCAATTTTGCCCAATAAGAACTCAAAATCAGAAGGGGTTATCCTTGTAAAATTCTTGTACTGTCCACTTACAACTTTAAATTTTAATTGACTTACTAAACTGCTATTTTACACATGTCTTTGTGTATATCAATTTGACCATCTTCTCGATCTGTGGCGTTTTTCCGTCACTGCCAGTGATTAATAATAAATGTAAATATAAGCCGCTGCAGCCTCCATGGGCTCCATGACTGTTTGGCAGAAACTGCGGGAACGGCACAAACCCGTTCCGTTCGAGGTTCTGTTCGCCAAAATTAACCACCCATTCGCCGTTCTGTTTGGCGTTCGGTTTGTTGCGCTGTTCGTCGCGCGGCGCAATGTTCAAGTCTGTACGTAGCATAACACTGTTCTGGGTCAATTTGATCTCATATATTTTAAATGGGACTTTTTTTGAAAGTCATGTATAACGGAGGTCCTTCATCCGAAAATTTGAAACTTACAAGAGCCCTAGGGATCCTAATCCCTCCAGTTCCTCCCTCGAAGAGGCCCTACAACAGATCTCCTAAATGGTCTCTAAATAGAAGCTGGTTCAAGCTATTCTGAAGCTGTTCGGGAATTATTGAAAGCCATCCTGGAACTATTCGGGAGCATTTAAAGCTATTCGGAAGTTTTCTGGACCTGTTTAAAGCCGTTGGAAAGTTATTTGGAAGCTGTTTAAAAGTTTGAAGATCAGTTCTATGGCCTGTTATGGGGCCTCCTCTAGATGATTAGGGTAGGGTCCACTGAGCTCCGCTGGGGGCTCTCCACAGTTCCCATTTCTCGGGTGATGGACATGTTGGGGTTACATGACTTGCAAAAAAAGTTCCTTTTAAATTACATAGAATTTAGTTTCAAGGTAAATTTGGACCAGAACAATGTTACTATGTGTACTACTGTTCTATATTTTTGATCGGTGATTGCTTTTTTGAACCAATCATATTTGGTCTGCTTTTCGTTAAATCTCATGCTTTGATGTACAGTTTTTTGTGGAGTGGCTGTCATTGTTAATTCAATTTCTGTTCTGCAAAAATTTCCGGAGAAATCTGACGTAAACTCTCCAAATTTATCAAATATAATTCTTTTACTTTTTTTTTCACGTTATGTCTTTATCAGTTTCAAAAATTCATCAGGTGTTGTTCAGTTTCGCTCTTTTTCTTTATAATTTAACATTTAAAAAAATGCGAGTGATCAATCAATACTTGAATCGAAATCTCGTTACTTCATTAACACCGGAAGCGAATTGGGAGCGGTTGGTGACTTCTGCTGAATCATTATGTCTTCTATTTACAACTTTAGCCAATTGGTTTGAGAAACTTTATTAGTGTGTGGAGTTCGACCCATTCAATTAAACGTGTTTAGCGGTCAATTGTCACATTCAAAAATTTCTTCAGAAATTTTAATCTTGCTTCTATGTAATGGTAAGTTGCCATTGGTCTGGAGGTATTTCAAATGTTTGAATAACCAATGACTAGTCACATGATCACTTTAACACCAGAAAGCAACACGTTCGAGGAGAGTTCTAGGAGAGTGCTTTCATCATCTTGAATCTTTTAAAATGAATATGAGGTTTAGTTTTTCGTTTATTAAAGTAGTCGGTCGACCATGTGCCAGTAATATGTACTTGTAATGTAATGTATATGTAATGAAAGATGGTTAATAGGCAATTAAAGGCATTTAGTAAACATATATGCGCCTATAAAAAATGATGAAGAAGAAATGAAGGATGAATTATATGAACGGCTTGAACTAGAATATGAAAAGATTCCGAAGGAAGATATAATCATTATGTTAGGATATTGCAATGCCCAAATAGGAAAAGATGAACGAATAAGTAATGTAGCAAGAAAACACGCTACACACGAGAAAACAAATAACAACCGTGAAAGAATATGTAATATGGCATTAAGGGCGAATGTAGTAATAAGTATCACAATGTACAAACACCCAGCTAAGCTGGGAAACCCGTAAAGTTACCTGGACAGCACCAAACCAAAGAAATTACACCCAAATACATCATGTGCTGTTATGGAAAAATGTAACTTCAAATCTAAAAGGTGTTAGAGGAGCATGGACTGACACTGACCATTTTCCTTATGGTGGCAACAATGAGACAAAAAGTAAAATGGCACCCCAAAATGAAAGGTAACAAGTGGCAGACAAAAAAGTGGAAGACCCCAAAATGCAAAAAGATTATCAGGCCCGCATGGAGACGGTAATAAGCTGCGAAACCGAAAAAACACAGAACATAGAACAAGAATGGACTGAAGTAATGAATAATATAAATAGCGTGGCAACTGCTGTAATAGGAACAACGAAAAACAATAGCAGTAAGCAATGCTTTAATCAAAATTGTCACGAAATCACAAAATGGAAAGTATAAGTGAGGCTAATATGGCTAAAAAGCAACAAGAAAGAAGACAAAGAAACATATAAAACATATGAAAAATTAGGAATAGCGCCAAAACACAATAAATGCAACCAAGAGAAAATGGCCAGAAAACACAACAGAAGAAATGGAAAGATAGCGTTACCGTAGAAACACTAAACCATTTTACAATAGGGACACATTGTGACAATACATAAAATTAGGAGATCAACAAATATGCAGCAACTAAAAATACCTACCAGTGTGGGTCCGTGAAGGAAAATCGACAATAGAGGATTTCTATACACTTAAACAAATAATAGAAAAGATACACGAGTATAAAATACAAATAGAGCTAATATTTGTAGACTTCAAGCAAGTTTTTGATACACTGAAGAGGAAAGAGCTTCTGAATGCGCTATAAAATATGGAAATGCAAGGCAAAGTAAAAAGATTAATACAAACGACGATGAAAAATACAAAAGCAAGTGTATAAACAGAAATAGGACACACGGAAGAGTTTGAAGCAAATAATGAAGTAAGACAAGGTGATTGACTAACGCCAACACTGTTTAACATAGCGTGCTCAGAACAATAAGTAAAGGTACTTTATGAACAGTGAAAGGATAGGATATAGCTTATGTAGATGACATAGTAATTGTATCAAAAAACAGAAAAACGATTGAATGAATTCTATAAGGAATTATAAGAGAAGAGGGAGAAATTGGACTGAAAGTAAACCATGACAAAAACAAAAAATGATGATAATGAATAAAACGGTGGATAGTAAAAATCACGATGCCAAAATAGTTATGCTCAGAATTAAAGAAGTAAATAGGTTCAAATACATAGGAGTAACGATGACAAATGATGGTAGTAGATATGCAGAAATAAAGGGAGACTAATAAACATAAACAGGATGTATCAAGCAAACAAAAAATTGCTAACATATAAATTATTAGGAAAGAAAACAAAAATGAGGATGTATAAAACTATAATATGTAGAACCATCAAAAATGTATGCAGCAGAAACGATAACAATGACCAAAAAGCAAGAAGAAGACCTAAGAGTACAGGAGAGGAAAATAATGAGAGCAATTTTGGGACCCAAGAAACTAGGCAAAGATGAATAACTATAGGTATAGAACCAATAAAGATATATTACATGAACTGGAGGAAGATGACGTAATTGAAAGAATAAAAATACCATAAATTAGGAGGTTGCGACATGTGTGGACAGTAGGAGCTAGATCTGTGATCTACAGCATACTGTTGCCATGTGGAAGTAAAAGGAGAGGCAGGCCCAGAACTGTATGGTTACAAGAAGTAAAAGCGGACCTAACCAGAGCTGGAATACGAAATTGGCAGGAGAGAACTAGAGATGTAGAAGCATGGAAGCATAAATGTGCGAAAATATAATAAATAGGGGATGGGGAGTGATCTACCACTAAAAAATAGATCTTGAGAACTTTGTAGCAATACCCCCCAGGGGTCGCTAGCCTATATATATATATATATATATATATATATATATATATATATATATATGAAGGTATTTAATTGGCGATTTTCTTAAACAATTATTTAATCCGAGGTAAAAATTCTTACCCAATATTTTTGTTGATAAAACTTATAATATATAATACTATTCATAGTTATGCGTCAACCGTTTGACCGTTACCATCAATCGCCGCATAGGCTGTAACTAGTTTGAAAGTTATATTCGTCACCAGCAGAAATATCGTCTAAGCCTCCTCTAACAATCTATACAATTTGTTGGTTAAAGGCAACTTAGAATTAATTTCATTATTGGTTTGTTCTAGTTTTAACCCAAGCAATGGATCACATGTATCTCAGGCCAACTGAAGTACCACAATCCCAACCAGTTCTGATTTTCCTCCTGAGACCAACCTATTGCAGTTCAATGTATACTTTCCATTATCGTTAGAAACTCTTAACCGGGTTGGTTCCATCCACTATTATACCTCGTCTCGTATTTTCCTGCCTTTCGATTCTCCCTCGGCTATAATCGGTTCAGAGCTTCTGCCTAATTGAAACTTAAGTAAGCGTGACCGGAAATAAATCCCTCTTTCACCTCGCGGCTCGTAACAGTAAAAGTATGTCCCATTCGGTAACAGGATGCTATCGAGTCTCATCTGCGGAATAAAAAGAGGAAGAAGAGACAGTCGGCTGACGCGAATCTAACATCGTATCAGGTTACGTTGCTGCTACTGCTGCGCTTTTGTATCGTTATTGTTCTGTGTGTAAAAGAACAGTGACATTGTGTGGTGAACTTGTACCGACACATCTTGTACTTGTGCACAAGAAAAAAAATCGAGATAGCAGATGTCGGGCGTGAGAAGGAAATGTTCAAATGCGTCCACGTCGCTGTGAATTTAGCATTATTTTTAAAAAAAGTTGCATTGATGACGAACAGATTAAAATTTCTTTAATGAAACGTCTTTAAGAGACTTACTGATAGCGCATTTGTACAACAATTTAGACGGTTTCCTAATTATGGAAAGTTCATAAAATTCGTGATTATTGTTTAGAGGAAAGGAGTCGTGACAATCACTCAAAGAATGTATTGAGCAATTTTTACAAAGCCTTCTGGGTCATAATACTTTTCGGTAATTATTTTATTTTAAAGTTATTAAAATGACCATTATATAAGCTCTTATAATTTATTTAAATCAGCCCAATGAGTAAACTTGATTATATAGTCTACGAGTAATTAAAATATGTACATACCGACTTATCTTAAAAATCGAACGTCACGCCGTAGTAACCTTCAAGACAATCACTTCTTTCACCACTTTTACTTATTACGAATGTAAGAAAGGGAGAACCAAGAGAGCATCAAATTAGATTAGATCGATAAATGTTAAAACAAATTTGATAGCATATAATAAAAATTTGAAAAAAGTAAAGGTAGGTACATGTTATCCTAAATAATAAAGTTTTAAGTAAGTCAGATGGTGTGCGTGAAGTCAGAACAAATAAACTTGGATTAATGAGGATTAATGGTACAGAACTGTTGATCTCATTTCGAAAATTCTCAGTCTCGAAATTCTAGGTAATTCTAATTTTATTCTCGATAATTATGTTAAAAATGCCAATTTCGCCTATGATGTACAGTTTGCATAGATAGTTTTGCCCTTATAATTAAAATAATTAATACAAAGGTTTCATGGTGTCCTAATAACCTTATTTATTAATAGAGTAGATTTTCGATTTTGTACTTATTTTCTATAGTTGATTTTTTTTATTCATATTTTCAAAAAATTAAACAGTCGGATCAAAATGTGAAATCGATAAAAACACTAATTTCTATACATTATTTTTTACTGTACCAGTATTGGTACTTCAAGAAAATCAGTGAATGTTGTTAAGAAAGAACACATTCATTTATTTCGAGATTTTTCGAGACCGAGACAAGACTAGACTGAGATCGAGAAGAGATAGGTCGAGATATAAATTTTAGGAATTTTTCGAGACTGACACGAGACCAAGTCATTTCTTATCTCGTCTTGGCAGCTGTTCAAATGAATAAACAACAGAAAATGAAAAGAAAGACATCTTTTAGAATGCCAAATGATCTTAACCTCTAATTAGTAGAAATGATTATTTCAAGAGCAAAATGTAATATTATTTGCAATTAAATTATTATTATTTCATTGGTATAAATGTAGTATTTTTTTGTAAAAATTCCAATGTTTTTTTTTACATTTCTGGTTACCTAAAGCTCACATTGAAGCCTATGTTTCTGGGTCTATAATTTTGTTTCCATTTTATTTCTAGTTTGAAACCATGGATTGTTGTCTTTGAAAGGCAAGATTTAGATTCTCGACTAAAATCAAAGAAATGTGATTACTTTTATAGAACACCCGTTGTTGTTGGTTCTGATTAAGACAATAAATTAATATGAAGTCCTATTTCTTGCAATTTCAATAAGCATTTCCTTACATTATGAGAACTGTGAAACTATCTGAGTGATCTAAAAGCGTTAAATAAAATAGCTCTCAAATGTATTAATGTGTGGAGTTATGTATGATGCATTAATGATAATAATTAATAGTATACTCTAACCAACAGCAATTGGAACACTCAATAAAATATGAATTTACCGAGAACATTCGAAAAGAGCCCGTTGTCTCTATACAAAACCATGGGACTTATCTTTTTGCTTATTCAGAAACGCCTTGGTATTTTTAAAATGCAGGTGTTCAGTTGCCCAACTGAAATCATATATGTGATGTATGGATATGTACAGATAAAGAACTAGAGGGTCGATTGCACCGCAAAAATTTTTTTACGACAGCGGCACTTCGTTTGTATTTTCTTCTTCTTCTAAGGTGCAGGTGTACAGTCGATCGGTGAAATCGTGTACGAGAAAGTACGCGCGGATACTGGATGGTCCACTGGACCATAACACAGCGGCCACGTGTGCTTTCCTTGTGATGTCTTCTTCGGCACGTATACTCGAGAAAGCAGTGGTGTGTGAATGTGTGTGCCATTTGTTTGTGCGATTTGGAAGTGAATTCATTGTTAGAGTTATTATCCGTAATGATACGCCCATGGACGACCGGGCGGCATGGCCTTTCACCACTTAAAAAGCCTTTAAGTGTTTTTTTTGCCGTTTAAACTCTGACTGGACAAAGTATAATAAATGAATTAAGATAATTATTTGATATTAACTCCAAAATACATTGAAAATTTATTTCCAATAATCAGCTGGAAGAATGGTAATAACGTAACGCCTGATTGTATGAAATATTGCTGTAATTTGGTTCGATTATGGCCAATCAATTGTTGTCACCTTCTACAGACAGTAATAGTGAAATTGACGCTTCCAAATTCTTTTTACAAAAACAAGAAATAAGAAGAAATCTTTTTAGAATCAAAGTACAATTACCCAATAATGAATGCGATAATAACGTTGACGCATTATTTGATTTGGCTGAAAAGAATTCAGTATTTCAGGCTCTGAATTTATGCAACGAAAATAACTATTTAAAAATTTAAAAACAACTTTTAAATAATTGCTTCAAGATTATATTGATGTATATCTTGAACAAAGCACAAAGCGTTCACAATGTCGGGATTATTATTGAATTCTGTAACTAATGTTAAAAATAAAATGAAAAATGTATGTGATAGTTGAATTGATTGGTTTATTGTTAACGCATTTTAGTGTTTTTAACAAAGCATATGTAAATAAAATTATTGATAGCGGTAAGTAAATAATATCGGTCGATAAAAATACGAACTTAAACGAAATACTCATAATTAAAACGACATATTTAATTTTCCTTGTCCATAATTCTTAATTTTAAAAGCCCTGCATCAACTCAAACCTCTAGATGGCGTTATGTAAACGGAATCGTACAATCAACTTAACAAAGCATGGGAATTGCACGTAGTAATATTCTAGTGTGTATCTGCTAGTAGGTACATACTAAACGTGCAATGTGCAATGGTACCGTGCGGCCAAGGGCGCGCAAATTACATGCTCCACCTGCTAGTATCAATTTCCAAGAACGTACAATCAGTACTAATCAGATGAAGTACCCTGTCTTTAGATAAAAGGCGACCCTGATATGACAGCCGCTAACTAATGTTTGGAATACCAAATAGGGACAACTGCGATTATTACTCAATAACATCGACTGGTGGTAAACTCATCAATTAGTTATACCATCCAATTGCTCACCTTAAAATTATTGTCTTTTCATACAGGGATAATCGAAGACCGAAACACACAGACAAGCATTTTTAAAATCATAACGTTTTCCTTTATCTTTTTCGTCCGGGAGAACCATCCTCTTGAGTTGTGTTTAAATAAACCTCTTCCAGGAAGGAATTTTAATCCCTTAGCTTGCACATGACACCTGACCCATGCAAATAAGCTAGCCCTTATCGAAGTATATTCTCTTTTCTTTTTCCGGGAAAAGTTTCTTAACACACAATAATAAAAATATGACTAGCAGAACGAATGGAAGAAGAAGGTAAAAAGTAACAGTTAATAAAATCACTCTTACAGACTTCCGTTTTGGGGAAAAATACGATTTAAAAAAGTAAGCAATGGCGTTATTGACCCACCACAAACTATCACACTGAATATCCATAAGATAGTTTATGTAAGTGTGAACATTGATTTTGACCGTGGCATTAACTGCATTTACGTAATTCGGAAGTTTTTTTATGACATTCGGAACTAAAAGTTAATAAAAAAACTTGCAAACTTGCTATTTAGGAATCAAAGAAATATATCTTACATAATATATGAACAATAGCGACAAACGAACTAATGTAATCCACGTCTTAATTATAACTTCATACATCGTGAATTAAAGATTTATCTCCATCTATGCGATTTGAATCAAAACGGTATTAAAACTGGTTTATTATATTTAATTGCAGTGATTGTCATGTAAAAATAAGGTTAGCAAATCTCCGTTGTTTTCTACGTCGTGGAGGTCAAACACTGAAAATGAATAATTAGAGAAACGTTAGCGAACATTAAAATATGATAGACATTTCAATTTATTTTTACACTAAAGAATTTTAAATGATGAAAGTTTGGTAGTAAATACTTACCAACAAGACAAGTAAATTTTAGAGGATTTTGAACCAGAAAGATGCAGGAACTTTAGTTTTATTATGGAATTGACTGGAATTTTACAGATTTGAAAATCGGATCTACAGAAAATCGGGTTTTCTGTAGGACATATTTAACAAAAAAATGAAATGACAACGTGTTCTAATAAGGTTTAGGTAGTATATACGATGTGTCAGCTAGAAGTATTTTTTATAGTAAAACAAAAAGCAGTATCGTAAAGGTATTCAGTAAACCTTTAACATTCGCTATTATAACCATGGGCACTAGAAGTAGGCATGTGTGCAGACAGTTGCAGAGCACACGGGTGCCTAGGGGTGCCGCTCAAATTGTGTTATAATGTTATAATATAAAATTCCATTATATATATATATATATATATATATATATATATATATAAAACGCTAAGAGCGCAGAAGGTAAAATGCAACCATACGTAGGTTCGTTTTAGCAAAACAATCCAACTAAACGGGCAAAAAATATTAGAAGTCATGTCGCAAAAGAATATTGGTAAAGAGAGGTACAATCAAAGTAATCCATTTAAATTATGCAATTAATGTCGATATGAGGTGGAGAAGAAATTCTAAGAGAGTGGCGCTTATACTTGAATTCTAAAGATTGATTTTCCTGTGAAATTTGTGAAAATTCTCATACTAGCTTAGCTTATCTGATGTAGTTGGTTATTCTGGTTAGCGACATTTACTTTCAACACTTAAAAGGCATGAAACAAATGTAAATCACAGTGAAAATATCAAATCATGTTTAGAATTAAATAGTACCATAAAGACAAATACCTACTGTCATTGTTCAGATATAACTTCGACTCGATGTATGGAAGAAATATTAGTATGATGTCAATAAAATAAATAGTACAATTATGCAGTATATACCACGCCATTATCTGGCTTTACTAGGCAAATCTAGGAATTGGCGCCAAAACGCCCTCTGACGTCACACCGTATCTAAACAGTGTAGTGAAAACACTATTTTACGACGCGAATAATACAAATTACTAGATTTGGTCGCAATTTAACTCCTACACTCCAGCGGAAACAAGAATAAAGTCCAAAATACTCGAATAAAATCTATTTGTGGACTGCAGAACGGACCCGTGTTTACACGCGGAGTGACGTCACGATGAGCTGTCGTTTCGCTGGTCCTCTAACTTTTCGCACATTTACTGCTTTTTATACCTGAAATACTTGGTGCTGGGCCTATTACATGATTTTTTATGATTATGAAATTTGTCTGGGGGTTCGTCCCTATGAATTTAGATATATTTCGTTTAATTTAAAATATATATGGCAAATACCTATGTATAACCATTGTTATTTTTTTTGTAATATATTTGTTTAAATCAGTGGTGACTAAAAATGTACGTAAAATAGTAGGTACGTGAACACTTTATTGGGTTCTGTCTAATAACAAACAACAAGGGATAGCGTATGCCAATTTTAAAAATGAAATTTAAACACTTACGATTTGCGCGGTAAACACATCGAAATACAAACAATAGAATTCACAATAAACACTTGTAATTTTATGGTATATTCATTCAATTGTTTAAACCTGATAGGTAATGATGCAGCAAAAGTTTCACTTGAAAATGTGAAACAATCTTTTCAAATGAGACCATATTTTTATATGTTGTTCAAAAGTTATATTATGTACTTCTCTGCTTCTACAAAAAGGTGAACAATGTTTGAAGCGCAAGTTCTAGATTTAAATTAAAGCTTTTAATGCACTACAATTTACGTATGTTATTTGATGACATAGCTGAAATAGCCACAGATTCTTCTTCGAATTTAAATATAAATAATTTTAGATAAATCAATCTTTAAATTGCAACTCTAAATATGCGTGTCAATGAATATTGGGAATAATAGGTATATTATTTAAAATAAATACATTAAGTGAAATGACACAAAATTACATAAATATTAATATTAAATATTCTATATGAAGGACATTTAAATAATTTAAAAAATTTACTAGAATGTTTTATAAACATTTGTTCAAATGAAGTTAGTTGACTTATTTATTTATTTAAAGGAAACCTCACTAAAGAGAATATTAAAATAAATATAGTATGTACAATGCATTAATAAAAAATAAAATGAAGAAAAAAAAACAGCAGGAACAAAATCAATAATAGTTACAATGAATGATAATACTAATAATAATAATAATAATAATAATAATAATAATAATAATCATAATAATAATAATAATAATAATAATAATAATCATAATAATAATCATCATCATCATCATCATCCAGCCTGGTGTTGAGTCCACTGCTGGACATAGTCCTCCATTAAACTGCTCCACTGGGTTCTCTCTTGAGCTGTTCTCATCCAGTGTCCTCTAATCCTCTTTATATCGTCACTCCATCTTGTTGGTGGTCTACCCCTGCTTCTTTCGTGAGCCGCTTCTTTTGGCTCCGTGCCACGAGCGGTCGTGCCTCATGCGGTCAATGTGAAAAATCGTGCCAGATGCGGTCACTCCAAAAATATTTCTACCTGTTGTGCAGGTGTCTTCCCATGTGCGGTCATATCCGAATTCACCGAATTTCTCGGTAGACACCCTCGGCCGATATGGAAAATTGATTACGCCCGGTTTCATAATGCAGTTAAAGTCCACTTTAACTTAAAGTTGACTTTGACTACCTTAGATGTAGTAACGCCCGGTTTCATAATGCAGTTAAAGTCCACTTTAACTTAACGTCACAGTCAAAGTCAACTGTAAGTTAAAGTGGACTTTAACTGCATTATGAAACCGGGCGTTACTAGGATTAATAGGGTTTGCAAATACAGTAGCCGTCCGGTTATCCGACACATTCGAACCAAAGTTCGAACTCCGCATCACCTCTCCGATAACGATGTTTTTATTACTTTACGACCATTCGCAAAAAACGCCGGCTTTTTCGTATACATCAAACAAGTGACCATACTTTAGAATTATTATTGTATTACCTTTGATATTACTGTGCCTTTACGGCCAAGTCGTTCCGTTACAATACGATAGAATCAAGTTGATACTAATCTTGAGTGTGTTCGGAGATGAAAACAAATCCAATTTTTATTTTTTCTAAGAAAGCATAAGAAAGAAACACGTGCAATTTCGGATAATGCGGCGACAAGTTTTTAAATTGAAATTATAATGTCAGATATAATTAAATCCATGTACGATTAAATTTAAAAAATTTGAAATTAACTTGCCTACGTTATTTGCATTAATGAAAGTCCCTGCAAAAGGCAGGGACTTTCAAACAATTACACCCTATGGCTCGTAATATTTTATTATGTTTTCTTTGGTCGATTCTTGGCGATCTTTTGTCCTTAATATTATTCACAAGTAGGTAGACAACAAGGTAGAAATATTTTCGAGGGATCACATCTGGGACGTTTTTTGATTGTGACCGCATAAGAAACTACCGCTCATAGCGAGCCGGTACCGAGTACCCCGATAAATTGGCCTGTCCTGGGATTTCAAAAGAATTGACCGCACATGGCACTGACCGCACATGGCACTGACCGCACATGGCACTGACCGCATCTGGGAAGACGTCCTTCTTTTATCCTCTCTGGGTCTCCAATTTGTTATTCTTATTGTCCACATGTCGTCCTTAAATCTCGCAACATATCCTGCCCATTTCCACTTTAATGCTGTTATTCGCCGTATTATGTCTTGTACCCCAGTCCTTCGTCGAATTTCGGTGTTTCTGATACGATCTTGGATCCCAATACCCAGCCTAGCTCTCTCCATCCTTCTCTGGGCCACTTCCAATTTCTCCACAGTGCTTTTTGTCAAGGTAAGCGTTTCGGCGCCATAAGTCATTACTGGCAGCACGCACTGATCGTATACTTTCCGTTTCAAGCTCATTGGAACGTCACTATCGAAAATATCTCTCAATCTTCCATATGCTGCCCATCCAAGACCAATCCTCCTCTGTAATTCCTTTGTTTGGTTGTCTCTATTTATTCTAATTTGGTGTCCCAGGTATTTGTATTCGTCGACTTCCTCGATGGCTTTGCTGTCTAGTAATATAGTCCCTCCCAGTACTAGGATAATAATATAATATGTCGGAAAGCATAGAGAAAATGAGTGAACAAATTACAAAATCCATACTTCACGCAACTACCAGATGCTGCCGAAAACAGAAAAAGGAAAATAAGCTCAGCCAATACACACTACAATTAATGTCAAATCGGAGAGAACTACTGCAGCAAAAAAACGTAGACTACCGAGAAGTAAGAGAGCTAAACAAAGTTATATCGAAAAATATAAGGAAAGACATAAGGAAGTATAACAGCGAACAGATTGAAAAAACAATAGATCAAAATAAAAGCTTGAAAGTTTTAAAAAGAAAACTAACAAACGGCAGGAAAGAAATCCTAAAGCTAAAAAACAAACATGGCAGAGAAACAACTAACAGAGAAGAAATGCTCCATGTCGTGGAAGAATTTTATACTGAGTTATACAGAAACCGACATAAGCTGAAAGTGGAAGCAGAAGAAACAAGAAAAGAAACTGGAGTAATAAATCAAGGATCGGAAGAGATTCCCGAAATAACAATGGACGAAATTAAGCAATCGCTGAAAGAGATGAAAAATAATAAAGCTCCAGGCGACGATCAAATAGTTGTGGAAGCAGTAAAGTTCGGTGGAGAAACCCTACTAAAAGCAATAAAAAAGTTGTTTAATCTATGCTTGGACAATGCCTCCCTACCTGAGAACTGGAACAACATACTGATGATCTTGATCCATAAAAAAGGCGACAGAGCAGATTTAGAAAATTACAGGCCTATAAGCTTACTATAAGCTATAAAATAATATCACTTAATTTAATTTAACTAAAATAAATTGAATACATCAAAACATATTTTCATTAAGATTTGAGTTAGAGAATAAAATTTAGAAGTTCAATTCAAAAAACAAATTCTTCAAATTCAAATTCCACATAGAAATTAAAATTTAACAACTTCAAAATACCCGCAACTTCTAAAATCTTACTTGAAAAAAATGAAAAACCTTCCAAATCTCAAAAGTTTCAAAACTTCGTACAAATATCTAAATTTTGAATTCTTGGCTGTAAAATTTTCAAATTTCTGAGTGGTTGACGCCAATGTAATGACAATGACTATATAGAGCTGGAATGAATTTGGAAAGTGGAATAAGGAACTCAATTCAATAGCTCCTGAAAGTATTTCCATTTCCTAACATTCGTTGAATTGGATAGAAGTGACAGTAGTTACTTTCAAACAATACAATATGGAAGAGTTAAGTATGCCTTGAAGTGTGAAATGGAGAATGAAACCTTATGAAAGATTATAATGGTATTCTTATCGAACCTGAATGAGACTGCATTAGAATACAACATAGAAACATATTTCTTTTTCCCTCAGACATTACGTCCTACAGAAAGACTTGAAATGTTTGATTATGAGCAAATAAACTGTTCTTTTCAATCCCAAAGGTTGAATTGTTTTACCGAATGTTGGATTAAATATTGTCGTCTCTTTGATATCTTTGAAATATTCGATACGTTAAACGTGTAACATACGTAGACATTTATTTATTTTAATAAAATAAATATACTTTTGATAAATTTTATTAGATATACATATTTGCAAAAAAAATCAGCATCTAGAATTTCTACTTTCTCATATGAAGCACTCACGTTTCGATTTGCCAATAAACTATTTCTTAAAATTAGCCTGGATAGAGGGGTAGTTCTTACTTGTAATATTTTGGGGTTTTAAAAATACCTCGGAATTCGTTTCATGATTTTTTTAAACTTTAAATATTTACGTTCTTACTATGTATACTTCCTATGGAATGTGTATAAAAAAGTTTGATAACTGTAGCAGTGTTCTCGGGACTGAAGCTACCAAGCACGTAGGAACAAAATTTCTATGTTGAGATACGTTGGGGTAGTTTTGTTTTTGTTTTTGTTTAATTTCTATGTTGAGATACGTTGGGGTAGTTTTGTTTTTGTTTTTGTTCCGATTGAGTTTGGCTGATTCCTGTGACTCCACTTGGTTGCACGAGGTGTCGTATTAATGTTCCTTCATCTAAAAAATATGTAAGTCAACTTCAACTATTATCGTTATTACTTACCTGATGTTCTGGTTTTTCTTTTGTTTGCTGCAGTATTGTCTTGAAAATGTCCACAATCTATGGACAAAACATCGACAAAAAAACACTAACATCACACTAAATTTGGAAAAAAAAAACAGGACAAGACATCCATTGGTGTTTTTTTTAAATCCTTCTCCTGGAAAATTTGGGGATATACAAGAGAGTTCCTACATGCTTGAAAGTTTGATAACCTTTTTGGCTAAACGTCACAAACTTATTGATTTTCGATTTTTTTAAATTTTATTGAAATTCGTTCCAAGCATTTATTTTAAAATTTTGAATATTTATCCTGCTATCAAATATGTATAATAAAGTTTAATAACATCTTTGGCTAAATCTTCTCTGAAGGGGAGTTTACACTTGTCGGCTTTCAATTTTATTTTGAATTTTTGTCGAAATCCACTACTAGTTTTTTTTTAAACTTTGAATATTTTTATGCTGCCAAATATTATAATAAAATTTAAGAAAGTAGTCCGATGGACAATGCCATTTTTTCCAGTTTTTTGTATATCTCGATTATTTATCAGTCCGTTTAATTGATTTGACTTATAATAAATTAAGATAATAAACTAAAATTATTATGTAAAAGTGTTCCAAATATATTATACGTTAAAAAGCTTAGGTAGGGCCTCTAAGCTCAAGCAGCGGCCCTGCCTTTAATTCCATAAAAAATGCGAGCGAGCAGCTATTATGAAATGCAAGAAAACGGATTACATACAATTTACCTCTTGAATTTTTATTGAAAAGAAACATCCAACCATTCCCATTGTAATCTATTATCCGAGTGAAAGAGAAAGCAAAAACCACGTAGCGTTACGTGAAAACAACCACAGAACTAAAATTATACACAACCGAGTCCAGCGCGAATGAACGCCCGGTATATAAAAAGAGGGATGCGGTGTTACATAACGATTAACATTCCCCGAGTGGGTTTCCTTCTTCCTCCGAGAAATATAAAGCAGGCGTCTTTTTTATAAATATTTGTTCTTTCGTAGGGCAAATATTTGTAATAAACCGGATAAAAAAGGTGCGCTTTTAGAAGCTTTTAATTCACCGTAAAAGTGGGATAAGTCCCAAAGCACATTTAAAACCTTTCATAACAATCAAATATGGATCATTAAATGAAAATTAAATTGAAGTAATGAAACTTTTGATAAGTCTTTGGGAAGTTAGCAAAACTTTGATGAAGTCTGTAAAAGTATTCTAATAAGATTTCTAAACACAACTTGAAGTGCCACACAGCCAACTGATCATGATTAATTGATATTAGTTTAGATGTCTTTATTTCCACCATAATAACGTTATTTTCTCTCTTGTTTGAACAGTAATAGTCTGATCAAACGCCGATAAGTTCCGCCAACTGTACCTTATCTAGATTTGAATCTCGATTTGATTTACCGCAGTAAGATGTAAACGGCAACTGTGCAGTATAATTTATAATTAAGCCTCTTTCAACGTGAAACCATCCGTTTCCCATATGATCGATTTCTAAAAGAAAATGTAACATTTTTAAATATTAATTAAGGAGATGTTTGGTTTTTATAGTTTTGTCACGACTGTACACGTAAAATGTCATCAGCCGAATGTGTACGCCACAAGAAAGTGTTTAGAATTCATTAATTAACGCAAAATTCGTGACGGGACACAAAAAGGTCACCTGTTACGGCCGTTTTCCCCGTTTGCTAACGGTGCTGATTGTGAGTACACAATTTTTAACATTTTCTAAGCCACGAAGAACATTATAAGGAACATTAAACGTTATAAATCAAATTAACGACATCATTTAGTTCACATGTTAATGGTACAAGTACTGACTTCGAGTTTATAAAAATGAGTAGACACCACTTTCCAGTACTCACAATGTGATATATTTTATAGATCGAAACGTCAGTATGAAGAATAAGTGCCAACTCACTCATTCTGTTTGTAAATTTAATTACCTAATGTTAATTTTCGCAGACAGTTTTACTTTAATTTTGTCGTAAATTTTCCGAGTAATTTTGCGCATAATCTGATTTTGCTTATTAGGAAATAATGTACATTTCTTCAAATTACCAAGACATTCAGTCATTAAGTACCTAGTTCAATAATATAATAATATATAAACTAGATATTTATGATTAGGTTATAATGAGAGAAATCGTTGACCAATTTCGGGTGGAAATTAACTAGTACATATTAGAAAGGAAAAAATATCTTAATATTAATAATTATTACCGGAATTAAATTAGACGATTTCAATACCGTTCTTGGCGTTTTCATCAATCGTTGCCTACTAATTAATGCTACTGTCAATAATTTCTATACAGTCTTGACTACTTTCGTAAATAAACAAATAAATTGACTCAACCAAATTTATATCAAGACAATTCTTTGAAAAACAAGCAATGTGCATGCGACCTATGTGCATGTTTATTGTCGAATTTTACGTACATTTTCCATTTAACTGGTAATCAAAAAAAAAAAAATTCTCTGGATGGTTTGCGATGAATGTCTACATTTTTACTTTCTCATATGAGGCACTCATATGTGAGAAGTATTGTAGGTAATCGGATCGATTTTTCGAATGTGAGTTATTAGCATTTCTAGGCATTTTAAAGTCCCCTGAGTTCAAAATAAGCTTTTCATTAATTTATCGGAGATTAAAGGGTAGTTTATTCCCGTCATACATATTTCGGGTTTTGGAAATTTTCTCAAAATTTTGTTCTACATATTTTTTTTTAAATTATCGAATATGTACTATAAAATTTAATAACATTTTCGATAACTCTTCTCTAAATGGCTCTTTATACTTGTCATTTTTCAGTTTTTGTAAATTTTCAAAAAATACACTCCTGTTTTCTTCCATACTGTTTTCTTAGCTTTGGATATTTATTCCACTAGCCACTATATGTAATAAGGTTTAACAACATTCTTGGCTAAACCATTTCTGAAGGCCATTCTATTCTTGTCGATTTTTGGTTTTTCGAAATCCGCCTAAAGAATTGTTTATCAAACTTTGAATATCTATTCTACTATTGAATATTTACAATAAAATGTGGGAAAGTAGTGCGATGGAAACATGGCCATTTTTCTCTGTGAACGGACACATCTCTTATTTGTATTCTGATGGTATTCTTATTGAAATCATTTTGATGAATTAACGAGAATTTGAAAATATTTTGGATGATTGACCCAACCGAAGTTAGGATGATTTTATGAAATTTGGTTTTGGATGGTTTCCATATGCGTAATATGCGTATATACAGTGCACTGTACTCTTGCCAGGAGCAAATTTTTATGAAAAATTTTAATGTCCTCTGTATGGTGCAAACATTTTGAAGCACTTATGAATTTTGAAACAGATAATAAGAATTCTGATGCCATTTTGCTGAAATAAGAAAAATTGACCTTACCGTACTGATTTCTCAAAATATAAGTTTTGCTAAAAAGACAAGAGCCTTGGATGAGCTTTTGGTTAATGGCATTAGGGTCAAATTACATTAAAAATTTAAGGAGTTTTTACTAAACATGGTTATTAATAGGGAATGGTTATTCCCTGTAAGTTTACAATAGCCAGGCGTACAATATTCGCACGTGTTCCGGGTGGGTCACTCAAAATACAAAGGGATTCCGTAAGGCAGTGTGGAAGACATTATAAAACTCTCAAAATTTAGAAGATGCCACCTTGTATCGGTTTTGCACTTATAATGAGATTTTATTACTCCATGGGTTATTTTGACAGACTATAGTTGCGAATTAATTTCAATTTTCTCCATTGTGTCCCAGAATTTACGCAATAATAGGTGTAATTGTTAAGAAAAATTGGGGTGAAAGATTCATGTTTTGAGGTTCAGTCCTGTTTCATGTAAAACCAATTCATTCAAAATTTTAATAAAGTTGCTCATGTACAGGGTGTTTTAGATGGATTTTTGTTAAAATGCATAAGGATAAACTGCCGTTGTTTTTAAAAATACAAGAAAAATATTAATGAAAGTTATTTAGAGATTTAGAGACCTTTTATGGCAGAACGCAGAAAATTAGGAAAGTAAGGCAAATTTAGTTTTTATATTATGAGAGAAAGTATTGTATAATAATCGTGCTGATTTTCGGAATTTGATAGGCATTTCTGGACGTTTTGAGGTCCACTAAGTTCTAAAAACATGTCTCTGTGTGTGTATGTATGTGTGCATATGTATGGTACGTATGGTACGTTTTCTCAAAAACTAAAAATAGTGAAAAGTTGAAACCTTGTGTATACACCGGGTCTCCTGAAAACTCGCGATCACATAAATTTCATCAGAATCAGTTAAGGGCAAAGGGCACTTTACCCTTGTCATTTTAAGTTTTTTTTTATTATCTCCAAAACTGGACCAACTTTTTTAAAACTTTGTGTACTTAGTTTACTATTCAATCCTTATTGATTGCCGTTATCGTTATCTTGACTGATCTTTTGCGAAGGGCCTTTTACTCTTGTGAATTTTCAGTTTTTCTCAATTTCCTCCAAAACGGCTTTACCGATTCTTACAAAGTTTCAGATTTGAACTCACCTAACTAATGACTACAACTCTTATTTGAAACATTTTTTTAAATCTCCCCAAAAGGCACTTTAATAATGTTGTTATGAATATTTGGGCCGGCCATATGAGTCTTAGAATGTTAGACACCACATTTTTTTTTTGAAACATTTCTGCAATAATGGTACTTAAAAATAATAAATTATGCAGTTGAAGGAAATTTTATATGGTACAGGTTTATTTCAATCCATTTAACACGCATTTTTGCAAACATACCAATAGACAGAACAGAATTAAGGTAAGGTTCTCCTTCTACCCTAATTTATTAAGTTTTGTTATTAGGATTAGGTTAGGCCTGTATAGAAGTCTAGAATGTTAAGATTCTACCATAAAACATAATTCTTAACCGGTGCCATTAATTGTTTTTCTATCTTTAAGAAGAAAAGTGGTTCAGTTCAGTTAGTGTATTTAAAAAAATCTCCATAAAACACCTCGTAGGTACCTATACTAGCAATTTTATTCATATTTGAGATTGAATTAGTCTTATATGAAGCAGGGCTGAATACCAAAACGTGAATATTCGATACCAAAATTTTTTGATAACTATACCTATTATTGCGTCCATCCTGGGACACAGTGCATTAACATAAAAAGGATGTTTTTTAATAGGCTTCACTTTTTCCGTAAGAATTACTATTATGTAACAAGGTTTTCGAGTTATTTACGAAAAATCGTTTAAAACCACTCATTTTTTGTCGAAAGATCTCACATTTTCAATCACGAATAACTCAAAAAGGTTGACTCTTCGGAATATGTGCATAAACTTTTTTTTGCTTAAAATTTGTTGCACTATCGTGCTGTTATTTTGAATGTCCAATTTTCACCCTCGAGAAGAGGGATGCAAAGGAAGTTACACCTTGTAATTAGACGTCTGGTTTGAACACGAGATTTGATTTGGAAATGCGGCATTAGTTCAAATTAACACCCGGAACTTTCGCGCAAAAAGCGCAATCGCCGACGAGGGTCACCGTGTTTCGAAATAGGTCAAAGCCGGGCCATCATCAGGTTTCCGCACCAGGAAGCCGTACATCTGTCGTGGATATCTGGTGCATCTCTCTGTCTCTTTCTATCATCGGAAGACGTCACCAACGGCGGCGGCGGCGGCGGCGGCGGCGACGACGACGACGATCGTTCCGTTAATTATAGCGAGCGCGCACACACACGTACGCTAGATTTAGAAGCGCGACTGCTACGCGTTGGCCCTCAGGGCAGAAAGAGCGAAAGGCCCGATTTTCGAAAAGAAAAGTGGAAAACGAGTTTAGAAGTTTAGAGTGTACCGTGGATATTTAACACCCGTCTTCGTCGGGACAAGTAAGTGAAATGTGTGTTTACTGTTTTTATTTGAGTGCGGAACAAAAAGTTGGTAAAAAATGTGTAAAAATTTAATTACGATATTTATTTCGTCGTATGTGCCTGTGTGTGCGTGTACTTTAAAAATTTTCAATTACGTCTCGAAGGTATGGTACGGATCGCGCCATAAATTAACGTTCATATTGGCAAAAATTCAAATCTGTTAGTTTTTCATGGTAAAGTTACTGAACCACGTGAATTGCTCTGAGTAATGAGCAATATGTACTTTAATATTTAATGCTACTTTCCGATCATTTTATAGTTTATCCGAATTAATTTTTAGTTCCAAATATCACATACATAAATACAAGAGAGCAAACATCCATTAGTCAGGTTTACAAAATTCGATGTACTTTATACTACATATATGTAGTTTAGTATTTAGGGCCACATGACTTAACCCACGAAAAATGTATTGGAATATATATGGAATATGGTGGAATTTGGGTAGGTACTTTGTTTTCATTTGTTCATCCACCTTTGAAATTAAAATCTTAAAAATTTTCAAAAAACTTTTTCCAAGTATGACATAAACGTATTTTTTTCCTAATATTTCTTGAAACTTTTTCATCAAGACAAAATAATTTCCTTGTGTTGTCAGGGATTTTCCTTGCATATATGACAATTGTTTCTTATTTTACTTGTTATTTTTTTAAGTTGGTACGTCCTTTCCTTTACGTAACAACTTAAGTTATAACGTTATAACAACTTTTATTCAAATACAAAAATTGGAAAGAACTATTCCACTGTTTCGTTTACGACAGTTTCACATATTTACATTATGTGATTAAGTATAAATAAGTTGCTTATAATATATAAGTTTATACATTTTTTTAATAAACTTCCTTACTTAAAATCATCAAACTTCGTTCTTTGTATATCGTGTTTTTGACGGCTATGAACTTTTGTTTTTGAACCGTCAAAATTATAAGTACTGGAAGCGATGCTATGACGGCTCTCTAGATATCAGATCAATGTTATGATTTATTGAAATTTTTCTAGAGCCTGGAAACAAAGTAATTTCATAAGTACAATTTGCCTTGCAGCATGGCAAAAATGATAATATGTCTCAAAAGTATCAGTAGCAACAGTGAATCATACTTTCAAAAGCCATGATTGACGATGAAAATACATAGTACGCAAACATATGTCACCTTAGAGCCTATTGCAACAATTATATTCGCAATTTTTACTCTGAATACTTTCTTTCCATGTTCGCAGTCGAAAGCAGTCATTAGATTATTGTAACAATTTTCCACCTGACAGGTACGCATGAAATTCCTAAATTGTCTTATCACTTATCACTAACTTAAAAACTAAAAATTTGTACCACGACTTTAAACTATGTCTGTGCATTAATAACATACATTACAAATTTTATTTTGTATAGACAACCACATACAGGCCTACTTTTCAAAGTTTTCAAAATTTCAGTTTATTTACATGCAGAGTATTGCGATATAGAACAATGCGTTTACGAATAATTACAGCCTGCTTTAGGCAATAATCGCCAAGGGAATTCATAAATATAAGTTTTATAACCGTCTCATTGTTTCTTATCATTTGCTTGGTACCTAGTGTGTCCGCATTAATGAAGTGCTCGTGAATTACCTGAATGAAAAGATGCAACAATGAGCAGGTGATCATCATGTTCTGCCATTGCTCTAACATCGTCAGCGATGTTATGGCACAACATATTATTAATTTCATCTTACTCTGTGTTACCCACTACTTCCTTTTTCCTATAGTACCATATCTTGCATCTTGCATTATTTTTTTTGCATGAAGTGTCTGAACCACGTGATCTGCTTTAAGCGCATGTACTTTTATTCTATGCTACTTTTCCATACATTTGACTGTATATCCGTATTAATTCTCATTTCCAAATATTACATATATAAATACAAGAGAGCAAAAATTCATTAGTCAGGTTTACCACATTTGGTGTACTTACGTATGAGGTTTAGTATTTACTGCCACTTTACTTCCCCTACGAAAAATTTATTGACAGTGGAATTCGGATCCATTGATTTCATCTCTCCATCTACTTTGAAATTAAAATATCTTAAAAATTTTCGAAAAACTTTTTCCGAGCATGACTTAAAAACTTATTTTTTTTTTTGCTATTTCTGAAAACTATTTCATCAAGACAAATTAATTGGGTTTTGTTGTTAGGGATGGTCCTTACATTAGTTTGCACAAGTGCCCTTTTCCTCGTATATATAACAAGTGTTTCTTATTTTACCTGATATTTTTTTTTTTAAATAACTGCAGTATGTGCTTGCATATCTACCTATTTTCTGGTACGCTCCCGATTATTCAAAGACAAAAATTGAAGACGAACGCATTGACCTCCCACTGTTTCATTTACGGCCGTTTCACGTATTTACATTTTGTGATTTAATACATATTTTTGGTAATTTTCCTAACATAAAATCATTAAATTTCATTCTTAGCATAACGTGTTCTTTCCTCAAAGTGCAAGCTTGTGTTAATTTCCCAACAATTTTGTTCCAAATCAAATTAGTTTACGTTACTTGCATGTCACCTTCGAAAGTATTCATCGCCGTAAACGTTTGTATAAACATTTACGAATCTTCCTAATCCCCATACAGTTTTTAATGCTATTCTTTTGACGTTGCAGCACAACATGGTCCGGTTTTCGTGTTTTAAAAATTTACCGTTAATTTTTGAGCGTGTGATACACATAAACGCTCCATAAACATTCGCTAGTATAGTCGTAAAACCGCAAATGTAAATTGTTTACTATTTTGGTATCTGTGCAGTGCCCAGAGATTTACTATTTCAATTTTGGAAATTGTCTGGTTGTACTGTGTCAATAGAACAACACAGGAAGGTTTTGATAAACTATTTTCATCTGTAGCTACAGCTCTGATTTAATTAAATTTTGTTTTTAGTCTGGGAACAAGGTAATCCAAAAGTACAATTTGCCTTGTGTGGTGGCAAAAACCAGAATATACCGCAAATTAGCACTAGCAACAGTGATTTATACTGACTTTGAATTGTTTGAAAAACCATATTTGACGTTTTATCCATGTTTGCAACCTTCTTGAAAGCCGTTATTATATTTGTATAACACTTTTTCACCTGTCAGGTACGCATGAAATTCCTGAATTACTTTATCACTAACTTATCATGCCCTTAAAAATTCCTACCAAGACTTTAAAATATGTACGTACATTAACAATGTATATTTATAAATTTTATTTTATATAGACAAACACATACACACGTCCAACAGTTTTCAAAATTTTATTTTATTTACATGCATAGTATTGCGTAAAGAAGATGACATAGAACAATGCGTTTATGAATAATTACAACCTGCTTTAGGTAATCATTGCCAAGGAAATTCATAAATATACGCTTTGTAACCGTCTCATTGTTTATTATGATTTACATGATAGTGTGTTCGCATTAATGAAGTGCTCGTATAATTATATCAAAAGATGCAATAAAGATTGCATTCGTACGATAAATAACAATGATTGAAAAATAAAAAATTAAACTGAATAGATCATCATCATTATGTTCTGCCGTCACTCTAACATCGTCAGCGTAACATGGCACAGGTGATCTAATTTCATCTTACTCTGTGTTACCTACTACTTCCTTTTTCCGATATTACCATATCTTGCATTATTTGTTGTCTTGCTTTTTTATTTTCTTCGATGTCATAGATTTTGAATTTGGTTGAAATAGCGTTGAATAGTTCTTAACATACACATGATATGTCTTTGAAAGATTGTTATTTTCAATGAAATTAACATTTAATGACAGCATTTCCTGCTTATTTCATCTAAAACATCTCTGCAACATTCCGTATATGTAACGCAAAGTGCGACTGTTTACAGCATATGCACTTGCAGCGTCAGTTAATTGAGTCCCTTACAAAATCTATAAATAGTATGCCAAATGATATCAAAGCAAATTTTAGATTATCAAATTGATTTACCAAATTCCAAAATGCTTCCCATTTGTATATAGTTTGTTCCGCCGCTGTACCCTAACCGAAATTAGTAACAAATTAAATACAAATCGGTGGGAAGGTCGTATGGATGTATTGTTGTCGCAGTAATGACACTGCTAATAAATTAAGTTACGCTGATTTTTTTAAAAATTTTCTATACAATCCAAGCCATGTGATACGTGACGTCGATTATTACGAAATAACCAAAATTTATATTCTTACAGGAATTTATTGCATACGTACATACATTCAGTTCAAACAATGCAATTTTATTGTTTTGATAAGCGATGAATCGATGTGTGATTACTGGAACATTTAATCCGTTGCTTTTTGACTCACATCATGTGACGATAACGTTGAGACACGTTTTTTAATTATCCTGATATTTTTTTCTCTCGTTTAATGCATTTCTCAACGGTTGGCAATATGCCAATAACTAAAATTAAAGGTATATTTTCTAATTTCATAATTCACGGACTATTTTTATTGTAATGTCTTCATCGGATGGGATTTTGCTTTCTAATAAATGAAATAGAAGAAGAAACATCGCTATTTCTTGAAAATCGGTAGCTCGTGAAATCAGTAAAAGTGTAAATAGAGAACGTGTAAATATGTACATATGTATGTATTATCACAGACAACTCATGGTATAATACGGATATATCTGATCATAGAGTTACGAACCACACGATAAGTGGCCGGCTTCTCCGTTTGTTGTGTGTTGTAGTGTCGACTTTGTCTTTTGCAAAAATGAGACTTCTCGGCCGTAAAACCTAGAAAGTCTAACTCAGCCTTCCTTTTTTTTTCAGAAAAAAAGTAACTTCCACCTTTTCCCCAAATAAAGTTTCCTCCTTACTAAAAAAGCACTGCTGCTCTTAATCTATCCAAAACTCTTTAGAATTGAAACCAAATTTCAGTCTGCCATTGTTCTCCAGAAAACGAACATGATTTTATTGTTTTCCAAAATAAGGTTCATTTTAACTTTATTCACAAAACAAAGCATATTCTAAATTTCTCTTTTTTCTTCAGCCTCATTTCAATCCGTTAAGAAATAAAGGTCATTTCGATCTTTTTTACAAAACGAAGTGTACTATACACTTCTCCTTTTTCTTCAGATATTAAGATCACTTCCATCTTTTCTTGAAGAGTTCCAACCTACCTCAAAAACACTGTCCCTTTCGACCTACCCTGAATTTTCTAGAATTCAATACAAATTTCAACCTTTACCATTTTTCTCTAGAAAATGAACCAGGTTTCATATTGTTTTCCAGAAATTTTTCACCATTTCCAGACTTCCTAATTTAAGCTTGCTCCTTTCCTAAAGAACGAAATTTCAGTCTTGTCCTGAAACAAAGTTCCAACCTTCCTCAGAAATTACATCTTTCAAACTTGCCGAAATTTTCTAGAACTGAAAACAAATTTTAAGCTTTATCATTGTTGTCTAGAAAACGTACCTGATTTCAATTCGTTCCAGAAGTAAATTTCAGTTCATCCTTTCCAGGTATCAAATTCTAAGTCAACTCCTTTTTCGCAAAAAGGGTAACTTACGTCTTTTCTTCAAGCAATATTTCAACCTTGCCCAAAAAGCATAGCTTCTTTCAATTTACCCTAAATTTCCTAGAATTCAACAAATTTAAATCTTTGTATTGTTCTCTAGATAATGAACCTGAGTTCAATCTTTTATAGAAAGCTAAACCTAATTCAAACTTCTTTTTTTAGCATCATATATGTAATTACGATCATGAATAAATTTAATTTCTGTTATTAAATTGTACAGAGGTGCTAAATGATATTATTGAATTTGATATTTAAAACGGTTAATTAAATTAATTTTTTCTAAAGATTTATGGCTAGAAGACTATGTTTTTGTTTAACAAAGAAAACTAACATATTTTGTTATTTCGAAATATTATAATTAGTAGGTACTAGATATGAAATGAAAGTGACAACAATAAAATACTTCATATATTGTTAATAAATATTAATAAATAAAATATTATTTAATTTCAAAATCGGTCAAAGTTTCATGAATGTCAATTCTGTTTCGTTCAACTTGGAAAAAGTTTATAATAATATTCGAAGGTTTTTTGTGAAAGCTGAATTTTATATTTGTCGCGTTATATTGGATCACCTGCTGACTTGCTATAAAATCTTTATGATTAGCTACGCGTTACAGATTTTAATTTTATCTCGAATGTTGGTAAACAAACGAACTTCTAATCAAGGTAAGAGAACCATGTTCCAAAATTTAATTACCTAGTCTAAACTATTTTTTTTTTTAAATTTTGAAGTAAGGTGTTACCTATATAAATACTCCAAATAGCTGTTACAATATTCCCTTCATATTGTAAGTATGAGCTCCTAAGACTAATGCTCATAAGGTCGTGAATTTAAAATGTACATAAAGCTCGTAAGAATTTTGTGTTAAAAAAGCTTTCAGCAACTGTATAAAATTCAATTTCATCTCCTTTAGAAATCTAATCACACAATAATTTTCAGAATATGTTTTATGATTAGACGATGTAAGTTTCAAGAAACAATCAAAAACAACTTAGGACTGTCATAGTAATTGATCATTTGCATTCATGGCGTTTTCGTTATATATTTACCCTAGAAACAGAAGACGTCTGATGTACGTTCAGACTTAGTCCAAATATATCGAGCACATTCAGGTTCAATTTCAGTCTTATTCTGAACCTATTTTGGTTCACTACTGAACGAATGTTATGGGGTAACAAACAGATCTTAGAAAGTAAATTATGATAAATGTTATAATATATAACATGATGTGCGTCGTTATATGAGTCTGATATAGATCAAGTATTTCGGCCAAATGGCGTTTTGGGGTATTTGGATCTAAAACGGAAGTTCAATGGATATAATATAGTTCAAGTCCAATGGTAGGCCTTGTGTTCCATGGGGAGAAACAAGACATCCATTGGATCTACTCGTGGAGTTAGATGGACTACTAACGCATATGTGTTACTGTGGTATTTTCTCAAGTTACACGGTTATTCACTGCAACTGACGGTCAAAAATTTATTTGCCAAAACTAAGCCGAATGAGTCAGTTATTTATTAAGATATAAATATGTATTAACTGTAATAAAACAATTTTGTTTGATAAAATCGATAGGTTTCGGTATATAAAAAAAATAATACATTTTTTTAGAACACCAGGAATCTTTACTGCATAATTTTGATTACTTCACATTTATTCCTGAAAATGTATCACTACTTTCCGTAAACATAAGGAGATTGACGAGAAGTGAAACATTTAGTATCGAGATACTACCGTTGTCTTATTTGTGATGGGATTTATTGTACACTTAATTATCCTCGCGTTATTTGTTCTCTAAATTTACGTCCTAAACACAATGACTGTTCGTTTCGAGTACACAATAAGTCCTCCCACTGATCTAAATTTATTAAATATTTGAGCTGAACCGCTCCCGACGATGTACCGTCGCGCTGCGCCCATGCCGATCCACCTGTGAACTATCAATTATATTGTTTATTCTGTCATAGTTCGTTCTCTTTTTTGCAAACATACACACACAGACACACATAGGTACACGACGTCGCGTCGCGCTGTAATAACCAACATTTCGTTCGGTACTCTCGACTTTCGACTTTGCCACCACTCGGCGACATGTTCCAGCATTATGCAATCGACGACGCCGCCGCCGCTGCCGCCGACGTCCCGCCGAAGATGAAGAAGTTCCTGACTAGCAAGATCAGCAAGCAGCAGTGGAGGATCACGGTACCGAACCTGAGGCAGCCGCCGAAGGACGAGGAGAAGAGCTCGAAGCGGTCCTCCGGGTTCTACGACTTCCAGGAGGCGCAGCTGGAGTACGACAAGACGAGGAGCCTTCCCAACAGCGTCTACATCGACACGAGCGGCAGCGAAACTGACGAGCCGTTCGAAGATGCCAAGGACATGGAAGTGTACACGGATATCGAGCCCAAATCAGAGAACATCGACAGAAACAATAGCAGGTTCGAGTACGACGTGCCCAGGATCAGCTTCAAGTTCTTCGAGAAACACAAGCAGCCCGAGGAAAATGGCGAAGAAGCCAAGCAAGACGAAGTTGGCGAGGAAGAAGAAGATCACCCACACTACGAACCGGTCAAAGTGGTCCGAAGGGACATAGAGATAGTCATAGTGAAACCAGAAGATGACGAACCGGCGGTATGTCACCCCAGCGAACGTTTCGTGAGTCAAACGGAGATCTTCGTCAGGAGCTTGGAGAGTATCCCCAGGTCCTTCGGTAGCGACCCGAACCTGCACACCCGTGATGACCCGGACGATAACCTCTACAAAACCCCCAGATCCCTAAAAGCGACCCACCGACTGTCCCAATCCCTGGAAGATTTCGACTTGGATAAAATCGACCAATTCCACCAGGTGACACCACAACCTTCCAGTCTAAGCATAGAACACATCTCGGCCAGTCAGGTTCTGGTCCAGGACACCGCCAGCATCACTGAGCAACCGAACGAGAAACCCAAAATAAAAAAACCGAACATACTGAAGAACCCGAAGGTGAGGTGGAACAGCTTTAGATCAAAGTTCAGCAACATGATGCTCGAGCAAGCCTCACAGCAACGAGTCGGCGCCTTCAGCGACAGAGAAAAGATCACTATCAACCTGGAGGAGGTATACAAGACCTCCAAAACTAAATGCAAAAAAGTGCTGCAGAACACCGGCAAGATGTTCCAGAGGAAGCGGAGTCAGGAAGACGAGCCACGACTCGTCCGGAAAAATCTGAGAGCTAGTGATATCGAGTACAAACTTAATTATAGTGATAGGAGTGACGACGCCAAAGACGCGGAAATAAACGAGTCGAACAGTAGTGTAAATATGAACGATCTGAGTAAGAAGTCTAATAGTGGTAGCAAGGTTTCCGGTGATAGCAAGGGGTCCCTGGACGAGCTTAAGAAGGACGAGTTTGATTTCGTCGCGATCAAAAATGCCCTCAAGAAAAAAATACTCAGGATCGAGGTGAGAAGGGAAAAGGGGACGGTGAGGTCCTTATCACTGAGTATTTATCTAGTCATCTAGTGTGTTTGATGGCATAGTTTTGTTTGGGGTTTAAGAAGTGGTTCAAATCCAAATATCCGTAACCTGTTTAAAAATATCCTATTTTAATGAATTGGCGCTTCATTTAAAATGAAATTGTGAAATGTCATGTATCTAATACCATACTTATGCAATTTGGTATAAAAACTTTCTTGATCACACCCAGATTATATTCGATATAATCAAGCAAGTCTTTATCGCAAATATCTACATCAAATTATTCAACAACGTAGAAAAACAGTTCCTTTGAAGGCCATACCCTAACTGTCTAGGCGAGCATGGGTAGTATTTTTCGAACACAATTTATAATACTAATGGAACAATAACTTCTATATTTGGATGCTTTTATAACACATAATTCTATTTACAATCGGCGACAGTAAAGTTTTTGTAAACTATTACAAAATCGGTAATTTCTTAATAAAACTATAGAAGGATCACTCGAATTTGACTCTTGTCTTTTGTTGAAATATTAATATTATTATATCATATTTTGTCGTATTTACTGTAAGGCAGGAAAATAAATCAATCATATCTGTAACCAACATAGTGCCAAACGACATCAATTGGAGAAATGGCGTTGACTGTCATACATCTTCTGTGTGTAAGTCGAAAGCTCTTCCGATGGTCGTTCCAGTAGATTCTGATTTAAATTTTTTGGCTTGATAATGATTATAATCAATTTCCATTTTTCCGATGTTAACGTTTTGACGGTGCGAGCAGTCTTGACGTGGATCATAATGGAATATTTTCAATGCAAAGCTGCAATATTGGTTCGTTGGTTCGTGATCTTACTATTTATTTTGTTATATATTGCTTTCTATATTACTTCTCTGATTTGGTAGTCAAGCCTCCCGTTACTCGTTCATGACACTGCAGATATAGTAGCTCTATCTCTCTTATTCTGTAGTGGAACCTTGTGTTAAACTAATTTTTCTGGAGTTGTTAATGTGCTAGCTCTTCCTCCCTTATTTTTTAGTCAAGCTTCGCATTCCTATACTCCTCCTGAAGCTTTAGATGTAGTACCTCTTTCCCCCCCCCTCTTTCTCACTCTCTCTCTCTCTCGCTCTCTATGTTTTAGTCGGGTCTCGCATTGCTCTGCCATTCATGCCGCTGTAGAAGTAACAAACCTATCTTTTCCCGCAGTCGAGCCTTACATTGCTCTGCTATTTCTAAAATTCTAAATGTAGTAGCTCTTTTCTCAGATTCTGCAGTGTAATCACCTTGAATTTCCGGAATTTCGAGAACATCATACGAATTCTATTTTCTGTAGAACATTCTAGAAACTTTTCTTTATATACTTTTTATTTTCTAAATTAATTCTTCATTATATAAAACTGTTCTTTTGATTTCAACAAATTTCCAAAATGTAGTAGCTCTCATTTTCACATTTTGTCGTCCGACCCTACGCTGCTCTAATATTTGTGAACCTCTCGATGTAGCAGCTCTATCTGTGTTGCCTCACGTTGCTCTTTTCTTCAGATGGCTCTAAATACAATAGCTAATCTTTCATATTCTGTAGTCAGGCATCACGCTACCTACTGTTCATGAAACTCAAAGACAGTAGGTCTCTCTTTAAGATTTAGTAGTCGAGTCTCGGGTTGTCCTTCTGTTTGTAAACGTCTAGAAGTAGTAACTCTATCTGATTCTGTAGTTCAGCCGCACTTTGTTCAACTGTTTATGAAGCTCTAATAGTAGCAGCTATATCTTATCATATAGTCCAGCGTCATGTTACGCTAGTGTTTGTAAAGACTTAGATATAGTAGCTCTGGAAATGTAGTAGGCCTCTCTTTCATATTTTGTGGTCAGGCCTCACGTAGCTCTACCTTGTGTGAAGCTCTAGAAGTAATAGCTCTGTATTATTCTGTTGTCGAGTCTCATGTTGATTATTCTGAATTATTCTCTTTTATAGCTTGAAGTTGAATACCTTGAAATTCCACATTTCTAGAATATATTACAAAATTATATTATCTACTATCCAAAAGTTCAGTTGGCACCTCAAAATCTTCTAAAGTATTCTATAGAATTCAATTTATTATTTTTACCTTATTGGGCTGAAATATCGTCGGATTTGTAACAAATTAGTCTAATGAGTAACCTCAGCATTTTGAACATTGCATTTTTTACTCATACGAAGGGGTTTTTATACCTAAAAGCTTGTGCTTTAACAATATATGGAGTGTTAATTCTCATTTTGGAGACCACAAAAAAATGAATATCGTTGGAATCTTATCTGGTCGATTGTATCTTATTCTTATAGTACTTCTTGAAAGATTATATAAGTAAAGATTGTTCCATATGCTTTATTATCCAATAGTGTTTTGGTTTTGTAAACCTCAATTAATCGTACATGTTAGGTATCAACGCAATTTTTCTTCGGTTTGCTTGTATTCATAGCGCTTTATCCAAAATCAGTTCCGAATTGATTCTGTCCAGTAATAGGTAGCAATTCAGTCACGTAACCAGTTCAAGAATCGAAAACAAAGCTTCTCAGTGGTTGGGATCAATTTGGGATTATATCGGGTGTTTTTTTAAATTTCACCTCATAGTAGGCTGTGGATAGTATTTGTGAATGCGCCTTACTAAAAAAATGTCAAATTGACATAACCTCACTTTTTTAATAAGAATTGAAACTGCTCCAATCGGTTACTAGTGTCTTGAAAAAGACAGCTTGACTTTATTAATTAGGCGTAGATGAGTGAGCTGTCTTGTTCAAGACACTATTAACCGATTGGAGCAGTTTCAATTTTTATTAAAACAGTGAGGTTATGTCAATTTTGACATTTTTTAGTAAGGCGCATTCACAAATAACTATCCACAGCCTACTATGAGGTGAAATTTAAAAAAAAACACCCGATAGATGGATAAAACTCATTAACTAGTCACACCTGTAGATTTGGAGCGCTATAGCGATCCAGCCTCTTTCTGGAGAAAGGAGCTTAAACTTAAATGGAATCTTTAACCTATTTAGTTGCTTTCAGGATTTTGTCATTAATTCTTTAATCCGATCGGTTAGCAAAGTGCCCGAAATTTTTATTATTTCCCAAGCAATTCGTTCCCATTTGTTTTTTGCGTTGAAGTGCCCATTAACCACTTTTAATAACATCCATTTGTTAACGTCTCGAAACGAAGCCAGGAGATCCATAAATGCCCGCTCACCTTTCTTCTAATAAATCGCTGCAATCGCGCCACATCCGGTAATTACACATCCACTTCCACCTCTCAAAAGTAAAGACAATAATAACCACTTCAACCATGACCTACTGTCGACCCGTTTAAAGCCCGACAACTACGCGAAATTCGAAACCCGACGAGCTCCAGTTTTCTCCAGCAATTAAACCCTTTAAGGGTTTTAACCCCTGACCTACTCCTATCACCTACAGATTAACCCAATTTAACCGTTGACTCACTTCCGCCTACTCGTAGAATAAAATTGATTAAGGTTCGTCATCGAGCGCTCGTTGATTGCACCCGAGGTTGTTGTCCTTTGCGGAAGAACGAAAGTGAGCTGTCGTAAGAAATCCGACGGTACTAATTTAGTGATTGTTATTGTTAGTTAAAGCAGGAAATTTGCATTTGGAGTTAACATTTTAACGATGTTAAGTAGTGGAAGTATGCCTATGGCTAAGACGGCACGCTTTACTCAGCGTCTTAATTTTTTTCTATAGATTATCTATTGAGTACCCAAAACTATTAATATCAAATGAAAAGTACTAACACAGAAACTACAAACGAAAAAATTTTATATTACGTTATAAGATATAAAACAATTTTTAAAAACGTGAACCGTCGCAGGACGCCTGACAGATGTGAAAGCATTTAAACTAGGTCCGATTGAGACATGTTTCTTCAATTTGCTGATCCATTTCCCAAATTTTCTACACATCGTGCTGGTCGTACCCGTGTCTACTTCATCTAGCTGCAACTAACTCCACAATCCTCGGTGTGAAGTTAGCCGCAGCGGCGAGCCAATCACTGGCCGCGAATTTATAGGCCAGTTCCATTCTTACTGTCGCACGAGATTGCGGTATTTACACGTAGAGAATGTGTTAATCACATAATGTGATGGGAGATAGTGTTCAAAACTTCCCGTAGATGTAGGAATAAATGCAATTTTAAGTATTATCGGTGTGTCGGTTACGAACATTCCTGTAATTGTACTGTATATTATATACAATACAGAGCTCTCTGGAGAGGAGGCAGGTAACGTGCCACAGACGGCGTCGTCCCGCAGCGCTCGACGTTACTATTAGGCGGGTTATTAAATCATTTCAAAATTATGAAAAGTGCCATTCTCACCCACATTCATAGGTATAAGATGGCATAATATTATGATAAGAAAATTTAAACTAAAAATTCCTTATTTTTTTTTATTGAAAAATGTCACAATGCATCTTGGTAAATTAAAAAGCCCAATGTTTGCATATGTCGCAAATTCGTCGAAGAAGATTCAATTGGGTATTGCCTGAAATGATTTAAGTTTTTAAATTGTTTGTAATGGGATTTCTGTTCTTAACTCTAAAATTGTTTTGTTTTTATTTTAGGGCCAAAATGGTTTCGAGGATCTGCGCAGGTACGCCAAGCAAGGTGGAGACTTTTGCAAAGAACTGTCGGCCATCTTACAAGAAAGGTTAGTTTTTATCCAAAACCGCCTCAGTTAGAAGAAGCCAGCACATTGTAATCATCACCTGTTTACAGAATTATTATTTAATTACCACTTCCTGAAAACATCAAATAACTGGACGGATATTCAATTCATCTATTATTAACTGAAAAGGTCTGAAAATCTTATAATTAATTGTGTCCTTAAATTCCATTGTGTTCAATGTACTAAATTACTATTTTTATTTAGAGCCGAGGCCGAGGCTCAATACGCGAAAAGCCTATCGAAATTGAGTGCCAAACTGATGAGAGCATGCCGCGACGGCGTAGGCGGACTGAACGAAGCCTGGAAAGCCGTAGCTATCGAATTAGAGACGAGAGCAGAGGGGCACAGGTTGTTAGGTATGGCGCTTTCTGAGGAAACGGCCAAACCTCTGAGGAATCTCACAGAGAGCCAACACAGGTGAGCAATTTTGGATTAGCGGATTTAAAAAGGAACAGTTGACCGGATTGACTGATAAGAGTTAGGAGATAACGATTATCTGGGTAATAACGTCTCTGTAGTAATCCTCGTACATAGTATAAGCTCGTAGTTGTATTTTTCCGACTACTTGACTTCTGGTTTTCAGTGTTTTACTGATGATAGTATTTTAATCCCAGAATCGATTCATTTTGACTTGTGATTGTTTAGAACCCTTGATCGCCTATTATTTGAATATTATGATTTGATTTCAACTATGGTCTTCAGATTATTTGATATCCACCTACCTCTAACTGTCCGAATTGGTTCCTTGATCACCCTATTTCTTCTTTGCTTGAATAGATTTTAACATAATAGATTTAATTGATCTTCTCATTTTCCCGTTTGTTGTTTTTTTGTTTTGACTTTTGAATTGTGTTTAAGGATAAGAAAGCAGTCGGAATCTACTGTAGACAAAGCGACGAGGATACTGGCGGACTGGAGGACGACAGAAGCGAAAGGGAAAAAACACAGCCACTCTTGCGCGAGGGAGAACGAAAAATTGCAGGACGCAGCCGTATTAGATAACACCAAGTTCGGGAAACAAACGTAAGGGTTACCTACTAATAAAACTGGCACCAACATTGTCGAGACTTGTAAGGTTAAAAAATTTTCCATGCCGTGTTTTGACTCATTTTGCCTGCAGGGCTGCTGCATGAATCATCTATTTGTTTCAGATTGTCGAAAAGCACGAGTCTCATTCAGTTGGCTCACATACACACCAAACAGAATTCTAGTGATAAGGACAACGCCAAGGTAACACACCCACCTTCAATTTAAGAATACCTTATTTTTGGTTTTTATTTCGAAGCTCGAAGGTAAGAAACGTAAAGCAGAAGATGCTGTCAAAAAGGCCGACGTGGAGTACTATTCGTTGTGCGTGCGTGCGGAAAGAGCTAGGTAAAGAAATTTGGAATGTAGTTGATCATTTCTAATTCTCGTACTCGTAATTCGTAATTCACTTTTGAATTTTAATCTGTGATTACCCATCTTTGGTCTTTACCTTTCACCAATCCTTCAGGTTGGAATGGGAATCAGCCGTGCAACGAGGTACTAACACATTCCAAGCCCTCGAAGAGGAAAGACTCAACAACCTCAAACTGGTCCTCACCTCTTACCTCCATCACATCACAGATCTTGGGCCAAGACTTATAGAAGTAAGTAAAAGTACAAGCTTTAATCCATTCGATTTACGTTGGTCTCATTTAAGGCTTCGGAGAGATTGAAGGGCCCCATATTGCAGGCGGAACCTTCGAAAGATCTGTCGACGTTCCAGAGTTTGAAGCAGAGTTCGCAGCAAGTGTCAGAACAACTTCTTCCGGATTTCTACTGCGAGCATATAACTTTGGCCATGAATCGGGAACGAAGGAAACAGGTAAGGTTCTAAACAGCAGGCAATGGTAAATGGTTTTTTTGCACAACCCGGTTGAAAACGTGTCATTTCTATATACCTGTACCTCGCGGAAAGCGACGAATTGCCGGCCGACCAGCTCCGAACGTAATTTTCCGCCCTAGGGCGGAAAAGTGTATATTCCTACCCGGCATAGAGATCACTAACTGTGATTGGTGAAAACGATTGCTCTATGGTCGCGACACACAATACACATATCAGTACAAAGCATTATCATAGGACAAGTATTTTAATATTAAAACTGATTAAGTTTCTCGTTATTTGCTTATTAGCGGGTTGCGCAAAAAGTACTGTGTTCACCACGGGCGGAAACGAAATTTCAACTCGTGCGGAAGTGGCTCTCGTTGAAATGTTCGTTTTTCCGCCCTTGATAAACAATGTACTATTTGAACACATTTCATACATCAAATCTTGTTGTCAGTCCCTACTGAATATGTATAAATCTGGAGTAGTGCAGTTAGTAAGATTCACATCTTTTCTAAGATTTGATAACATGAAGATGTACCGGTGAAGTAATAATGCATTGATAATTAATTTTATGTTAATTTCTCAGGCTTTAATAAAGCTACTACATCTGGTCAGGGACGATATCGAACGTGAAAAGAAATCGAGACACGGCCTGGAAAATTTGTCGAAAGCCATCAAACAGACTCCCAGTTTTGGTTCTGAGGATTCGCAACAGACTGTTACCGAAAAGTTATACCACGTGAGATTTTTTGCATTACCTATAATAATAAACAAAGCATGATTGAAATTAAGTACTGGAAAAAAACTCATGAAATATTGATTGATTAGGAATGGTTGTAGCGAGTTAGTTTTAGTCAATGAAAGATTTGAACTGCGCTCAATCAATATATGTGTTTCTAATTAACGAGGTTATTAAATTTATATTTGGTTTGTTAGATCAATTCGATGTTGACTTATTTGGAGGCTGCCAAGTACAAAGTGCAAAACGCACTCTCAGAATTGGACAGTAGACCGAGAACTGGGCACCGACTCGCCCCCTACGTCACAGTAACACGGGATAAGTCCGGATTGCAGCAGAGCGTATTGAAGGTAATATACATAATAAAGTATTACATTGCCAAGTAATTAGCGTACCTATATAAATATATGCCCACCAGAACATTTCATTTTTTTCTACTTTGAAAACGTTTATTCAGTGGTTATTTCTTGAGTTCTTCTAATTCAGCTTCAAAAAATACAGTGAGTAAGATTTGATTTTGTAAACAATTTTGATAAACCAGTACCTACTTGCATACGACAAGTCAAATTGGTGTTGGAATGATACAATTTTAAATCTTTTTTTATTCATCCCATAAACCAACAACCAATTTGCCCTTGGAGTAATGGTTTCTGTTGGCACTAAAAATTAAACTCTGCCAAACTCTGCATTTTAGGTGCCTCAGTGGTTAAGAGAGGAATGGGATAATTCCGAAAGGAGTCCAGTTAGTGAGAAATCCACGAAATCCGACAAATCCGATAATTCGGATCCTCACATAAACGACGTTGAAGACCATGATTGGTTGGACAGGGGAGCAGCGGACGGGAACTCCAATCAACCGGACTCAGATTTCGGTAAATGTTTATTTTGTTGTAAATCTTGTAGTTTTTAAGTCGACTACAGGGCAGAATTGGCCCGCTTGAGACGACAATTTTATGAAGTAAGTACTACCTTGTTGGAAAAAGCCGAGAATTCCTCACAATTGGGGTGAATTTGGGGGAGAGGGGGGTCCGAGCGGCATCTAGATTTTAGTAAACTTTGGAAGTCATGTCTCAATGATGATTTTGCAAAAAACAATCAGCCGGATCGGACCTTTCCGCAGAAAACTCACAGTTTTTTAGTTTTTATGTCTACTTTGACGCAACTATCACCCGAATAGCCTTTTCTTGCCTCTGTTCTAGATGGTCACCTTTGGCTTGGTGAAAGTTGAATTCCGTACATCAAGTTACTGATCTTCGGAATGATCTGATAAGGTTCTTCCCAAGGTCTTTGTAATTTCGAACTTAGTCCTTTCTTCTGCTGTGGCTGTAACCAATCCAAATTTTATCGTTTTCGTTAAAGCTGTTGAAATATTTCGGTTTGTCAAGCCTTATCTTCAATTTGTCGGCGTTTGAACACAATTCGTTCCTGGCGCATTCTTCGTGGACAGTTCTTAGTCTCACCTGTAGATCTGTCAGGTAAACGAGAAGCGACACTACTACATAATCGTCATGAAATCGTCCTCTGAAGCTGAACTTGAGATCCATGGGAGCTTCATTTTCTGTTGCAATCAAAAGTATCGATGGAGATGGAATCATGGTGGACACTTCTGTAGGTAAAAAATAAAAGAGACACCAATTTCTAAATTGATATGGTGTTCATTCACAAATAGCGAGAGGTATTGTTTGATGGTCCAATGATACTTCTCGACTATTCCATCATACGATAAATGAAGTGGCTTTGTTCTGATTTTTCCTATTCTCAAGAGCCTCTTCAGTTGTTAACATACTTTGGACTCCGAATTCCTTCCTTGATTGGTGTGTACGCTTTCCAGTAATACTTCAGTATACTGTCTCTAGCCTCTCTTGGAATGGCAACATTGGCAACAAACACGTGCCAAAACGCGTGCCACGGTCCAGTGGACCATTCAGTATCTGTAGAGTCTCGCGTACTTCCCCCTACACGATTTCACTGCTCGACTATACACCTGAACATTAGAAGAAGAAGAGGATACGAACCAAGTTGCCGCTGTCGTAATATATTTTTTATGACCCAATGGACCCTCTATTTCTTTATCTCTTTATCTTTAGATATCCATTGTGGATATTCATGTAGAAATCTAACCTGTAGAAACATGTAGAACATGTAGAAACATGTAACATGTAGAAAGAACCTGGAAAATCTACAGTAATTCTTTCCCAGAGCTCACACGACAAATCACATAACTCGCTCCTTCTACATCACTTTTCACATTTCTGTGACAGTTGATCCAATAACAACGATCTCTTACTCGAGCCAACGTCTTATTGAATCCAAAGTAGTAACACTCCAGCTATTCTAAAATTCGCCAAACCTTCAGTCCAACATTGGGGGTGACAACATGGTCCGAAAAACTAGGCTTTTCTCATCTAGACTTTCCCAATTTACGAATGATTAGGTCCATTTCGTAAACACGAGTTCCATTAAAGCGAGTCTGCTTTCACCATCACCATTTGACCATTACTACCCGGAAATGGGAATGGGATTATTCGGCGCGGCCGATTCGGCGCGGCCGTTTCGGCGCCGCCGGTTCGGCGCGAAGACAGTTCGGCGCGGGACAGTTCGGCGCGGGGCAATAATATTACCCGCCTGTTTGGCTAAGTGAATACGTGTATGATCCTTGCCCTCTCGCGCTTCCCATGTAGGTACTTTATAATTCGTTTTTCTGAATTTAATGCTAAAATATACCAATTTAGTTTATTTTGCATCCTATCTAAACTAATCTCATTTATACACTACTTTAAATACCAAATTAATATCAAATTTTCAAAAAGAATAATATTAAATATGCATGCGCCGAACTGTCCTTCGCGCCGAATCGGCTGCGCCGAACTGTCCCCTCGCGCCGAACTGGCGGCGCCGAACCGGCCGCGCCGAACTGTCCTAGACCCAGTGGCGGATCTAGCGGTTGGCGGTCCTGGCGGGCGCCAGGGGCCCCCAGCTTTCAGGGGCTCCCAGCTTCCAGGGGCCTCGAGCCTTTGTAGTAATAAACTAGATCACTTTTTAACATTTATTCACGAAAACAAAGATAACATGAGATCCGCATCTCAAATTTATCGGGCTGCAAGAGAAATTTCTTCTACTTTTCCTAAGGTAGAGATTATTTTGAAAATATTTTTGATAATACCAATATGAAATGCATCCGGTGAAAGATCTTTTTTAGTTTTAAAACGCGACTTTATAACATGACTATTTTTCACTGTTTTTTGAGGTTTGCTTCCAAGGGCCCCGCAGTGGTACCGCCTGGGGCCTCCAAACGGTTTAATCCCCCACTGCCTAGACCCACTGGAAATATCCTGCTACTTAGGTCTGTGCCCTTCTTTTAGCGAGCTATGAACTGTGTCGAATTCGTCGTCACAATTTTGCTCTCCTTTAGGTCTTTTCTGATAATTTAATCATTGATCTTCCACCCAGTGTTTTTTGACTTCATTTATTGAATGCATGCAGGCGCTACGGTTGTCTTCTTATCTTCCTATCTCATTGGTAGAATAAGCTACGAGAACGTCCAATACATGCTTGGTCTTCGTCGACTTGACTTCTTTCTTGCCGATGTTTGATTTGGAAGTCGTAACTTTGTCTTGCCTTGTAACTTGGTTGATGTGTAACTCTCCAATCAATGTGCGATCGACTTTCCGAGTTCTTGAAATCGGGCAGCCACGGCAGTACGGAATGGTCTGACCTGACTGAGAACTTTTTCGCAGCATTGTTATAGTTGAACCAAGAAATTCTGACAGTTTAGGATTAAGGAACATAACAATATGCTAGGCAATTGATTCGTTAATGGTTCTATCGTTGTACGAGGTTTCAGGTTTAGCGCTGTCTGCTGTAAAAGTGGTTACTTTTATCGGACTTAGTTAGAACAGAACCAGACTGGAAATTATTCAATTGTTATGCTAGTTGATAGTAAATAAAGCTAAATTATATACCGTACCGATCCGATATTTTTGACGTGATAAACGTCTTATAAATCAATGTGCGAGCTACTGCGGGCTACTTATCCCAGAAAGCATTGTAACGTTACGCCTGGCCTGACCCATGCGTGGAAGCGAGAGCGAGAACAAGTGACAGAGATCGACCTTCGTTTGGCTTGCGACGCATTGTACGCACACGTATGTTAGCGTTTCGCTTCTGACGCATCTATCTCCCTTTCATTCTGCCTAGCGCTTGGGTCCGCGTGAAAGAGAGACTGCGGCAGCACACAGCTTGGCGTTAACTTATTACCGGCTATTCATAAAGTGAACTGGATATTTCAAGTCAATACCACTGCTTATTACAATCACAATTGCGACAATAAGGTAATTGATTCTTGCATTCTAAGAGTTTGATCAGCTATATAATTTCATATATTTGTTCTTTCATCATTAAAACAACGTAGCATCGGTCAACGAGTGCAGTAATAAAAGGTTATGTTACGATTTCGACTAAAAAATTATTATGAATGATATAAACGATCATGTAAAAAGTCGACTGCTTTCATTTAGTATTCAATGAAAACAATTATCCTGCGCAGTAATTCATGTAAGGTTCAAGATTAATGTTTAACTTCACACATGTCATAACAATGTGTATAAAATGACAGGTTGGACCGGCCAACCGCAGTGCGAAAAAATCTTCTATAATATTGTAACGCGAAAAGTAAACAGCAGCGCGATAGTGTTTACTCTTATCGGACCTCGGCGGCTTACCTCAAAAGAACGCCGCTACGCTAATTGAGCAATAAAATCCGTCTCGAGCCTGCCGCCAACATCTTATTAAAGAAGGAATGATTGTTACCTCTTAGACCTTTCTGGACGTTTCTAAGTAAACATTATTTGGGAAAGGAATGACCTGGAACTATCGCGAATACAATTGAGGTGTATATAAACGGGTTTGCGGTTGGAGATAAGATTAGACGTGAAGCCGCGAGTGAATAAACAAGCCGAAAAAAAACATACAAGTGAAATAAATTAGTTAAGAGTGTGACATAAATTAATTAGTTAGGAAATAGTTAAGTGTGTTATATAAATTAGTTCAGTAATAGTCTAAGATAAATTAAGCAGTGTGTAGTGAATAATTAGGACAGTGTAAATAAATTAGAAATAAATGTTACAATATAAAACTGGTTAACGCGGGCCTTTTAAAACCAGCAAATTAATCAGTGATAATTTAGTGATAATAATTCAATGCAATTCATAAACGTATTCAATTTTTCATCAATGTTTTCTTATGACGTTATCACGTAAAATTATCGTCCGTAAACCGACTTTATAAACAACCAAATTTTTTTTATTGAATGAATTAAACTCATATGCAAACGTATATTACAAGAATAATATAAAAAATTATGATTATTGATAACACATAAAAATATCACATTTTCGAGAAACAATTTTTGGCGTTCTAATTAACAAATAGGTTGTTTATCTCTTATTTTTACTGTGTGACAGTATAATACTTACAACGGAATTTATATACACCTTAAATATTATTGGAAGGTTTCCCTGTACTTCTGTTTCCCTGAAAGTTATATTGTTTTCGTCGCTACTTTCTTCCTGTAATTAATTCAGGTACATTTTTCCTATATTTATTACCTTATTTTGTGATATGATTGTCAGTGGATAGAACCCACTGACCCCTTAGTGGTTCATCGATAAGTGATATCAAGACAAAGTTTATTGTGGTACACAATATTACACAAACTGATTCGATCGACTGACCCGACAGGTCCATAGACTGACTGACAGATCTACTCTGACGGTCCATGATACAAGAGCAGGATCGAAATTGTAACTGGAACCAGAACTCCCCAATTTTAAGCCCTAGTGTTATGAACCACACGGGTATTCATAACACTAGGGACATTTTTAGATATAACAATGTTGATAACTCTTAACAGCGTACTGTTTTTAAAATTCTCTTTAGGTGTATAAGTGTATTGAAGATTGAACATATATTTTTTTGCCCTCAGCTTTTTGTATCATTAAACTTTGGATTGAGGGGGTAATAGATTGTTTTTACTACTGTAGTATATCTTAGAAATTTGGAAAGGAAAAATATTCCCAACTATTTACTAATCATCTTAATAACACAAAACTTCACTTTCTCTTGCTAATATTTTTTGAGTATAAGGGCCTAACGGCATCAATGTAAGCTTCATCGATACCATTGTTTTCCAGGCAAGGCCACAACTTACTTAATGGTACTGTATAATATACCTTTTGCACATCGACAAATACCAAATGAACAGCTCTTCCTCTTTCTACTCGTTTTTCTATCAAATTTTTTATGTACAGATACCATTACTACACGATCTTCCTGCCTTGAATCCATTCTGCTTTTCTGAATCCGTAAACTGCTCCTCAATCCTCAATTCTACATTTTAACACCCTACCATATAGATGTGCCACTGAACACATTTCGCTTATGCCCCCATAATCCCTACAATCTCGCCTGTCTCCGTTTTTAAAGATTGATGTAATTATCCTTTGCCTTTCTGCCTTTCTCCATTCGTTTGGTGGTTCTTCGCCCAATAGACATTTGTTGAAAATTATGGCTAAGAGATCCATAACAGCACGAGGCGCTGCTTTCAACAGTTCGTCGTTTTTATTTCCTGGGCCCGAGGCTCTTTTGTGTTTCATGTAAGGAAATGCTGCTCGTATCTTTTCAGGTGTAATGGGTACCAGGTCTCGTTCTGTCATGTCTGAATCTTCTATGTCGGTATCTTGTCGTCTGGAAATTGGTCGATCTTCAGTTAGCAGTCCTTGGTAATAGTTTTTCCACCCTCGCATGCTAATCAGATTTATTCCTGCTGTATCTTTATTGTTGGTTCTATTTCCTTTCAATATTTTCCATGCTTTCTTTGGCAAAGAAGACCCCATCTTCTTTGGCAATTTGTTTCCTATTGCCTACTCGTATTAATCCATACCGTTCTACTCAGTGGTTCTACTAGCTCCTTGTTTCACAGCTTCGGACCTTTTACACATTAATGTTCGCCGCCACTGACTTTCCGTTGTTTCGTTCCAGACGAGTTCTCCTCGCAGTGCAGCAGCTCTCAGGGCGGCGGCGCCGGCGACCAGTGCCACCCCGACGAGCACCCCGTCCAGCCCGTGGCGACCTGTAGGGCGATCTACGCCTACACCCCGAACATGAACGACGAGCTGCCCCTGCGCCCCGGGGACGTCCTCTCCGTCTACAGGCAACAGGACGACGGCTGGTGGCTGGGGGAGCACGACGGGAACGTCGGAATCTTCCCGGCCACCTACGTCGAGGTTATCAAAGACTGAGCCGAGCGCTAAGGGTTTACTTACGCGTGGAGTAATTGTAAATTGATGACGCAGCCTAATCTGATGGTTTTTGACTTGCTAGGCACGTTTGTCAGTCGTGGAAGTTGGTTTTCCTTGTTCCTATCCTTCGGTTAAATTTTTAAAGCCGCTGCTGATTTGTTGTCTCTCATTGATGCTTTTTGACATTGTTATTTTGTAACCAAATCAATGGTGGTTTTTATAAATGCAAAAAGAGATTAATAAATTAACCGCTCTAATAGCAAAACACTACTAGGGGAATATTTAAAAAAAATACTGAAACATTTTTCTGAATTGTTTTGTGAATATTGCTCTATCAAAAAATGTTTTGTAAAAACGTTTGTTTAAAATATTTAAAAAGATTTAATTGACACATTTTTTTGCAATATTTTGAAAACGTTTTTGGAATTCAATAAATAATTTGAGACAGTGTACTGTAACTAGCACCCTGATAGACACCTCGATATATCAGTTGGTCACTTGATTAAATTGCTGTCGCTAAAAATTGCTCAAACCAGTTCAGACTATACAAAAGAGGTAATAAAAACGAAATACAGCTTTTTCAACGTATAAATCATAAGAAAAACTCGAACGACGTTTTAGATTTAGACGATGTTTCAGAAATGTTTCCGAATGTCTTCAAACATTTTTTGGAAACAGAGAAAACCTCATTTTAAAAGTTCCATTCAAAGTTTTATAGAGTTATTTGGCAAATATTTTCAACACACGTTTAAGAACACGTAACTGTTTTCTGTTTCGTAATTCTGTTTTAACAGCTTTAAACGAACCATCATTCAGCTGTGACCACAAACATTCTCCACAGGTATTTCAATAAAATTTAGAGAGTGTTTCTTAAAGAGATTGATCATAATATCAAAATATCTTGTTATTAGAGTGATACATTTAAACTGATATTATATTTATTTACTTTTATTTTCCACTGTTACTGATTTTTAGTTCTTCCTACTTGCTTCAAACGGCAAATTGGAACAGCCAACCAATGTGGGAAGAGAAAGGCATGAAAGAGAGAAAGATCAGTTAATTAACTGATAAGAAACAACATCAATTCTTTCGTTCTTCACAATGACAGACGATTCCGAAGTGTATTAATAATAATGTTAAATAATTAAGGGCTAAATAAATCACCAGTAGGTAAATGACATTTCTATTCTATTAAAATTGTCCCACAAAACACTTTTTATTTCCTAGTCGCTGAATATTATTACACAGTACTGTCCTCAAGTTATTAATGCAGCTATAATGATAAATATTTTAAACTGCAGTATTGAAATACTCTCCATTTCTAGGGTGCAAGGTCTAACTCTTCTCCCTTAAATCCTTAAACATTGTCTAAAGTTCAAAGCAACCTTAAATCATGCTTAAGTTTCCATGGTAATAACAATATTTCACCAATATAGATTGTTTAAAATTGAGTCCATAAGTCTTAGGTAAAAATTGCCATTTTATCTTTCGTTTTTTACGTGTACTATCTGATTAAGGTTAAATTTTCGTAGTTGCTAGTCAAAAGCCTTTAGAATAAGTGAGTAAATTTCGTCGGATTGTGTAATATGGGTCTAATGCTGTATAGCTTTTAGTGATGACAGATTGAAACTGATTATTTGCAGAGTGAAAAGAGAAAAGTAAGTTTTTTTGCATACTGGAATTACAGCTTTTAACCATAATACAAAGGTGTTTTTTTTAAATTCGTGCGAAATTATGTTCCAAAAACGTTTTGTGTGTTTTAAATTTGGTCATCTATTTAACATTTGCGCACACTTCTGAAATTATTATAGTAGATATTAATATACCGGGTGGTTTTAAATAGTAATTGTGTTGAGGCCTCGATTTGTATTTTGCACGCATTTCAATGTATTTTTTCGAATATTTTGTTCTAGTGTATATGGCATGAATTAGTACTGTGATAGTAAAATATCCAATATGACATTTAACCTTTTCCAACTACAGAAAGTGGTTAATTTTAACAGCAGATATTTGGACAAGTGTTGTTTTGTCACACTCTTCTGTGCTATTGTTAGTACTTTTGTTTCACTCTGTATGTAAATAAGTCTCCCGACAACTCGTTCTTCTGCATCATAATTATTATTAGTCTCAAATATGTTTAAAAATGTATATATGTATGTATGAATTATCCATCTAGCATTTATAAAAGGAACTCTGTATAAAGATGTGTATTTATGTACATTTTAAGATTCATTCGAAAGATTGTTCATTTTTTTAACAAACACTATTATATTTTGTTTGTAATGATATTAAATATTTTTAACATTAATAATTAGTATTCAATTATTTTCTTTAAGTTTTAAATTGTACGAACTTTTTCACTGCTAATATGCCGCAGATCAATTCAGAGGTTCAAAAAATCGATATCTTCAGCGACTTCAGCCATTATTAATCTGAAAGAGCTTTTGTAGGGTCTCTATCCACTTGCACCTGGTATGGGACAATTCAGTTTTGATTTCTGGATCCCCTCTGGGATCCAACAAAGTTCTAAAATATCGTGACACCCAGCGCTATGAAGTATTCATGAGGATGCGCTTAGTGGTAGTACAAGAATTCTTGTGGTGGTAGTTCATGTGGAGGAAAGAAATGCGAAAAACTGAAGGTGAAAAACATTACGTTTCATTTAATACAATATAGATACATAGAAGGTCACCCCTTTTGGCTAAGTGGTGGAAATGTTGGACGAGGTGGCTCCGAGGTATGCTTCGTCCAGTCCCAACTGGAACGGCAACAAAAACACTTAATGTCTTTTTAAGTAGTGAAGAGCGATGACGCCTTGTCATGGGCGTATCATTACGAATAATAACTAACAATGAATTCACTTCCAAATCGCACAAACAAATGGCACACACATTCACACACCACTGCTTTCTCGAATATAAGTACGGAAGAAGACATCACAAGGAAAGCACACGTGGCCGCTGTGTTATGGTCCAGTGGACCATCCAGTATCTGTAGAGTCTCGCGTACTTCCTCGTACACGATTTCACTGATCGACTGTACACCTGCACCTTAGAAGAAGAAGAAGATACAAACGAAGTGCCGCTGTCGTAAAAAAAATTGCGGTCCAATGTACCCTTTAGTTCCTTATCTGTACATATCCATACATTCACATATATGATTTCACTTGGGCAACTGAACACCTGCATTTTAAAAATTCCAGTGCGTTTGTGAATAAGCAAAAAAGATAAGTCCCATGGTTTTATATAGAGACAACGGGCTCTTTTCGAATGTCCTCGGTAAATTCAGATTTTATTGAGTGTTCCAATTGCTACTGGTTAGAGTATACATAGAAGGTACCTATTGGCAGAGGCGTAGTGTGAATTTCAGTCACCCGGGGCGTAGGCCGAATTCGCCGCCCCCTTATTTAGGTCTTTGAACCCAAAGGATTCAAAAATTTTCGAAAATTCTAAAGAGTTTCTTGGCAAAAATCAGTTTGTTATTGTGTACTGTACAGGACTTAAATATAGAACTATTGTATGCCTGCTTTAAAATACAATAAACATATATGTTGCAAAAGTCCTCCCACATATCCTATTTATTATTATACAGGATGTTTCGGTATTAGACCGACAAAATTTAACAGATTTTTATCTCTATTGAAAAATATAAAAGTTATTATAAACTTAGGCCCGGAATAGTTTCATTTCAAAAATTCAGGGTGTTCAAATTTTAGGTCTTTTTCGATTTTTGCGTTTTACTCAAAATTACTTTACGTTTGGTCCATGTATTTCTGTTGAAGGTATTGAAGGTATCTAGGTATTGCTGTATCAATAAAATAACCCAGTTATAATTAATGGTGGTACTTTTTGGGGATTTTTTTTTTTGGGAAGCGATGATCATATTGCAATTCAGACAACACCACAGCTACAAAATAAAAAAAATGGTAGGACAAATTGGAAGTTAATGCTGATTCTGTTAGTACGAGCAAAGCGACTCTAATTCGCTTTTAGGGTAATTTGGCCAAAAAAACAAGATATTCGAATTTGAAATTAGAAATAAAATGGATTTTTTTTATTTCGCATACAGAAATGCATAAAAAGGAAGCTTCTAAAAATCCACATATATTGTGACCTTCGTATCTCTGTTATTTGCCTAAGTTTGCCTTAGTTGCCTAAGAATTTGACCTTAAAGACTGTCTGAGATAAATAATTACAATATTTCATAATTTTTAAAGTTCTATCACTCTTTTTGCAATACTTTTTAAGCATCGAAGTAATATCGTTTTTCGCCGATTTTCTTAATAATAATAATTTTTTTTACTCGAACTCCAAAATAAAGCTATTTGAGATAGGTGTTATTTTCATGTCCCTATAGCACTTCTAAAGGATAACATTACTCTTAGGGCTCATAACATTTTCCCTAGGTTGCAGTGATACAAAAAAATTATGTTTTCCATAAAATGCCCTATTCATTTCACGTTTTCACGCCCTATTTTTGCACGTTTATTTCAAACGGGCCCAATTGTAAGTGTGACAAAACTATGAAAAGAAATGGTTCAAATTTTTAGTTCAGATTACAAGATTACCTATTAATACCTATTGTGAAATTTTGAAGCCCACGTCATTACATATGGGTACAATTCCGAGTGCTATCTGTCTGATCCATCTAAGAACTTTTTAACTGTTTCTCCTATTTAGGCTTCTCCATTTAATCCTCTGATATCCCACGTATCTCATTTTTACTTATTTTTTTTTATAGAGCGTGCACTAAAGTATCATAACGGTGGAGAGATGAAGGATTGGTATATGGTACAAAAATGACCCGGCAGTGATGTGGCAATGGAATAGCAGCCTAGTAGATTAAAGTATTTGAATGAGTACTGTAATGGCAAGTGAAATAGCATCTAATGTTTCAGTTATAAGAATGTATTTCTCAGAGAATGAGGGTGCTCCGGTAGATACTTACAACTTGCTAACTTAAATGCTCATAATCGAGAGAAGAACGAAAAATTTAGTGGTGTTCATCCTCTCTAGCAGCTAAATAAACAATTGGGAATATTAATGTTCACGAACACGATTCGAACCTAGATGATCGTCAATTTAAATTTTCTATCGAGTGAAGAAGAAGACGCTTTGCAAATTACTTAAAAACCTTATGGCCTTATGCTTCAAAAATGGGTTCAAATTTTAGGAAATGTGTTTCTCCCAAAGGAAGACTTCTAATAACTTTGAGGTTAGGTAGTAAACCAGTAATAACCAAATTTATTAACGGAACACCTTCAATTTTTTTAAATTATTCATTCATTCCATATGCATATTTGATATTTGATAGTTGGTCTTGAGCGGATTCTGAATGAAGTTGGAGAGAAAATTTCTCATTGAAAATAAGTTGATGATGAAGTAGCTGTTGTACCTCGAAATGCATTAAGTTAGTCTTTACAAAGTCACTTGAGATGCAATGGAAAATGCAGACGTACTGAGCTCATTCAAAAAGTATTTTTTGCACTTACAGTCTAATCTACAGCATGGTATTTATTTTCGATATTTCTTGAGATCATTATACCTATCCTATACCCTTATATAATTTGGTTGTAGTTGCCCACAAAAAGCGCAAACACACGCAAGTCACAAGACAACGAATGCAAATCGTGTAGATGTAGAGGCGGCGTCTTTTATAAACTCATGTGGAACGGTTATTATTTAGCTGTCTCATCTGTGTTTGGAAATTAGTCCGTTCACCATTTTCCCCACTTATTCCCACCTTATATTTTCGTTTCTGTTTATGTGTAATTGTTTTAAAGTAAGGCAGTAGGCTCAATAAGACTGTACGTCAGCATCATTACTGGTTTAAGCAATTGGTGGTCTATACCATACTATCATATTCAAAATGAACTTCACTTTTTTAACATCGGTCCAGAACTCTCCCAGAAAATTATAAAAAAAATAAGTTTTTTGTCTAAATTTATATAAACATTAATAGTTTTTTTCACAACCAATAAATAAAATTGTATACCAGGATAATGGCCTTGCACACAATAATTTTTTTTAGACTTTCGATGGAAGATGGTAATAAATTTCTGTTTCCCGAATGATAGTTGATGATTGAATGATCAAGGAATAATTTTTAAAATGAATTTCAAGTGTTAACCGATTCTGTCATATTTCATAGAATATTTAAAAATGTTTTTTGTTGTTTAAAAGGATTTTTTCAGCGGTGCAGTGACTCAATACACAATTTTATTTATTTGTTGTGAAAGGAGTTATGACGGTCTATAAGTTTGGAGCGAAAAAACTTGATTTTTACCATTTCCTCGAAAACTTCTGGGCCGATTATGAGAAATTAAAATTCATTTTTAAGGGGGCGAGTCAACTTACGAAAGCTTTAGTGTTGAGAATAATTAGGTAGTACGTATATGAATTTAGAGATATTAAACAAACAGTTTTTTTCGATTTTTAAATATTTTTTATAACAATATTCGACAAATGAGGTTTTCTACACAACATATGACATTTTGTTCATCAGCTTCAAACCTAACCAAAACCGTCGAGAAACTTGTATTACGAACTTGTCACGTAATTCCCAACGGCTCTTGGCCTAAAAAGAATCAAAAACAAAAATTACCAAAATTAATATACAATCAAAGATCAGGTGAGACACAATTATACAAAAAAAAATAACTCAATCAACACTTTAAAATTGTTCGTTCATCAAAATTTAATAAAGCCGTCAATAAGAGTACCACAAAAAATAAGAGACAAAACCAATAGAATTTTATTTATCACCCTATTTTTCGGAAGAGAGTATTCTTCGTGTGATGTTTAGTCCAGTCGGCTTAGATATTGGTGTGGATGCTGCTTGATGTAAACCATATTTCTTTGAAATTGCTTTAAAAAAATGTGTAGAATTAGAATATCAATAACGTGCAATAATTTGTTTGAATAAATGAGAACTGCAAATTCACTCAATTCCTCTCCAGAAATCAAGCGCAACTTGAAAACGAAGGCTGGGCCGAAAAAATATGACTATTATAAATCCACCGAGAAGAAAACTTCCATGAAACACAAACGTCGAAATTCAAAGCGCGCGACCAGCTAGCGAATAAGTACAGGGTCGCATTAAGAATGATCGCCTTGACTATAATTTATCTATTACTAAGATTTTACTAAGGATGTTCATTTCTTTCTTTTCTGTATACATTTAAAATAATGGTTTTCTCCCCGCAGCTTAAGTATGTTCCAGGTCTCTTTTTGGGAGGCGAGCAGGGAAGGTGTCTTTTCATAATTGCAATAGATCACAGAAATATGTTTATACAAATTTATATCAAAAACTGGAATAACAAAAGCGATACGTTAAAATAAACCATCAACTAAAAGTCCACTATCACCGTCAACGACTTTCCTGAACGCTTGTAAACAAACAACCATAGATCTGACAACTAAACTTGTTAATTTCACTGAACCGACTCTGTACATCAACAATTCCCGCCAAAAGTTTTATGACTTTTCCACCAATAGCAAACGACGTGTATTAGGTGTTGTCTAACTTTACTACCTTTTCTTGTTTCATGGATGTTTTGTTCTCAGTGGATTTACTATAATTATTTCTTGTTTATTTTGAATGTTTACTCAAGGTGAGTCTATTGCTTATTTAAAAATAGCGATATTTACATTGTAAAATGGCAAAAACCACTTAAAAATAAATTTTCAACAATCTTATAAACAATACAATAGAAAGGCACAATTATTTGGTTACTTGTGTTAAATTTATAAGATTAACTAAAAATGATAGAAATCAATAAGATTGCAATGTAACTTGTAAATATTTCTTTGGCGGGATACTAACCACTTACCCAAGGATTTCCAAGGCACGAATCTCATATCTCCTCTCATGTGTGGATCCTGGAGGCACGTCATGTTTTTCCTCGCCATGCAAAAGACATCAACAATCTAGGATTCCTTTAAGTGATTAAAAATTAACCCTAAGACTCAAAGCTTTGAACTGACGTTCCAGTGTAAATTTGAATTGCCACACAGAATCAATGTAATTGGGAAAAAATTCACAAAATTCACTCTCACAATCACAATCACAGTAACATTCTTAACAGTAACTACCAGAATTACACCATTAATCATCTCGACACCTAATAATGCTTATCTTATGATGATTTTATTTTAACGGGCCTTTTTGCACATTTATTGTTCTAGACGGCGATTCCCATCTCGGCACAAGAAGCAGGTAAACGATAAAATTATACCCCAACTCGGCATACATCTAGGCAGGTACTCCATTTTACAGTGCCCATCTCGGCATAGGGTGATGCCAATAGGGTAATCCTTGCCCCCTTGTGTTTCCAACGTACTTTCGAGCGTATCACATAACGTTCACTCGTATACGGTGTGCTGCGTATACTAGGTTTCTCAAATACTATGAATTTTGCGCAACAGTCAAGTACCATTATTTCTCGACAATACCGTATTATCAAGAAGGTACCTGCCTAGATTTATGCCGAGTTATTGAGAGAATATTGTAATGTGTATTATACTTTAACCAGTAGCAATTGAAACACACTACAAAATCTGAATTTACCGAGGACATTCGAGAAGAGCCCGTTATCTCTATACAAAACACATGGGACTTATTTCTTTGCTTATTCAGAAACGCGCTGGTATATTTTAAAATGCAGGTGTACGTATTTGTGCAGTCGCCCAAGTGAAATCGTATGTGTGAATGTATGGATATCTACAGACAAAGAATTAAAGGGTCCATTGGGTCGTAAAATTTTTTTACCACAGCGGTATTTCGTTTGTGTCTTCTTCGTCTTCTATGGAGCAGGTGTTTTTCTTCTTCGGCATTTATACTCGAGAAGCAGTGTTGTGTGTATGTGTGTGCCATTTATTTATACTATTTGAAAGTGAATTCATTGTTAGAGTTATTATCCGTATTGATACGCCCATGGACGACCAGGCGGCACCACTTAAAAAGCCATTAAGTGTTTTTGTTACCGTTCCAGTTCGGATTGGACAAAGTATACCTGCTCGATCCGTTGTGCCGAGATGGGTATATTAGAAATGGACAGGCAATGTGTCGTAAAATTGATCGCAATAAAATGTGCCGAGATGGGATACAGCCAAATCGTTCCTTAATACGTAATATTAGATTTTTGCTTCTAATAACACTTATACGACAGATATTTTTGGCTTCTGACTTGTTCTCGAAAGTTTTCTAATCGTTGAATATTCCTAACAGTGAATAGCAGTTTAATGTAATAAAATAATCCACGCGAATACGTTTATAAGCGTCTCACTTTATGGTTATGTCATCTAAATCGTTAAAAGCTGCTTATTCTTTCCGAACACACAACCAGCAGAAAGTGGTGCCAACTGCAAAGTTTAAATGTTTAATAACTGAACTTTCAGGCCAAGAGTTTTCGAACATACCAAATATAATAGAAAGAACCTTTTAAAACGATATGCCAAGACAGACCAAGAAACTCAGAAAACTTGCCAGCGACTGCCTAAAGCATCTTCTATTGTTTAAGGAGGAAACGACAATTGTCTTTCTGGGCCATTTCCTACATGGACGTTTGGACTAGAAATTGAAACAGCTGAACAAATAACATAGAATCCAACTAGAAAGAAGGTGCCTACTAGGCTAAAAGCATTAGAAGTCAAAACAAAGTGCATTAGATACAATTAAGTTTGTGGAGGTCGGTTATGAGTTAGATCGTTGATTGAAGAGGTTAGGTTAGGTTAGATGGAGGAGCAAACAGAAATGACCGTTTCACTCCATTTGTATGAAATACGTTGCTTAAGTAAAAAATATTAAAAAAGCGTTATCGATCAGAAATTTCCCAGATTGCAGAATATTCTTTAGACATCCATTGCAGTTCGAAGAAATCTGAAGAATTTAAGAAGCACGATAAAATCGTTACATAAGACTGCATCGTGTTTACTTCACTTTCTACTGGAAACTCAGCCATTATGGGATTCTTCCTCATAAGATTAACAATTTCATTATCCTTGAATTGTGTGGGTATTACGTGTACGTAAGCAGGTATTTTCTGAAGATTATAAATTCTTATTTTTACGACTAAATTGGCCATTTCTAAGAATTCAAATAATTACTCAACGATAATTAACATTGCCATTTCACGACAAACGCATCTCACAAATAAAATAATTCCAAGTAGGAGATATTTGTTGTTTAAATAAATAGAGCTGTGGCGCAAGTCATAGAATTTGTGTGGGGATGGCGCGCAGCGCACTAAAATACGAAAATTTATTTCAAAATTGAATTCGACCCGAACGAAAAGGGATAAGGACAGAAGAAACCTAAAAAATACGAAGAACATAATTTTCATTATAAAAATAAATATTGGTATGTAGAGGTTTTTTACTTTGGCATTAATTTCGATAATGAATTTTGAAACACTAATACCAGTAAACTGTTAGATCCTCAGGTATTGCCCTTGCCCTGGCCCTTGCATATTCGAAATTCAACAAAACACAACCTTTCTTTTTCATACTATTCTCACTTATAGATACATGTAAAATATTGAAATCGGGTGTACCTTTCGAATTTGAGTTATAGCATTTCTAGATGTTTTAACGTTTCTTGAATTCAAATACATATTAGATGCAAATCAATGCGACATGTTCAAAAGTTTTGTGTTAAAATGATCAGCCAAGACTACCCTTTTGCTATATATAAATATATATATATATATATATATATATTTATTAGTGAAATTAACGACGGAACAAATGTACAGGAGAAAATTCACGACTTACCCGTCTAAACCCGTTATGAAACGATAACCACCGACACGTGTTTCTGCTTATTAGCTTCGTCAGGGTGGTATAACCAAGCTCTGAATGATAACGATGTTTGACACTTGGAAAAAAATTATACAACTCAAAAAGAACGTCAACAATTGACAGCAAAGCACATTTGCGCCTAACATAGGAAAGACTCTCCATTCGAGAGCAACAAACCGTCTGTGACGCGGAGGCCAGCTAAAGCCAACTGTCACGAATCTTTGGTCAGTAAAGGAATTTATTAGTGAAATTAACGACGGAACAAATGTACAGGAGAAAATTCACGACTTACCCGTCTAAACCCGTTATGAAACGATAACCACCGACACGTGTTTCTGCTTATTAGCTTCGTCAGGGTGGTATAACCAAGCTCTGAATGATAACGATGTTTGACACTTGGAAAAAAATTATACAACTCAAAAAGAACGTCAACAATTGACAGCAAAGCACATTTGCGCCTAACATAGGAAAGACTCTCCATTCGAGAGCAACAAACCGTCTGTGACGCGGAGGCCAGCTAAAGCCAACTGTCACGAATCTTTGGTCAGTAAAGGAATTTATTAGTGAAATTAACGACGGAACAAATGTACAGGAGAAAATTCACGACTTACCCGTCTAAACCCGTTATGAAACGATAACCACCGACACGTGTTTCTGCTTATTAGCTTCGTCAGGGTGGTATAACCAAGCTCTGAATGATAACGATGTTTGACACTTGGAAAAAAATTATACAACTCAAAAAGAACGTCAACAATTGACAGCAAAGCACATTTGCGCCTAACATAGGAAAGACTCTCCATTCGAGAGCAACAAACCGTCTGTGACGCGGAGGCCAGCTAAAGCCAACTGTCACGAATCTTTGGTCAGTAAAGGAATTTATTAGTGAAATTAACGACGGAACAAATGTACAGGAGAAAATTCACGACTTACCCGTCTAAACCCGTTATGAAACGATAACCACCGACACGTGTTTCTGCTTATTAGCTTCGTCAGGGTGGTATAACCAAGCTCTGAATGATAACGATGTTTGACACTTGGAAAAAAATTATACAACTCAAAAAGAACGTCAACAATTGACAGCAAAGCACATTTGCGCCTAACATAGGAAAGACTCTCCATTCGAGAGCAACAAACCGTCTGTGACGCGGAGGCCAGCTAAAGCCAACTGTCACGAATCTTTGGTCAGTAAAGGAATTTATTAGTGAAATTAACGACGGAACAAATGTACAGGAGAAAATTCACGACTTACCCGTCTAAACCCGTTATGAAACGATAACCACCGACACGTGTTTCTGCTTATTAGCTTCGTCAGGGTGGTATAACCAAGCTCTGAATGATAACGATGTTTGACACTTGGAAAAAAAATTATACAACTCAAAAAGAACGTCAACAATTGACAGCAAAGCACATTTGCGCCTAACATAGGAAAGACTCTCCATTCGAGAGCAACAAACCGTCTGTGACGCGGAGGCCAGTTAAAGCCAACTGTCACGAATCTTTGGTCAGTAAAGGAATTTATTAGTGAAATTAACGACGGAACAAATGTACAGGAGAAAATTCACGACTTACCCGTCTAAACCCGTTATGAAACGATAACCACCGACACGTGTTTCTGCTTATTAGCTTCGTCAGGGTGGTATAACCAAGCTCTGAATGATAACGATGTTTGACACTTGGAAAAAAATTATACAACTCAAAAAGAACGTCAACAATTGACAGCAAAGCACATTTGCGCCTAACATAGGAAAGACTCTCCATTCGAGAGCAACAAACCGTCTGTGACGCGGAGGCCAGCTAAAGCCAACTGTCACGAATCTTTGGTCAGTAAAGGAATTTATTAGTGAAATTAACGACGGAACAAATGTACAGGAGAAAATTCACGACTTACCCGTCTAAACCCGTTATGAAACGATAACCACCGACACGTGTTTCTGCTTATTAGCTTCGTCAGGGTGGTATAACCAAGCTCTGAATGATAACGATGTTTGACACTTGGAAAAAAATTATACAACTCAAAAAGAACGTCAACAATTGACAGCAAAGCACATTTGCGCCTAACATAGGAAAGACTCTCCATTCGAGAGCAACAAACCGTCTGTGACGCGGAGGCCAGCTAAAGCCAACTGTCACGAATCTTTGGTCAGTAAAGGAATTTATTAGTGAAATTAACGACGGAACAAATGTACAGGAGAAAATTCACGACTTACCCGTCTAAACCCGTTATGAAACGATAACCACCGACACGTGTTTCTGCTTATTAGCTTCGTCAGGGTGGTATAACCAAGCTCTGAATGATAACGATGTTTGACACTTGGAAAAAAATTATACAACTCAAAAAGAACGTCAACAATTGACAGCAAAGCACATTTGCGCCTAACATAGGAAAGACTCTCCATTCGAGAGCAACAAACCGTCTGTGACGCGGAGGCCAGCTAAAGCCAACTGTCACGAATCTTTGGTCAGTAAAGGAATTTATTAGTGAAATTAACGACGGAACAAATGTACAGGAGAAAATTCACGACTTACCCGTCTAAACCCGTTATGAAACGATAACCACCGACACGTGTTTCTGCTTATTAGCTTCGTCAGGGTGGTATAACCAAGCTCTGAATGATAACGATGTTTGACACTTGGAAAAAAATTATACAACTCAAAAAGAACGTCAACAATTGACAGCAAAGCACATTTGCGCCTAACATAGGAAAGACTCTCCATTCGAGAGCAACAAACCGTCTGTGACGCGGAGGCCAGCTAAAGCCAACTGTCACGAATCTTTGGTCAGTAAAGGAATTTATTAGTGAAATTAACGACGGAACAAATGTACAGGAGAAAATTCACGACTTACCCGTCTAAACCCGTTATGAAACGATAACCACCGACACGTGTTTCTGCTTATTAGCTTCGTCAGGGTGGTATAACCAAGCTCTGAATGATAACGATGTTTGACACTTGGAAAAAAATTATACAACTCAAAAAGAACGTCAACAATTGACAGCAAAGCACATTTGCGCCTAACATAGGAAAGACTCTCCATTCGAGAGCAACAAACCGTCTGTGACGCGGAGGCCAGCTAAAGCCAACTGTCACGAATCTTTGGTCAGTAAAGGAATTTATTAGTGAAATTAACGACGGAACAAATGTACAGGAGAAAATTCACGACTTACCCGTCTAAACCCGTTATGAAACGATAACCACCGACACGTGTTTCTGCTTATTAGCTTCGTCAGGGTGGTATAACCAAGCTCTGAATGATAACGATGTTTGACACTTGGAAAAAAAATTATACAACTCAAAAAGAACGTCAACAATTGACAGCAAAGCACATTTGCGCCTAACATAGGAAAGACTCTCCATTCGAGAGCAACAAACCGTCTGTGACGCGGAGGCCAGTTAAAGCCAACTGTCACGAATCTTTGGTCAGTAAAGGAATTTATTAGTGAAATTAACGACGGAACAAATGTACAGGAGAAAATTCACGACTTACCCGTCTAAACCCGTTATGAAACGATAACCACCGACACGTGTTTCTGCTTATTAGCTTCGTCAGGGTGGTATAACCAAGCTCTGAATGATAACGATGTTTGACACTTGGAAAAAAATTATACAACTCAAAAAGAACGTCAACAATTGACAGCAAAGCACATTTGCGCCTAACATAGGAAAGACTCTCCATTCGAGAGCAACAAACCGTCTGTGACGCGGAGGCCAGCTAAAGCCAACTGTCACGAATCTTTGGTCAGTAAAGGAATTTATTAGTGAAATTAACGACGGAACAAATGTACAGGAGAAAATTCACGACTTACCCGTCTAAACCCGTTATGAAACGATAACCACCGACACGTGTTTCTGCTTATTAGCTTCGTCAGGGTGGTATAACCAAGCTCTGAATGATAACGATGTTTGACACTTGGAAAAAAATTATACAACTCAAAAAGAACGTCAACAATTGACAGCAAAGCACATTTGCGCCTAACATAGGAAAGACTCTCCATTCGAGAGCAACAAACCGTCTGTGACGCGGAGGCCAGCTAAAGCCAACTGTCACGAATCTTTGGTCAGTAAAGGAATTTATTAGTGAAATTAACGACGGAACAAATGTACAGGAGAAAATTCACGACTTACCCGTCTAAACCCGTTATGAAACGATAACCACCGACACGTGTTTCTGCTTATTAGCTTCGTCAGGGTGGTATAACCAAGCTCTGAATGATAACGATGTTTGACACTTGGAAAAAAAATTATACAACTCAAAAAGAACGTCAACAATTGACAGCAAAGCACATTTGCGCCTAACATAGGAAAGACTCTCCATTCGAGAGCAACAAACCGTCTGTGACGCGGAGGCCAGTTAAAGCCAACTGTCACGAATCTTTGGTCAGTAAAGGAATTTATTAGTGAAATTAACGACGGAACAAATGTACAGGAGAAAATTCACGACTTACCCGTCTAAACCCGTTATGAAACGATAACCACCGACACGTGTTTCTGCTTATTAGCTTCGTCAGGGTGGTATAACCAAGCTCTGAATGATAACGATGTTTGACACTTGGAAAAAAAATTATACAACTCAAAAAGAACGTCAACAATTGACAGCAAAGCACATTTGCGCCTAACATAGGAAAGACTCTCCATTCGAGAGCAACAAACCGTCTGTGACGCGGAGGCCAGTTAAAGCCAACTGTCACGAATCTTTGGTCAGTAAAGGAATTTATTAGTGAAATTAACGACGGAACAAATGTACAGGAGAAAATTCACGACTTACCCGTCTAAACCCGTTATGAAACGATAACCACCGACACGTGTTTCTGCTTATTAGCTTCGTCAGGGTGGTATAACCAAGCTCTGAATGATAACGATGTTTGACACTTGGAAAAAAATTATACAACTCAAAAAGAACGTCAACAATTGACAGCAAAGCACATTTGCGCCTAACATAGGAAAGACTCTCCATTCGAGAGCAACAAACCGTCTGTGACGCGGAGGCCAGCTAAAGCCAACTGTCACGAATCTTTGGTCAGTAAAGGAATTTATTAGTGAAATTAACGACGGAACAAATGTACAGGAGAAAATTCACGACTTACCCGTCTAAACCCGTTATGAAACGATAACCACCGACACGTGTTTCTGCTTATTAGCTTCGTCAGGGTGGTATAACCAAGCTCTGAATGATAACGATGTTTGACACTTGGAAAAAAATTATACAACTCAAAAAGAACGTCAACAATTGACAGCAAAGCACATTTGCGCCTAACATAGGAAAGACTCTCCATTCGAGAGCAACAAACCGTCTGTGACGCGGAGGCCAGCTAAAGCCAACTGTCACGAATCTTTGGTCAGTAAAGGAATTTATTAGTGAAATTAACGACGGAACAAATGTACAGGAGAAAATTCACGACTTACCCGTCTAAACCCGTTATGAAACGATAACCACCGACACGTGTTTCTGCTTATTAGCTTCGTCAGGGTGGTATAACCAAGCTCTGAATGATAACGATGATAACGGGTTTAGACGGGTAAGTCGTGAATTTTCTCCTGTACATTTGTTCCGTCGTTAATTTCACTAATAAATTCCTTTACTGACCAAAGATTCGTGACAGTTGGCTTTAGCTGGCCTCCGCGTCACAGACGGTTTGTTGCTCTCGAATGGAGAGTCTTTCCTATGTTAGGCGCAAATGTGCTTTGCTGTCAATTGTTGACGTTCTTTTTGAGTTGTATAATTTTTTTCCAAGTGTCAAACATCGTTATCATTCAGAGCTTGGTTATACCACCCTGACGAAGCTAATAAGCAGAAACACGTGTCGGTGGTTATCGTTTCATAACGGGTTTAGACGGGTAAGTCGTGAATTTTCTCCTGTACATTTGTTCCGTCGTTAATTTCACTAATAAATTCCTTTACTGACCAAAGATTCGTGACAGTTGGCTTTAGCTGGCCTCCGCGTCACAGACGGTTTGTTGCTCTCGAATGGAGAGTCTTTCCTATGTTAGGCGCAAATGTGCTTTGCTGTCAATTGTTGACGTTCTTTTTGAGTTGTATAATTTTTTTCCAAGTGTCAAACATCGTTATCATTCAGAGCTTGGTTATACCACCCTGACGAAGCTAATAAGCAGAAACACGTGTCGGTGGTTATCGTTTCATAACGGGTTTAGACGGGTAAGTCGTGAATTTTCTCCTGTACATTTGTTCCGTCGTTAATTTCACTAATAAATTCCTTTACTGACCAAAGATTCGTGACAGTTGGCTTTAGCTGGCCTCCGCGTCACAGACGGTTTGTTGCTCTCGAATGGAGAGTCTTTCCTATGTTAGGCGCAAATGTGCTTTGCTGTCAATTGTTGACGTTCTTTTTGAGTTGTATAATTTTTTTCCAAGTGTCAAACATCGTTATCATTCAGAGCTTGGTTATACCACCCTGACGAAGCTAATAAGCAGAAACACGTGTCGGTGGTTATCGTTTCATAACGGGTTTAGACGGGTAAGTCGTGAATTTTCTCCTGTACATTTGTTCCGTCGTTAATTTCACTAATAAATTCCTTTACTGACCAAAGATTCGTGACAGTTGGCTTTAGCTGGCCTCCGCGTCACAGACGGTTTGTTGCTCTCGAATGGAGAGTCTTTCCTATGTTAGGCGCAAATGTGCTTTGCTGTCAATTGTTGACGTTCTTTTTGAGTTGTATAATTTTTTTCCAAGTGTCAAACATCGTTATCATTCAGAGCTTGGTTATACCACCCTGACGAAGCTAATAAGCAGAAACACGTGTCGGTGGTTATCGTTTCATAACGGGTTTAGACGGGTAAGTCGTGAATTTTCTCCTGTACATTTGTTCCGTCGTTAATTTCACTAATAAATTCCTTTACTGACCAAAGATTCGTGACAGTTGGCTTTAGCTGGCCTCCGCGTCACAGACGGTTTGTTGCTCTCGAATGGAGAGTCTTTCCTATGTTAGGCGCAAATGTGCTTTGCTGTCAATTGTTGACGTTCTTTTTGAGTTGTATAATTTTTTTCCAAGTGTCAAACATCGTTATCATTCAGAGCTTGGTTATACCACCCTGACGAAGCTAATAAGCAGAAACACGTGTCGGTGGTTATCGTTTCATAACGGGTTTAGACGGGTAAGTCGTGAATTTTCTCCTGTACATTTGTTCCGTCGTTAATTTCACTAATAAATTCCTTTACTGACCAAAGATTCGTGACAGTTGGCTTTAGCTGGCCTCCGCGTCACAGACGGTTTGTTGCTCTCGAATGGAGAGTCTTTCCTATGTTAGGCGCAAATGTGCTTTGCTGTCAATTGTTGACGTTCTTTTTGAGTTGTATAATTTTTTTCCAAGTGTCAAACATCGTTATCATTCAGAGCTTGGTTATACCACCCTGACGAAGCTAATAAGCAGAAACACGTGTCGGTGGTTATCGTTTCATAACGGGTTTAGACGGGTAAGTCGTGAATTTTCTCCTGTACATTTGTTCCGTCGTTAATTTCACTAATAAATTCCTTTACTGACCAAAGATTCGTGACAGTTGGCTTTAGCTGGCCTCCGCGTCACAGACGGTTTGTTGCTCTCGAATGGAGAGTCTTTCCTATGTTAGGCGCAAATGTGCTTTGCTGTCAATTGTTGACGTTCTTTTTGAGTTGTATAATTTTTTTCCAAGTGTCAAACATCGTTATCATTCAGAGCTTGGTTATACCACCCTGACGAAGCTAATAAGCAGAAACACGTGTCGGTGGTTATCGTTTCATAACGGGTTTAGACGGGTAAGTCGTGAATTTTCTCCTGTACATTTGTTCCGTCGTTAATTTCACTAATAAATTCCTTTACTGACCAAAGATTCGTGACAGTTGGCTTTAGCTGGCCTCCGCGTCACAGACGGTTTGTTGCTCTCGAATGGAGAGTCTTTCCTATGTTAGGCGCAAATGTGCTTTGCTGTCAATTGTTGACGTTCTTTTTGAGTTGTATAATTTTTTTCCAAGTGTCAAACATCGTTATCATTCAGAGCTTGGTTATACCACCCTGACGAAGCTAATAAGCAGAAACACGTGTCGGTGGTTATCGTTTCATAACGGGTTTAGACGGGTAAGTCGTGAATTTTCTCCTGTACATTTGTTCCGTCGTTAATTTCACTAATAAATTCCTTTACTGACCAAAGATTCGTGACAGTTGGCTTTAGCTGGCCTCCGCGTCACAGACGGTTTGTTGCTCTCGAATGGAGAGTCTTTCCTATGTTAGGCGCAAATGTGCTTTGCTGTCAATTGTTGACGTTCTTTTTGAGTTGTATAATTTTTTTCCAAGTGTCAAACATCGTTATCATTCAGAGCTTGGTTATACCACCCTGACGAAGCTAATAAGCAGAAACACGTGTCGGTGGTTATCGTTTCATAACGGGTTTAGACGGGTAAGTCGTGAATTTTCTCCTGTACATTTGTTCCGTCGTTAATTTCACTAATAAATTCCTTTACTGACCAAAGATTCGTGACAGTTGGCTTTAGCTGGCCTCCGCGTCACAGACGGTTTGTTGCTCTCGAATGGAGAGTCTTTCCTATGTTAGGCGCAAATGTGCTTTGCTGTCAATTGTTGACGTTCTTTTTGAGTTGTATAATTTTTTTCCAAGTGTCAAACATCGTTATCATTCAGAGCTTGGTTATACCACCCTGACGAAGCTAATAAGCAGAAACACGTGTCGGTGGTTATCGTTTCATAACGGGTTTAGACGGGTAAGTCGTGAATTTTCTCCTGTACATTTGTTCCGTCGTTAATTTCACTAATAAATTCCTTTACTGACCAAAGATTCGTGACAGTTGGCTTTAGCTGGCCTCCGCGTCACAGACGGTTTGTTGCTCTCGAATGGAGAGTCTTTCCTATGTTAGGCGCAAATGTGCTTTGCTGTCAATTGTTGACGTTCTTTTTGAGTTGTATAATTTTTTTCCAAGTGTCAAACATCGTTATCATTCAGAGCTTGGTTATACCACCCTGACGAAGCTAATAAGCAGAAACACGTGTCGGTGGTTATCGTTTCATAACGGGTTTAGACGGGTAAGTCGTGAATTTTCTCCTGTACATTTGTTCCGTCGTTAATTTCACTAATAAATTCCTTTACTGACCAAAGATTCGTGACAGTTGGCTTTAGCTGGCCTCCGCGTCACAGACGGTTTGTTGCTCTCGAATGGAGAGTCTTTCCTATGTTAGGCGCAAATGTGCTTTGCTGTCAATTGTTGACGTTCTTTTTGAGTTGTATAATTTTTTTCCAAGTGTCAAACATCGTTATCATTCAGAGCTTGGTTATACCACCCTGACGAAGCTAATAAGCAGAAACACGTGTCGGTGGTTATCGTTTCATAACGGGTTTAGACGGGTAAGTCGTGAATTTTCTCCTGTACATTTGTTCCGTCGTTAATTTCACTAATAAATTCCTTTACTGACCAAAGATTCGTGACAGTTGGCTTTAGCTGGCCTCCGCGTCACAGACGGTTTGTTGCTCTCGAATGGAGAGTCTTTCCTATGTTAGGCGCAAATGTGCTTTGCTGTCAATTGTTGACGTTCTTTTTGAGTTGTATAATTTTTTTCCAAGTGTCAAACATCGTTATCATTCAGAGCTTGGTTATACCACCCTGACGAAGCTAATAAGCAGAAACACGTGTCGGTGGTTATCGTTTCATAACGGGTTTAGACGGGTAAGTCGTGAATTTTCTCCTATATATATATATATATATATATATATATATAATTCCTTAAATAACTAATATAATTCCTTAAATAACTAATACAAATAACTAATACACTTTTGAACCTGTGGATCTAAGATTTCTGGGAAATTTTGAGAACTTATCATATGGGCTAAAGTACGACAAAACCGCGTAATTAGTTCCGAAAGCGACCTCCCTGCATTGAACGTGCAATTCAAATTTTTAACAATTCCAGAAAGCGATTTTTGTTAAATTTTTTTGTGACAAAATAGAGTTTTGTATTGCAGTTTTTTACATATATATTCGTTTTAAAAATAAAGTCCTAAAGGATCTCCTCATTCAAGAGTTCTTCGCGCGTCCGGACACTACAGGCGCACAGTGCACCAAAATATAAAAATTTGTCAAAAAATCTAATCCGAGACGAACGAGAAAGGCAACAGAGACTGGCCATGAGTTATTCGAAACAGCAGAAGAATGTAAATGGAGAAAGAAAGGAGAACATGTGGTAATGACGTTTAGATTATCAAAGAAGCAATTACAACTTAAGAAATACAAAAAAAAAATATATTTTTGTGAGCATAAGATATTTTCACTAACAATATAAAAAGGTATGTGTATTTCTATATTTATACAAAACTGCAAGTTATAGAATAAAAAAATGTTAGATGTAAAAAAATATTCCGGAAAATGATAAAAACGAAAAATTTCTGTAAAAATTGAATTTTGCTTAAGACCTTTCTCAGGAAACAGAATTCTTTTTGTCGAAAAGCTGAGATGTCAATTTGTGTGTTCAGAATTCTTTTTTAGTATATCTTGCCTACAAAAAATAAAAGCTTTGCCCAATTGTCAAAAATTTCAATTCCGCGCCAAGAACAGGGAATCACTTCCGGAATCTAATTATCACCTTTTTTGTCTTATTTTAACCTATAGAACAAATCTCAAAGTTTCAGAGAAATTCCAGATTCCAGGTACAAAAATGTATCAGTTGTTTAAAGAATGACTCATATAATAAACTTAAATATTTAAATTTAATTTAATAAACTTAAACATTTTTTACCAAATCTTCTTTGAAGGCAACTTTACACTTGTCGTTTTTCAGGTTTTTACTCTATGTGAGTAGTACTTATTGTAATGAAGTCGATTTTTCGAATTTGAGTTATTAGCATTTCTAGACGTTTGTGAAAAAAAATTTTTGTGTCTGTGGTATAGTATGGTGTCACAAACAATTTAAAATTGGTATTTTGATTTCATATCATCCCAGTACCTCAGAAGAAAAGGCGAAGATAAAGGGTAGTTTACTAAAGTAATTTTTCAGTTTTTGGACTATTAGTATACTATTCGGGGAGCTCAGAGTGTGAACATAAATATGGTACGGCTGTTATACTCGCAAATGATCGACCGAAGGTTGTCCAGCTTCTCAAAGTTGGCCATGGTAATTTAACCAAAGGAAAACACTAAGTCTTAACCAACTGCTAAATTTATTGAAGATGAGCTATTGATGTTGCAAAATCAGTCATCGACTTTATACTATTGAACTAGCGGATCATGCTAATAAGGCTCCAACACGGTTGTTGTCCTGACTATATTCGAAGTTGAGCACCCGACTCCTTACTTCTTCCTCTTGGTCTTTACTTTTGTGTGTTCCTTTTTCTTTGTTCTCCTGGTCGTCCTGGTGGTCCTCTTTGTAATTCACCTTCCTAGTCTGCCCTTTTTGGTTTGAAGACCTAGGCTACGAGTTCTGAATAGTCCCATTCCATTACAGAAAAAAAAAACACCAATGTTCTGACATTTATCGGATGAGAGCTATTAATTTGTTAATTAGCCAGGTTGCAACAATTAAACAATAAACAATTACGGGCAATAACCTTGTGCCGATGGTTCCCATCATGATCTTAAAGATATTGAAAAAAAATCTGTTTTTTTAACGATTCCTGGAGTAGAGTTATTAATTTGTTAGGTTGCAATAAAGAAATGTCAGCTCTTCAGAAGGAAGGTCTCTTACTTAGGGCACGTAGTGAGCAGACAGGGAATCGCCGTTGATCCGGACAAGATAAGTGAGGTCAAAGAGTATGTATACATATGTAATATACATAGTCTTTGGTGAGGTGGAGGAGGGGCCAATACTGGCAGATAAACACCAGTTGAGGAGTTTTCTGGGACTCTGCACGTACTACCGACGCTATGTCCGGATGTTTTCCGACGTCGCCAAGCCGTTGACGAGGCTCACAGAAAAAGAACGAAACTTCTGTTGGGATGAGGAATGCCAGTCTGCCTTCGCCGAGCTGAAGAAAAAGTTGACCAGTGCATCAGTACTCAGTTTCCCTTTGCCGGAAGGACATTTCATCCTGGACACCGACACGAGCAATGTGGGAATTGGAAGTGTTCTGTCGCAGCGTCAGGAGGGACAAGAACGTGTCCTTGGATACTTCAGCAAGGTACTCTCCAAACCGGAAAGAAATCACTGCGTCACCCGGCGTGAATTATTGGCCATCGTCAAGTCGATTGAACACTTCCATAAATACTTCTGTGGAAGGAGATTCTTGATCCGGACCGATCACGCTGCCCTTAAATGGCTCCTCCAGTTCAAGAATCCCGAAGGACAGATAGCTCGCTGGATCGAGAGGCGTCAGGAGTATGACTTTGTCATAGAACATCGGTCTGGACAGAGTCATGGAAACGCAGACTCACTCTCGAGAAGACCATGCCCTGATGAGTGTCCTCATTCTCATAGAGCCGAGCAAAATTCTGAGACAGTCTACCGAACTACCGTGGTCGCCGAGGAATGGACACCATCCTCGTTACGACAAAAACAAGAAAAGGACCCGGCCCTGAAAGAATATCTGGCATGGAAACAGGGAGTACAGCGTCCGGAGTGGCAAAAGGTTTCACCTGGCTCGCCAAGGCTCAAGAGTTATTGGGCACATTGGGACTCGTTATTAGTTGAGGGTGGACTACTAAAACGTGTACTGGAGAGCCAAGACGGAACGGAGCAAAGACGGCAATTGGTAATTCCCTCCAATGAAATCCCGGAGGTCTTGCGGCACCTTCACGACGAATCGTCTGGTGGACATTTAGGGATCAAGAAAACGCTGCAGAAGGTACGGGAGCGATTCTACTGGATAAACTGTTCAGACGACGTTAAGGACTGGTGTAAGAAATGTACTACATGCTTCGCAAGTAATGGGCCACAATGACGACCGAATGCTCCTCTGAAAAAATTTAACGTCGGAAGCCCCTTCGAAAGGATCGCTATTGATATAGCAGGACTCTTCCCTGAGAACGAAAAAGGGAATAAATACATCCTGGTCGTAATGGACTATTTTACGAAGTGGGTAGAAGCGTACGCTCTCCCTAATCAGGAGGCAGAGACAGTGGCCGATGTGCTCGTGAAGGAGCTGATCTGCCGGTTTTGAGTACCCATGGAATTACACTCGGATCAAGGAAGAAACTTCGAGAGTGGTCTATTCCAGAGGATCTGTGAGACGTTTGGGGTACGAAAAACAAGAACCACGACCCTTCACCCTCAGTCTGACGGCATGGTAGAACAAATGAATCGCACCCTCAACCGCTATCTGGCGAAAATGGTCTCGTCACATCAACTAGACTGGGATGAACACGTGCAGTTTTTCTTGATGGCCTACCGCTCGGCCGTTCATGAGTCGACAGGACAAACTCCAGCCAATGTTCTGTTTGGGCGAGAACTTAAACTGCCATGTGATCTGATCTTTGGCGCTAGACCAGACGAAGACACAGAACAGGACTTGTTCAGCGTACCTGAAGAATACTCGTTGGCCCATTGTGTGTCCGCCGACGTGGTAATGTCACTAGGTATCGCCACAGTCTTCAAGAAGAAGTACGGGCGCTTGGAACAACCCAGAGCGCAACTCCCGGAAATTGGCAAGGTTCCGGAACTATGTGACCACGAAAGACACATCTTTTATCTGGTTACGAAAGAGATCTGGTTCCTTAAACCATGTTATCAGGATGTATGGCCAACATTGCATAAACTTCGAGACCGATTGTTGGAGCTTGACATCAGGAAGCTAGCTGTCCCCAAGTTAGGTGCTGGACGAGATCAGCTGGACTGGAGGGTTGTCCGAAATATGCTGGAAGTAGTGCTGAAGGATACCGGAGTAGAAGTTTTAGTCTGCTGTTTTGAGCCTGCAACATATCAACTCAGGAAGCCGGTCCCCTGTTATTTTGACGCCACGTCCCGCTGTAAGCGGGGGGGCTAACTACAGGTTCCTGCATGGGCCTACCAGGGATACGTTCCGGGACGAAACGTCTCTAAGGCGGGAGCAGTGTAACGCGAAATGTAAACAGCAGCGCGCAACGTGTTTATTCTTATCGGACCTCGGTGGTCACTTCAAAGCGCTCCGTTAATTGGGCCGTAAAGGAGGAATGATTTATTACCTTCTGGGCGTTTCTAGATAAACATTATTAGGGAAAAGAAGATATCGAGTTCTTTCAAGAAAGGTCTCGAGACATAATGGAGGACTATACAATGACGGGTTTGCGGTCGGAGAAGGAGATTTGACGTGAAGCCGCGAGTGAATAAACAGTGCGAAAAACGGACAAGCGAGAGCGTATAAATAAATTAATAATTAAGAGTGTGATATAAATTATTTAGTTAGGAAATAGGATAAATTAGGTAGTGTGTAGTGTATAATTAAGAACAGTGTAAATAAATTAAAATAAACGTTACAATATAAATTAGCTATAGGTAAAGTTTTTTTAGCAGGTCTAAAATGAAGCTCTTTTTAAATACCCATAAGTAGAAAAAAGTCTAATACTTCTTTTGGTAGATGTTTTTTAAATTCATTTGAAGAACATTTTTTTGCCGTTTTCGCCGTTTAATCAATGTTCAAAAAATGATCTTGGCATTTTAAATTGATACTTTTTGAAAAATATCATTTCTTTTCACCTTAACTTTGATTTTAAAAAGGTCTCATTCTGAAACGAATTACTTTTTGATTTACATGTATTAAGATTTTATTTGATTGGGCTATAAATGGAACTTATCGCGACAGGTTCAACGTAGGACTGCGAAAATTAAATAGTTTGGTGTCTATTTCCACGACGAACGGTTCGCAGGTTGATTGTACGTCCACCCCACGTAAACATTAACTAAAGAAGAATATGACAAGTAATTCCAAGTAGGACGTTCAAATGTGACGATGACTCACTACACTGATTGTTTACTTCTATTAAGTCAAATGAAAACAACGCATGGAACTTTCTAGTGAGCGCGATTTGAATATTATTTTTCGATATTAACCTTGGGGGACTGCCCTACGATATAGAACCGCGCTGCTACCATATTTCCACCGTTGGTTACCTCCCCGATCAGATAGGTCTTTTCCATATACAACCACCATCCAAAACTCGATTACACTGAATAAGACGTTACGTTTTGATCCAAGGATTTGATTTATTCAGCTGCAATCGATGTGAAATCTGATTATTTCTGCTGTGCAACCGCTACTTTTAATTTCGTTTGATCGCACGATATGTAATAATTAATAATCATTAGCAGAAAGAGGGAGGTGGGGTGCAGGAAGGGAATGGAACGAGGAAGTGTGTTTAATCTTGAAAAATTTATTGAAAAATAAGCTAGCGGATAAAGAACGCGGGCGCCGCCAAAAAAGAAGAGACGTGTGCGCCTACTTAGATCCGGCTGCTGGCGCCTGCTTACGTAATGCTCGTGAAATTAGGAAACAAGTTCAACAGAGGTTCAATAATACATACTCACGGACAGACACGGCAAAGAAGGCGGTGTATATCGTGCAGTAAGACATATTCAGTTACAATATCGATGTATTCGACATATCAGGACAGGGACATATTATACCGATATATTATTTTGCTCACACTTAACTAGTACAAATTGATAATTTCCTCAAAGATCACCAGAATTTACGGATGTCAAGACTGCCACATCCACAAATCCTCTGTATTTATTTTAACCATCTTATAACTAAACCAATTTTTACACCGAAAATGTTTATTGGAAAATATTCGTTTAAGCAAATAAGTCTATACATTTCGAAGTAAGTCTCCTATGAAGCCCCGAATGAGTATTGCATCCCTTGATTTTCGACTTGAAACTGATACAGGGGGACAGCTTTTGTATGAACGAATACTTCCAGATAATAATTTTCGATGTAAAAATTGGTTTAGATACTTAAAAAAAATACCATACGTAGGAGTTCGAAATTTCTAAGTTAGTGTGTAATGAACCCCCGAATGACTATTGCATCTACTGATTTGCGACTTCAAACTCTTACAATAGGATAGTGTATGTATAAAGAGATATTTCCAGATAATAATTTTAGATGTAAAAATTGGTTTAGATACTTCAATAATCTATTCCCTACGTAAGAGTATAAAAGTTCGAAGTAAGTCTCATATGAAACCGCGGATGACTATTGCATCCCTTGATTTTCGACTTTAAACTATTACAGGAGAATAGTTTATGTATAAACGAATATTTCCGGATAAGGATTTTAAGTATATAAATTGGTTCAGATGCTTAAATATTTTATTCCATATATCCAACTATGAATCCCCGATTTTTCATTTCATCCCTTGATTTTCGACTTGAAACTATTTCAGGGATATACTTTGTATATAAACGAATATTTTCCGATAAAAATTTTCTGTGTAAAAATTGGTTTAGGTCGTTAAAATATCTTTTTTTCGGTTGTTTTGTAAATGTACCCCATGTATCATCCCCCAAAGGACAGCTAGGGTGGTAAATCATATGGGATACATTTGTTTAGAATTATGGATCTTCACACCTGTCAGAACTTTACATTTCAGTCTTAGATTCTGAATGCCATTTGTAACTTTGAATTTCTTAGTTACAGCACCGTCTCCGAATTTACTTTCTTGGGAGTTTTTTTTTAAATATTTATAATGTGGAGTCCATCCCGAAATTACCCTCTGAACTCCCAAGTTACATTTAAACTTGGCACTTGATATAATAAATTGCTCAGTCTCAGAAATATTGACCAAAAATTTTCCATCCACTATTGACGTTCCCCTCTAAAACTAATATTTTATTTTATTTTTCTTCTCCATGGATTTTTATAACACACCACAGATTGTTTCGGTGGAGTCACTTCGAAACTCTTAAAATCGTAGACGAAATTCTAAACCCGCTTTCAAAATACAGACTTTATGTAGAGTATGATATATTGTTGTTGTTAAATTTCCTTGAGCTCAATCACAACTAAGTAATTTCATCTTTCAATTTTTAACAGGTGAGTTATCGCAACTGCAGGAGTTCTTGAGGATTCTCTGAAATATTTCTGATCTTCTCCATTCTTAAATTACCTTTGTACTCCAGAGATTGTATCGAAACTTACTAAGATTAACTATCGTAAACTTATAATATCTGCCGTGACTTCTAATAATGGAGTTCTTATAAAGCTTCTGGGCTTCCTAGAGATTCCTGGCATATTACTTTTGAACTTCTCTAAAATATATAATATCTCCATAATTCAATCGTTAATTCTATCCAGAGATCTTCTAGGGGATTGTCTGAAATATTTCTGATGTGGTACATCCAGAAATTACCTTTGAGCCCCACAGTTGTATAGAAATGTCGTACATCCTAAACTTACAGCTTCTTCAAATTTTTAAATAACTATGAACTCCGGAGTTGCAATAAAGTTTTTGGTCTTTCTAGAACTTCCCGAGATACCTCTATTGTCTTTGACCATCAAGAACCATAAAAACTCCGTATTTCCGCGGTGAACTGTTTCAGCTATCAAATCCCGAGTTCTATCAATCCAGGTCTCCTTTTGTGTTCTTTAAAATGTTTTTGATGTGGAATATCCGGAAGGTACCTTTGAGCCCCCACAGTTTATGGAAACTTCGTTATTCACTATAAACTTCTAATATCTTTAACTTTCAAAATGACTTTTAATTCTGGAGTTTCCTAAACTTCCTACAGATTCCCGACATATTCCTGTTATCTTTAAAGAACAATGACAACTTGATAATTTCATCACAACCATTCAGTTGTCAAATCTTGGATTGCAATAACTTCTTGGGACATCCTGAGAGTTTTCTGAAATATTTTTGTAATGGAACATTCAGAAATTATGTATTTTCATCGTACACGTCTCGTTCCATCAATATTTTTTAATACGCAGTTTCGATAAAATATCTGGACTCCCTGGGGATTTCTGACATATTATTGTGTTCGTTATACTTCGCTAAGCACAATCTCAACTTCTTAATCCCACCTGTCAATTTTCAACTCTGAAATGCAGTAAACTCTTAGGGGTTTCTTAAGGGTTCCCTGTAAAACTTTTGATGTGGCCCATCCAAAAAGTACGCCTTAAACTACCAAAGTTGCATTGAAACTTTGCATACATCGAACACTGCTAACATCTTGGATGACTTTTTACTCCGATGTTGGTATATTATTGCTTGGAATACTAGATTCTGAACATATTTCTGTTGTCTTTGAACTTCTCCAAGGACTATTAGAACTCGTAGTGCTAACGTAAATTTTTCACATTTTCAAATTCCGAGTTTCAATAAATCATTAGAGCATCCTGCAAGTTTTCTGTTATATTCGTGATGTGCTATGTTCAGAAATTACTTTTCAACTCCAAAAGTCGCATATAAACTTGGTAAATTCACCGTAAACGTCTAGCTTCTTTAACTTTTAAAGTAATTTTTAGCTACGACGTTAGAAAGCTCTGGATTTCCTAGAGCTGCTCGTCACATTTCTGTTGTTTTCGTGCATTCACTGCAAACTTCTTTCATCTAAGATGAATTTCAACTCCGAAGTTTCAATAAATTTCTGGACTTTCTAGAAAATTTTCGAGATAATTTTGTTGTGTTTGAACTTCTCCAAAGACCATCAAATCTTCGTAATTCCATCGTAATCTCTTTCAACTTTTAAATACTGAGTTGTTTCATTCTAGGTTTCTTTTGGGGCTCTCTGAAATCTTGATGTGGTACGTGGTACATCAAGGGATTACATTCAAGCCTCTAAAGTTGCATGGAAACTTCATTCATGTGCTGTAACTTCTGTCATCTTTAATTTTTTAATTAACTTTTATCTCCACTGTTTCTGGACTTCTTACAAGTTCCCGACATTTTTTCGTTGCCTCTTAACTTTCCCAGGAACAGCTACCACTTGATAATTCCATCGTAAACTCTCTCAAATTTTAAATCATATTTCAGTAAGTTCCCAGGACATACCTCGATTTACTGAAATATTTTTGAAGTGGAACACCCAGAAATTAGTTTTAACTTTCAAAGTTGCATGAACACATTGTATTTTTATCGCATGCTTCCAGTACTTACCGTCAATAATCTTTAACTGTAAATATCTAAAAATAAATATCTTGACTCGCCTAGTAGGAGATACCTGGAATACCTAGAGATTCCCGACATATAGTTATCGTTGAACATCCCTTAACAAAATTACAACTTCATAGTCTAATCTTTTAACTTTCAACTCGTCAGTTGCAGAAAGCCCTCGGTAACTCTGGAGGGTTCCCTGTAAGACTTTTGATATGGTCCATCCAGAAATTACATCTTGAACTGCGACATTTTCATTGAAACGTCATACACGTCTAGTAACTTTTAACTACATAGTTAACTACTAATAGACCAAGAGCTGGGGACGAGATTTCAACATCATCAGTAATATGGAATTCGTAAACAGGAATAAACTCTATTACCATCAGTTATAGAAGTTCCGAGCAGGCGGCCAGCTTACTTGTTGCGGAGGGTAGTTATAAGGGGTGAAAATGATTAATTTTTAGGAGAAATTTCGGCATCGATAATAAGCTTAAAAATGTATGAAATAATAGGTCTTACCATACCTAAACGAAATTCCAAGCGGCGGACACGTAAGTAGGTGGGAAGGGGGTGGCGGACAAGGGCAAAGGGGGTAAAAATGCGGAGAGCTAGAGCCGAAATTTCAACGTCATCGTCATCAGTAATATGGAATTCATAAACAGGAATAAACTCTATTACCATCAGTTATTGAAGTTCCGAGCAGGCGGACAGCTTACTTGTTGCGGAGGGTAGTTATAAGGGGTGAAAGTGGTTAATTTTTCGGGGAAATTTCGGCATCGACAATAAGCTTAAAAATATATCTAATGATAGGTCCTACCATACCTAAACGGAATTCCAAGCGGCGCACATATGAGTAGGTGCAAAGGGGGCGGCGGACATGGGTAAAGGGGGTGAAAACGCGGAGAGCTAGAGTCGAAATTTCAACGTCATCGTCATCAGTAATATTGAATTCGTAAACAGGAATAAACTCTATTACCATCAGTTATTAAAGTTCCGAGCAGGCGGACAGATTACTTGGGGCTAAGGGTAGTTATAAGGAGTGAAATTTGATAATTTTTCTGGAAAATTTCTGCATTGATAATACGCTTGAAATTTTTTGTAATAATAGGTTTTACCATAACTAAACGGAAATCTGTGCGGCGGACACATGAGCGGGTCCAAAGGGGGTGGCGGACATGGGTAACGGGGGTGAAAAGGCTCGGAGTTTTTTTGTGGTACGATCTATCATTACATACATTATCAAGCGTATTATCGATGCCGAAATTTCCTCGACCAACTAACCATTTTCACATTTTATAACTACCCTCCGCCCCAAGTAATCAGTCCGCCTGCTCGGAACTTTAATAACTGATGGTAATAGAGTTTATTCCCGTTTACGAATTCCACATTACTGATGACGTTGAAATTTCGTGCCTATCTCTCCGCCTTTTCACCCCCTTCACCCTTGTCCGCCGCCCTCTTTGCACCCACTCACGTGTCCGCCGCTCAGAACTTCGTTAAGTTATGGTACGACCTATCATTAGATACATTTTCAAGCGTATTATCGATGCCGAAATTTTTCCGAAAAATTAACCACTTTCACCCCTTATAACTACCCTCCGTCACAAGTAATCTGTCCGCCTGCTTGGAACTTTAATAACTGATGGTAATAGAGTTTATTCCTGTTTACGAATTCCATATTACTGATGATGTTGAAATCTCGTCCCCAGCTCTTGGTCTATAAGTTACTGGGCTTCCTACAGATTCCCGATATATTTCTGCTACCTTTCAACTTTCTTCGTCAAATCATCGTATGCCCTTTCAACTTTTGAGATGCATTACGTTTCAACTCTAGAGTTGCAATAATGTGTCTGAACTTTCTGGAGTTGTTATTGTCCTTAAACTTCTCTAAACTTCTTAATCTCGTATTTCAAACTTGAACTTATGCGTTTCAGCAATCCATCAGGATTTCTCGGGGATTCGCTGAAATATTCCTAAAGTGGTACATTCAGAAGTTATTTTTCAACTCCCAAAGTTGTATGAAAACTTTGTATTTTCATCGTATACATCTAGTATTTTCAACCTGTAGTTTCTATAAAGTCTCTGGACTGTCTAAGGATTTCCCAGATATTATTGCCGTCGTTATAGTACTTCCCTAAGTATACTTTGTCCAGTCGGAGTTGGAACGGCAAAAAAAACACTTAATGGCTTTTTAAGTGGTGAAAAGCCATGCCGCCGGGTCGTCCATGAGCGTATCATTACGGATAATAACTCTAACAATGAATTCACTTCCAAATCGCACAAACAAATGGCACACACATTCACACACCACTGCTTTCTCGAGTATAAGTGCCGAACAAGAGATCACAAGGAAAGTACACGTGGCCGCTGTTTTTATGGTCCAGTGGACCATCCAGTATCCGTAGAGTCTCGCGTACTTCCTCGTACACGATTTCACTGATCGACTGTAGACCTGCACCATAGAAGAAGAAGAAAATACAAACGAAGTGCCGCCGCCGTAAAAAAAATTTTGCGGTCCAATGGACCCTCTAGTTCTTTATCTGTACATACCCATACATTCACATATATGATTTCACTTGGGCAACTGAACACCTGCATTTTAAAAATACCAGGGCGTTTCTGAATAAGCAAAAAGATAAGTCCCATGGTTTTGTATAGAGACAACGGGCTCTTTTCGAATGTCCTCGGTAAATTCAGATTTTATTGAGTGTTCCAATTGCTAATGGTTAAAGTATACTAGTATATCCACATATTTGCAATCCCAACGCAGACTCTTTCAAATCTTGAGTTGCAATAAACCCATAAGACTTCTTTGGAGTTCTTTAATATACTTCTGATGTCATCCATTTTTAAATTATTATTATTGAACTCCCAAAGTTGCATTGAATCTTCGTACCATTAATTTTAATTTCTAATACTTTCGGTAACTTTTGGAGTTGCGGTAAAGTATCTGGACGTCTTAGAGATTCCCGACAAAATATTGTCGTTGAACTTCCCGAAACACAATCAAAATTTGGTTATCCCATCCTAGACTCTTTCAAGTTTCAAACCTTCAGGATTCCTTAGGGGTTTTCTAAAATAGTAGTGTAGTTCAACGAGAATTATTTATAATCTTCTAAAGTTGCGATGAAACTTTGTACATTTATTGTAACTTTTATAGCTTCTTGGAAGAGTTTTAACTCCGGAATTACAGTGAAGTATCCGAACCTCCTAAAATTTCCCAAAATATTTTAATAACCTTGGGCCTTTCCCAATGACTGCTTGAACTTCATAATTCTACGGTGCACTCCTTCAATTTTTAAATCCTGAGTTGTAGTAAATCCTCAGCACTTTGCTGAAGTTTTCTAAAATATTTAAGAGAACTTCATCCAGAATGAACGTCTGAAATCCCAATGTAGCTCCTAAACCCCGTATATTCACTGAAACATCTTCAGTAAATTTTATAAAGTTTCTGGATTTCATATAAATTCCCAATACATTCTTATTGCCTTTTAACTTCCACAAGGATCATCAGGAATTTTTACTCTCTCTACTCTTGAGTTGCAGCAAACCCTCGGGATATCTTGTGGGTTCTTTAAATTATTTAAAAAAAAATCATTCAAAATGAACCAGCGAAATCTCAAAGTAGTTTTGAAACTTAGCATATTCACCGTAAACTTCTATCATATTGAGTAAATTTGGACTCCGGAATTGCTATAAAGTTTCTGGATTTCATAGAAAATGACAAATATAACCTTATTGCCTTTTAATTGCCTCAAGGGTCATTATCAGAGATTTGTAGGTACTCTTTCTACTCTTGAGTTAGAGAAAACCCTCAGGACTTTTTGTCTGTTTTCTGAAATATTTAAAAAAAAACATCATCTAGAATAAATCTCTCAATTCCCAAAATAGCTTCGAAGCGTCTTATATTTACCGCAAACTTCTAACATCTTAAGTAAATTTTGGCTCTGGAGTTACTCTGGATTTTAAAGAAATGCCCTATATATTATTGCTATTTAACTTCCACAAGAGTCTTTATAAGAGATTTTGACTCTTTATGCTCGTTGGTTGCATAAAACCCTCATGCGATTTCTTGTGGGGTGTTGAAATACTTTTGAAAAGGTGAGGTAGTTATCCAAAAACTTTTAAATTCGCAAATTTACATCGAAACATTGTATGTATTTCATCGTAAACTTATAGTCTCTTGGTAACAATATTCCGGAGTTTCTTATACCCTACTTTTAAATTTCACCTTGTAAAAAAAGTACCTACCTAGGTACCTACTACCTCTTTGTAACAAAATTTAACTATTTTGATATCAGCAGATGTTCCATTTTAAAAAAAAAAAGTTCTTTACTCTCCGAAACAGCGATTCCAATTTCGAACTGAACAGCTTTCATCTACTAATTATTATCTTTCTATTGTCAGTCACCAAGCTATTTTCGATCTCGCGACGCCATGTATTTATCGTATGTACCTCGCGATCGTGTACTACTTTTCGCAAGACGGATACTTTGAGAGAGAAAGAGAAAGATAGAGAGGACGGTTCGGTAACGCGAAAATTTTTTCAAATTCTTATGATGATATTGTGAAGGTCGGGGCCAGGTGGAACGCAAGGTCTTGCACCGCGAAGGCGCCTGCCGAGGACCGTGAAAGTTCTATAACGATTATTTACGGGGATTTACTGCGTGTGCTCAATATCCAAGACACTAAGACAGAGAGAAGTAGTTGTATGTTGTATAGTGAATAGTGACCCACGGTCGTACTCATCGTGAATAGAAGGAATTTTGAGATTCTAGCAGAGTTTAATAGATAGCTGAGAATCCTGGGGTCATTGGGAGATTGATATGATAATTTGATGATAACTACGATCGTATCATTCATTTATCTAAATAAGTCACAAAATAAAGACGATGTATTTGGTGGTCAATGTGGTTTACATAGTGCCATTACATTCACAGTTTCTATTATGCAATGCTTCAGCTAATACAATAAATACATTAAATTGTTATTAAAATGAGGTTCAGCTTTAACGTTACCTATTGATATCAACAGTGAAAAAACGACGTTTACTTAACGGAGTATTACTAGGTTCCGCCCAAGGTGCATGTTTCTTACTTCTAGATGCTATGACTGTAATTTGAATCTAAATTTATCTAAATCAGCAACTCCCACCAACTTTAATGTACTCTAATAAATTTCTCTTTTGGGTGAAACATTAAAAGAAGAGTCAAAAAAATTTACCTGCAAATATTGATGGTTGAGGTTCAGTGAATGTTGAACAACGCTGAAGGTAATAGCAAAGAAGCCAATGTAAATGGTCTTATTGGAGTCCCAGTAGCTAATGCACAAGTACAATTTAATCGCTCTCAGAAAGTCTGCTGCAACTTAGATTGAAAACTTGAAACAGGTTCATCGGCGGTCTCGGATAGTTGTAAAAAGTGACCAGGGAAAAGGCCGCTATTAATGGAACATATTTCGGTTTTTTAAACCCCTTCACTTCCCAGGCTATTTGTTGAAGTTTTTTCTGAAGAACTACTCTTCCCCGTGCCTCGTTCACTTTACTCTCAAGTGTGGTTTGAAGGACGTTAGAAGCCTTAGAGCTTAGACGGGGTCGGCAAGTAGTTTTAGCTGGGGTCCGAATACTATGGCAAAATTTTAACGAGGTCCAAAAAAAAAACAATGATACTAATAAAGTACCTATACTTGTCTTATATTTATGTATTATTATAGTCTTAAAGGACTGAAAGTATATTTGGGCGGACCGTTGGAGACTCTTCTATACCACATTTTTCCATTTAAAATAACCTTAGTTGCTCTCACCATGCTCTCTTCGGCTAATTCTGCCTGTTAGTTTGCCTCGCGTACACTTCATCTTAACATCTAAAAATGAAAAAATAGGCTAGTTTTTCACATTATTGTTTGCAAGGAATTGCAATATGTTTGCTTTGAATATTCGTTAATAAACATACTAGTTTTAAAACACCCATTGTGTTGTACAAAATGGAGACGTCCCAATTTTATATTACCTTGCTTGCCTCTATTTTACCCGACCGTGTTGTTCCGGGTCTGGTAAAAAATGCGTCTTTGAGACTATGTGGTAGATAGCCCTACAACTAAAGCCTTAAAATATTTAATGCTATTAAATATTACACGTGACCCGTCGCGAATTCATTCGCTCACTTATTTGAAAAATTACAACTGTAATGTATATGCTATTCGCAATAACCGAAATCGGCCACTGCCCGAAATTTTTACCCACAACGCGTTGTGGGTATAGTAGTCTACCCACGATGCGAATGGAAACGATTTTCCGAACAGTGGGTAGAATGAATTAAGCAGAATGCGTTGTGGGTAAACTACTACACCCAAACGCGTTGTGGGCAAAATTTCAGGCAGTGGGCAATTTATCCTTGCCCTCTCGCAAATACATCGCACGTTCCGCATGCAAAAAAAGCGCATCGAACGTTATTTCGTGTTTGGGTAGCATAGTTTGCTCACAACGCGTTCTGGTTAATCCATTCTACCCACTTTTCGGAAAAAATGTTTCCATTCGCATTGTGGGTAAATTCGTGGGATTTCGGCTATTGCGAATAACGTATTGTAATGCGAAAAGCAAACAATAGCGCGAGTCGTGTTTACTCGTATCGGACCTGGGCGGCGTACCTCAAAAGAATTGCCGCGACGCTTAATTGAATTGTATAAAAATATTTTATTAAAGAAGAAACCTCCCGGATTATTATTTAAGGAACGTTGATTTATGACCTTCTGGACCTTTCTACATAAAAAAGGTATTTCGAGTAATATCAAGAATACGCCAGAAGGTTCCCGATTACAATTGAGATGTATATATAAGCGGGCTTGTGGTCGGAGATGATTATTATTAGAAGGGAAGCCGCGAGAGTAAACAAGCGAAATAGCGAAAGCGAGAGCGATTGAAGTGAAATAAATTAACGATTAAGAGTGTGATATCAATTAATTAGTTAAGTGTGTTATATAAATTAGTTTAGTAATAGTGTAAATAAATTAGAAAATAAACGTTACAGTATACATATTTTTCGTTCATAATATTCCACGCAAGAAGGATCTTAAATAAGCTTTAATTATAAATTTAATTATAGTCATCCTTCGGCATACCAGTGCCGTTTAGAACATTTTTTTATTTTCCATTCGTCTTCCATAAACTGTTTAGAAATTTTTGGTAGATTTATCTAGTATTGCTTTCGTTAACGAAGTCGAAAAAAGAGGAATTAAAATACGGTTTTCAGTTTTTTGGTATCTAGAGATCATACTTAATCACAACGAAATTTGGTACAAAAATCAGTTGGCCGAAAATCTCGGTCGAGTTCGTTAATAGGCCAAATAGGTCCAGCGGTTTCAAAATGGCGGCTTGTTATTTTCAAAAAAAAATCAAAAAACTTAAATTTCGCGTCTGATACAAAAATGTTACTTAGGTTTTTTGTTACCCTTATAGAGGCGACTTTTGCATAAAACATATCTGAGAAATGTACATAAAAAAAGTTATATGTAAAAAGTTAGAAATTTTGAGGTTTTTATTTTTTTAACACCTCGTATACATTTTTTTGACACATCGTGTCTGTTATATTACTTTATATCCAACCCATAAATGTACCTTTCAGCCTGGCATGCCATGGGGTTTTTTTTATTCTGACCATTATGATTAGCTAATAATTATCTGTCTGAAAATACACCACACCCTTCACCGTTTATCTCGCTGAAAAACTGAGCAATTCAATTGTTGATGTGGCACTAAAAGAGATCATTTGAAAACACGCTCCATTTACAATATCTTTTATTGTTTAAAAAGTGTGATCCTGACATGTAAGATCATGTGTTCAGGTGGTGACCACCACCTGTGATCAGGTGGTGGTCTTTTTTAAAGCATTGAGTTTCGTAAAGTAACGTTTCGCCTGACCCATGCGTGGAAGCGAGAGCGAGATCAAGTGAGAGAGATCGACCTTCGTTTGGCTTGCGACGCATCTATCTCTCTTCCACTTTATCAGCCGATGCGTCCGAGTGAAAGAGAGACCGGCAGCACACAACCAATGTGAGCCATGCGTGCAAGCGAGAGTGAGAACAAGCGACGGAGAGATACGTTAGCGTTTTGCTTCTGACGGATCTATCACCCTTCCATTCCACCGGCCGATACGTCCGAGTGAAAGAGAGACAGCTTTTACTTTTTAATTTTTCACTTTTTATATGAAATTCTGATAACAGGATATTTCGACGCTAGTTGCTTATATTAACTAACATCAGGAACGCATTGGATCATAGGTATGTAATAAAAATACAGATGATTGTCGATGGTAAAAATAATGCGTTTTATACCTACCCTCGCGATAAATGAATTTTATGACGCACAGGCTTATCGCAAGAAGTTAAGGGTCTATTGTGTCTTAATGCTTTTATTGTAGGTATTTTGCCGCCGAATTTCGAGCAGCTCTCCGAGAAAAAGGTAAATGAAGGGGCGTATTGAAAAAATTATAAAATAGAATTGAAATAAGGTATATTTTGTTTTATGAACAGTAATTATATATAAATAGTATTCTACGAATGTTGCGAAAAATGTTTAACAGATCAAAAACATATAGAAAATATGGTTGTGATTGGATGATACCATTTTACCATTGCGTTTGATTAATTTTAATTATTATTTGTCAGACGTAGAGCTGTCTTCATTCCCGATAGGAATGAGTTTTGGAACGTGTGCCCAAATTGTTTTATATTCATTCTCTTTGGAAAGTGTATGACTTAGACATGCAGACTATTCGTCTGCCGTTATTATTTTACACTGTTCTTCAACTACGTTTATGATATCGTTATTGACATTCGGGTTTTGATTAATATGTCTTATTTTATCTTTTAGTAGTGACCAATATGATAAATGTTTTATCTCACGTGGGCATGCTTCAACTTCACTAGCACTAGTGTCCGAAATTTCAAATTCGCTATTTGCCGCATCTAGTTCACTACTGTAACTACTGTTTAAATTCTCACTGTTATCAGACACCCACGGACGAAACATTTTCGATATGTGAATGTTTGGCTGTTAACATGAATACTGAAAATATAATCCAAATAACCCAACCCTTTAATAGCACGGCAAGGATTTTCGACCTGACAGTCCTTTCAATTTACCTTACACCAGCTTACCGTGGCCAGAAGATAACACAAAGATTTTTTAAATATCATTGCAGTAAATGAAAAGTAGGTACTCCAGATAATTACTCGTTCTCCAAGAAAATATTCTCTCCGACTGACCATCCCTCTGTTACACAGAGGACACTGTGTCACACTGTCAGAACTCTGACACATTTGCGATCTGCGAACCGCTCGTAATGGGCGCTCTTTAAGCTTACCTGGATACCTGGCAAAAATACTCAGTACTGTACTGCCCATTGTAGGGTCGCGTGCGGACGGTCAGAAAGATGGTGCTAATAGTCTGGTAATAAATCTAAAGATCAAGTACCTCGAAGAAGAGGAGAAGGTCATAAAATTCATTTAGAGGGTAGGTATACCTACAAGGATCATTTTGGGCCACTCTCCCCTACATTATCTTCAAACATGAACAAAAACTGACGTTTTATTTATTAACTGATTCGGAAAATCATTCAAATTTGAACCATTTCCAAACTTTATTTGGTTTTTCGTTATTTGTTTCTTTGGCAATGAATAGAATATTGAAGACTAAAAGTTGGGTGTTTCCATGATAAGTCATAACATCTAGTGAAGTTCACAGCCGTTTGTAACAATTATCCTGCATTGGGCTTTTTACAATGAGAATAAATAATTTTCAGGAGAACTCGTGTGAAACGATGGTCAGGTCATATGACCTGATATTAACTGCGGAACTATTGTACATCTTTAATTAAGCACTTGAAAAATGCATTTTTAAGACAATACGAAAATCGCAATCAATACAATTTTACTCTCAACTTTTGCGCCGTACCGCGGACGAAAATAATAATAAACAGGGGAAAAAACCATCGTCGAGAGAGAGAGAGAGAGAGAGAGAGAGAGAGAGAGAGAGAGAGAGAGAGAGAGAGAGAGAGAGAGAGAGAGAGAACTCTTGACCGCTTCCTACACTCGTCGTATGTATAAAAATAAATTTTGTTATAACATTAAGCGCAATCAAAATCTCTCGCCAATCGGCGGACGTGCGGCGGCCGGAGGTACGCAATTCCTCCCGCGCGCGCCATATCCCTTATTTATTTATTTATACATTTATTTCGTAAATAACAATAGTTGTCGCACTAACGTTTCGGTTACTCGGTTGTGTATCCGTGAGCATCAAGTGTCATTTTTTCTTCTGGTGCGAGTTACATATACATTTATGTAATGCGTTGAAATATTTTAAAAAACGCGAAATCCCCAAGGTAAGATATTGTTTATTTGTACAGTGCAAAAGACAAAAATCGTAGTAATTGTCAGTCCAACGGAAGTAACGGTAAGAAGGAGGGGTGGGTGACGTCACTTTCTTTAAATCCGGGAGGACGCTGGAACGCCTTTTGTAAGTACTAATTACAAAATACAACACAGTAAAAAGCAACATTATTTTATAGTTATTTGACTCCCGTTAATGGCGTACATAAGGTACTTACACATTAAAAATTTAGGTTTTTCATTTGAAACAAAAAATAGAACCCCGGGTTCCAAAATTACAAATATATGTACCACTTTTTGCACTTGGAGGCCCTTATTCTAAAAGGACATTTATAATGTTATGAGATAATGCAAAGAGTGTATTTTCTGACTCAAATATAATTTTCACATAAAAACAATTTGAAGATTATAGAAAATATAATAAATTCAATTAACTAATCTGGTAGTTTAATGAATCTAAGAAACCTAATACGTGAAGTCACATCCTACTCAATCGAAAGGAAAATTTTTATTATTTAGTTCTAAATTATTTTTCTAATTAAGGAATTCATGTTTTTAATTAAGGAAGCCCATGTTATCTTTTAGCTAGTTTGTAGATTTTGGCTAAGGAAAAAATATGCAGATATATCAGTCACCCTAGGAGGCAATTAGTAATCTAAACAAATTTTGAAGAATTGAAATGATCATATTTAAGGAAGTTTAGCAATTATTTAGGTACATTAGTATAACATTAGACAGACAAACCGGAAGAAGCTAAATCTTAGAAAATTGCAAAGTCTAGATTATTTTAGGTGATGTGTATTTTTTATCATTTAATCATCTTAAAAGAATATAACTGGTGGTTGTAGTGATAGTGATTATAAAATAGTAGAATAAAAAATATTTTAAATTTTCAAGTGGAATGCATACGTTAAAAAGTATGCCACAATAGCTTAGAGGTACCTATTTGGGATTCCCGGGAATTTATGATAGGTATCTCAATTTTAAAAACTTTTTTGGCATGTTGCTTTTTTTTGAGAACAACCTATCTTTTAAACGCTGTCTATAATCTAAAAAACTAAACAGTTTACGTTGAAAACACACCCATTTCTAGATAAAAAAATATCTCATTTCGTTTGCCACTTCAAATTTCAAAATTGTAAAATTTGGTTCCTTGCTTGTCGACCAAGGTCTGTCGTCGAAATTTCTGTATTAGGATAACATAAGCAGCTGAAAAGACAAGTGATGGGTGACCGACTGTATTGTTACAACTAATACCAAATAATGTCTGTAAATCTGATCCGGTTCAAATTCGAAACTGCGAAGTCTTGTTCGCATAATTTTAGAAATTTATATAACGATTAATATCAGTTTAGCGGCCTCTATAGGGTAGCATCCAAACTTGCCAAAGATGGGCTATTAGATATTATCTTTGAAGCACATGCAACCAGATTTGCAAGATAAACCCAATAATTTGGTCAATTTGGAGCTGAAGTGTACAATGTTAATAGTCAATTTTTTATTATTGTTCTACAAAGTAAGATCCGGTTGAAAATCTGCCAGAAAGTTCAATTTGACTCGCTTTTGTCCGAGAGAGGGTTTTTTTGAGTTATCCTTCTCAAATTACGTTTGGTTTAGACAAAGGTTTCGGTATATTACGTGTTAGTTGGTCTCCATCTATTGGACAGGTACCAAACTAAATGCATAAACAATAAATATCTCCGTAATTTGAATAATTTCTTATCATTAGTTCCGCCTGTTTTTATGACCTCTCCATTCTCATGTTCTCCTAGTACCAACGTTTCAATTCGAGATCCGAGCGAAATACTTCGGAGAACGTGAAATCTTCTCGAAAATTATGTTAATTATGTTAGTTAGCTATTGGTAACTACAAATTACCAAGCTCGGAGCTGTTTCCGAAACGCTGCAATTAATACAGGGAAATTCTTTTATCTGATCAAAATACTAAAATAACCACCTTGAATGGCTAAAAAACCTCCAAAGTAAGCTTACTTTACTTTCTCGTGTCTGGATCTCTTATATTCTTTCGGCCCAGTATCGGACCACGTCAACTGCATTTTCTTTTGCGAGCGATAAATCATCGAGATAGCAGGTATTCGGGCAGTTTCAACAGTTTAGTAAGTGACTCGATCATAGACGACATAGACTGAACTTCGCTACAATCACATAGAATATCTTCTGGTTGTTTCAGTTCCCATCTTACCAATTTGGCCTTAAATGGTGCCACTCCGGTTCTGATTCTGTTTAAGGCTCTCCAGGCCTTCCACTCGAGATTGCTGCCCATTGGTGGCTTCTGCTTCAAGGGGTAGTCGTCTGGGGGCTCGCCGTTCACCATTGTGAGGAAGTTTTATCCGGACTTGAGTCGCCTTTCACTTTCCAATTATCCACTGGGGTAGGTTTGATACAACCAGTAATAATTCTGCACGTGTCGTTCAGGGCCATATCGACATGTTTTGCGCGTGTTGATCTATTCCACATTGGCGAGGCGTATTTACCGGTGGAATAGTACAGTGCTTGTGGTTGGTGGTGGTTCCTTGCGAATACCTTTTGTTTGGTTTTGTGACAGTGGTGACTGTATGTCAGTGACCTGTCTAATGTTACATTCAGGTAGTTTGGTTTTTCTACATGCTGCGGAGCACTCTCTTCCAAGATCACCCGCAGCTTAAGACTTACCTTTCTCGCGTATGTAGATGAAACTGACAAAACTTGGGTTTTTGATGGGTTCGGTATAAATGAATTTTCTTATAGTATTTGGACATAGTTGCTAGTACTTGCTTAACATTCTGCTCGATGTTCTCGAAATTTCTATCTTATCCAGCCACAGCCAGATCGTTCGCGTAAAGATAGTGCTCCGAACAGTCCGGTGTAGGCTGATCGTTTGTATAGATATTAAACGGCATGGGTGCAAGCACACTACTGTAATGACCGGTCCTTTGAAAAAAGGTCAATAACTCAATAATTTAACTTAACTGAGACTAAGGACCGATATTACTTGGGTGGGATTGACTAAATTATTAGAATCGATTCTAACTCTGATGATTCCAGAGAGAGCGTAGGCGCAGGGCTTCTTGAATGCCTGCTTTATTCGATTAGAAATTAAACACGGGTTAAAATCAATACATCTATTGAAGAAAAAAAATGTCAAAAACCAAAATAACAATCGTTCGACATCAAAATGCCCCAGAACTAAGACAATAAGGATAACCTCAAAGGATCATCCCCGAAATCAGATAATACAAAACAATAAAATTATCCCCCAAAATAAGACAATAAAACAAAAATAAAAAAATTATCCCCTCAACACAACAAAATAAAATAAGAAAATTATCCCCTTAAAACAACGATCAGGAAACTAATACCCACAAACCCACAGGCAATAAATCAAATCTTATAAGTAAAATAATTGAAAAGGTTCACCCTTACATATCGTACTACCCCTGTATATGGAATTTTCGCGCAGTATGATTCAGGGACGTGACTTCTAAAGCGTTTATTGTTCGGTAGATCGAGATTGTAGCGACTTTCTAGGAAACAAAACCAACCCCCCAAAATTAAGGGCTACTCAACCCTTTCAAATCGGAATAGACTCACCGGGGCGTCACGGCGTATTTCTCGGTTGACAGCTCTGGTCTCGGATTGGGAATCTGCTGCTCCTTAGCTCGCCTGGCGGAATGCACTCATAAAAAGTGGCACAAAGTTATTAGGTGCATTTGTTGTGTAATAAAACCCAAAATTAGTTCAAATTAAATTATTAATAACTTATGCAAAAATAGCTATGCGTTTTTGATTTTGTGTAAAAAGTAAGCACTTGTGTAATAATAAAGTTAGAGTAATGCTAAACGGTCCAAACTAAATCAAACATTTCATTTTTTTTGAAGAATTATGAGGAAATTTTCAACGGCAGCGTGAAAAATCTAATAAGCCACACGGAATGTATCGACTGTCTCGGCAAGTGACAAGCCCTGGGCTCGCACACACTTGTATCGAATGGTAAAACGTCTTTACATTCCTTGTGACTTAAATAACTATTATTCAATTTTGCCGTATAAAGTGACGCTTTATATGTTTAAAATTGTTTTCGTCGTTGTTAAGGTTGCGGCACAGAAGTTGTGATCTTTTCAAATTCTCTCTTCTAAATTGGACTTACTCCGCTAAACGTCAGTTTATATATGGCAAAATGGAATAAAACGTTGTAATACACTCGCGGATAAAATTAACGTTTAACTCGCGATATTAACGCGTTCAAACCTATCGTTTGTTATACGTTCATTTTACCCATTTGTATAATAAATAACTATAATCTATGCAAAACAAATCCCGATGCACGTCATTTTGATGACGTCAGACTCATCCAATACTACCAACTTAATATAGTCACAGGACATCGCAATTTATGTGCTCCGTGTATATTTTAGGTTGACAATATATATGGTTATGTGTATTCTCAACCTAAAATATACACGGAACGCATAAATTGCGATGTCCTGGGACTATATTAAGTTGGTAGTATTGGATGTTCGGTGACGTCATCAGAATGACTAGCATCGGGATTTGTTTTGAATAGAGTATTATCACATTGTGCATCACATGAATTTATTTCTCGAAAAATCAAAGATGTACAACTATTTTTGCAGAAGTTGTTAATAATCTAGTTTAAACTCATTTTTAGATTAATTTAAGGTTTTATTAAGTAACAAATGCACCAAATAACTGTTAACGCAATTCATTTCAAAGGTTGTTTAAAGCCCTACAAGATGATTATTTCAGTTGTTTGATCGGGTAAAACAATTTTACTTATAGCCAAAAAAGCGTTAAAATCATACACTTTTGACTTTTAACGGTTAATGAATAATAAAATACAACATTTTTTTGGCTGACATGACTTTTGTTCCTCTACGCCTAAAGTATCAAAAGAACTGATAACCTTTGTCACAGTCGCAGCAAAATTTGTTCGCCCTGTATTAAAAAACGAACAATTTTATTGACGCAATTGGCAATAAGCTCGTTTGATGTGCTACCCCATTTTATAGGCAAATCGGCAGTACTAAAGAAAACTCGAAGAATAGCCATAAATCAATACATAATTTTTTATAGGTACTTACCACAGTACTTACCATTTTGCTCCTTTTTAAAATCGCTTTCTTTTGAATCCTAAGCTTGTCTATACGCCCGACAGGGTTGTATTGCTCGAATTTTCTATTTAAATCTAACCAAACACCACCTCAAATGATTGAAAACAGCTAGGGGCCCCAAGGCTCTTTTTGGGGCTTAAGGGAAAAGGGTAAATGCCAGACACGCGCTTCAGAGCTCTATCCTTTTGATTTAAAAGAATATTGTCAAGAATGTATCTGATCACTTTCTCTCCTGTTCGTGAATGAATTTGTGTCTGTGAATTTCTGTCACCAAAAAAAATATTTTTCACGTAACCACTATCGTAAATAGCTCTTATATGCATAAATACCTATAGGCTATTGACTATGTAATTTAATAAGGAACTAACGCGTGCAAGGTATTTTATTTTTTCATACGGTCAATTGAGCTCTAAAGAAATAAAATCCAAAAGTGCTACTAAATTTAGTCATGCGTTTTTGAGAACGGGGTAAGTTTGTCCACTTTTCGATTTTTCGGCTATAGCGCAAAAACCACACAATTTTAGAAGATATGTGCTGTAAGATTTCTTGTAGAGAATTAAATTTCCTATGAAAATATTTTTTAAAGTCGAAAAAATTTTTTTTAATGAAATAAACTCAAAAAACCAAGTTAAAAAATGGAAAAATTTCAATTTTGTTTTTGAATATTTGACTATACCTGTTTTCTGAGTGAATTTAGGTATAGGCGTTGCTTCATAAAAAAGAAAGCTTATGAAATTCTATTTAAAATGGTGGCTTGTAAGACTTTATATGTTTAATATTGACTGAGATATAAACGTTTGAATTCAGCCATTTTTTCTCTATTTTTTACTTTTTCTTTTAAAAGCGTATTGTTTCATATTTTTACCTTAAAAAGATGATTTTTATGCAATAATAATTTTATGAAAATAAATTTATCAATAATATTGGATATTATTCTACTAGAACATATTTCTACATATTTAATTTAAATGGTTGGAGGTTTACAATTGCAATAATAAATTACAAATATTAAGGTTTTTTTTAAATTTATTTTTATAGAAAGTAAGTATATGCAGTAAATTTTTTAGTTCCTGTTCTATTGAAATATTTTCAGATGCAATGTCTGTTTCTGTATCAATATCAGTAGCTATGTCTTCTTCCGAAATGTTTGTAAGATCAACGTTTTCGCAATTAATGCCCATACATTCCTTACAAAACATTGAGCAGTTTATCCCCAATTTTCGGCATCCATAGTTTGATTGACAGCGTTTCTGGCATCCACAAGCAATTTGCTCAAATAAAGTTGTAGGCGTAGGAGGAGCAGAGGACCGGATTGGCATTAAACCATTTTTGGATTTCTGCCAACCCCAAGCAAGTGGATTTAGCATTTTGTTTCCACTGTTGAATTTGGTAATATGTCTTGAATCCATGCTCTTTCGTGGCACTAGCTGTAGGGGGTAATTGAGCAAGTAAAAATTTAGCATTTTTAGAAAGTCTTTGAAAAGTATAGTCAAAAATTCAAAAAAAATATTAATTTTTTTCGATTTTGTAACTTGGTTTTTTGAATTTATTTAATTAAAAAAGATTTTTTTTTACTTAAAAAATATCATTTTCATAGGAAATTATATAGAAATTATATATATAGAAATCTTACGGGCACATATCTTCTAAAAATGTATAGTTTTTGCGCTATAGCCGAAAAATCGAAAAGTGGACAAACTGACCCCGTTCTCAAAAACGCATGGCTAAATTTAGTAGCACTTTTGGATTTTATTTCTTTAGAGCTCAATTGACCGTATGAAAAAATAAAATACCTTGCACGCGTTAGTTCCTTTTACCCCTGTTATTTTCGACATAGTCATAGCCTACTAGTATAAAAATGGCACAGAACATTCGTGTATTATTTTTCCTTGACGACGGAATGTAAATACTTATGTATGTCAATTACATTCCTAGGTAAATCAAGTTGATTTATAATCTTGCCGAGGATGTTAACAGTCTTTTGTTTAAATTTTTCGCATCGGGTAACCCTGGTTAAGCATGTCAGACTGACATAGGAATTATGAGGAAATTTTCAACGGCAGCGTGAAAAATGTAATAAGTAACAAGGAATGTATCGACGGTTAACACCCTTGGCAAGTTACAAGCCTCGGCTTCGCCTCGGCTCGTACACACTTGCCTCGAATGTAAACACGTCTTTACATTCCTTGTGACTTAAATAACTATTGTTTTAACAATAAAAAATTACAAAAGTTCGTAATCTTCAGGCAAAATTTAATAACTTGGATGTTTCGTACTCCGGCCGACATATGTACACCTTACCCATTATTATTACGGATAAAAGGAAGATAAATGAAATTGATGATGGATGATCAAGTGCAATAAAAATTAGAAATTTTTAAATGTGTTCCAATAATATAATTTCTAATTTGAAAAAGGACCGACGCACTTCGAGCTATAATAACCACAATAACAACGTTACACTCAATTATCTATGAGAGATTCCATGCCAACTAATCCACAAGAGAATGGGGTGGTTTCCAAATCGCTACCAAAAATATTGCATCTTCTTCGGGATGCCAAAATATCCTCAATCCCAAATTTTCAGCTAGTAATTTTGCGCCAGTCGATTTCTATGTGGGATTTTGTTTCTTCTTCCATTTTTTCGCGGTCCATGACAAATTTTGGTTTCTGGAATGCCAGAGTGTAATTTTGTTCCAGGAAAACTTCCAAATATGCTATGTCGACGTAAAATTTTCCGAGGAATCCGTTCCCGCCATCAGAATTACGATTAGATGCTTTTCCGAGCGGAAAATCGAGAAAAACTGATTTTTCCTCAGATGGCCGTAACTAAAAAGTTTATTTTTTCTAAATTTTTTGCGATAAGTCAAAATGTTCCTTTTTCAAGTACTTTAAGAGAAACATAAATTTCTGGTGTGTATTTGCGTTTAAAGTATAAAAATCGGCAAAAATTTTTTTTTTTGGTAAAAATTTTTCCCCCTTTCAACCTTTGCAAATGGTCATCTTGACATCTTTGACAAAGGGGCGTTTCGAGACTATTTCGAAGTATTGGAGCTCTATTTTCTTTCTCCGTGAATTTGGGAAGCAAAAAATCAGTCTAAATGAACAATAATCAAATTGTTACCAGAAGAAAATTACCTGCTAGTTCAACTGATACAGCTGGGGCTCTATAAAATATACAAAATATATAAAGCATAGAAAAGAAACAGTCTGATTAATGAGTCGCAAAAAATTAGGAATTTCTCCAGATTATATGGAATCTTTGGATTTACTACGTAGCGGGACGCCAATCATATTCATGGATTTATAACGGTCAATGCAGTACAAAACAAATGTATTTTCAAATTATACTTTATTGATTTATTTAATGGTAAATATATTTTTATAGAGCGGAGGAGTCAACGCTAAATTTGCTGAAATTTGCTTCAATCTTTTGTATTTGAGCTTTACCCAAAGTAGATCTTTTCTGCGAGTTGCGTTTTTCAGTGCGTTTCACCTCACAAATAACATGTGGGAAAGCTATAGTCAACCAGATGGTGAACTCCGGAATAAAGTAGGTACACTTTGGTACTAATATGATCCAAGCTATAAGTACAGATATTTCTGCCACAAGATCTTCTTCGTTAGCCTGAATTATATAACCCAAATGCCAGTTGTTATTGAATACAAAAGCAACATGTAAATTTGTCTTCCATAGTTTCACCACATTACCTCTCAAATCAAAGAGCAATGCCCACTTTTTATCCATACTACTAGTGTGTTTACATTTTGATGATTTGCTTATCATGTACACAAAACTGGTGGGAATAACCTCTCTTGCCGGGAATCATTTTTGCTTGCCTCTTGAAATTACTCCTGATTCTATTTCATCTGAAGCGAAATATTGACATAAGACAAGCTTGATGTTTTTTTCACAAAATTTGAGAAGCTCATTCGCAGTCAAGATTTGGTTTGAATAGGGTCGTTTCAAACTCGCGATAGCAGCTTGCCGCTTGATCATGCCCCCAATTCCATCACAAGCCGATTTTCCATGTGATGTGGCAAAGTAATTCCACTTCATTATAATTAAAAATCTTTCTTGATATTCGTGTAAGCAGCAAAAATTTCTGCGTTTTTGTATTGACCCCCGCATCCATCGATGAAGAACTCAAAATATCTGACATCTGGAAATTGTTTTCTAACATATTTATATATTTTTTCGATGAAAACTTTCACAACAGAAGCATCATGCTTCAGGTCCTTTGTAAAAAAGCAAATGTTTTTATGAATTACTGTTAGGGGCATGATCAAGCGGCAAGCTGCTATCTCGAGTTTGAAACAACTCTAACCAAATCTTGACTGTGAATGAGCTCAAATTTTGTAGTGAGCAAATTTTGAGTAATTTCAAGAGGCAAGCAAAAACGATTCTCGGCTTTACATATTTTGTATATTTTATAAAGCCCCAGCTGTATCAGTTGAACTAGCAGGTAATTTTCTTCTGGTAACAATTTGTATATTGTTCATTTAGACTGATTTTTTGCTTCCCAAATTCACGGAGAAAGAAAATAGAGCTCCAATACTACGACATAGTCTCGAAACGCCCCTCTATCTTAAATGGAGCGAAGTTTGGAAAGAAAAGATGTCAAGATGACCATTTGCATGACCTTTTAAAAGGTTGAAAGGGGGAAAAAAATTTAAAAAAAAAAGTTTTTTGCCGATTTTTATACTTTAAACCCAAATATACACCGGAAATTTATGTTTCGCTTCAAGTACTTGAAAAAAGGAACATTTTGACTTATCGCAAAAAATTTAGAAAAAATAAACTTTTTAGTTACGGCCATCTGAGGAAAAATCAGTTTTTCTCCATTTTCCGCTCGGAAAAGCATCTAATCGTAATTCTGATGGCGGGAACGGATTCCCCGGAAAATTTTACGTCGACATAGCATATTTGGAAGTTTTCCTGGAACAAAATTTCACTCTGGCATTCCAGAAACCAAAATATGTCATGGACCGCGAAAAAATCGAAGAAGAAACAAAATTGCACATAGAAATCGACTGGCGCAAACTTACTAGCTGAAAATTTGGGATTCAGGATATTTTAGCATCCCGAAGAAGATGCAATATTTTTGGTAGCGATTTGGAAACCACCCCATTCACTTGTGGATCAGTTGTTGGCATGGAATCTCTCGTATATGAATTTGAATTCTGCACAAAAAGAATGTTACTCCTTGTGATTTTCTTTTTGATTAATGTCATCTTAACTTTTCACAACTTCCACAGCAAATGACAGAGAACAATTTACAGAAACCAAAATTGAAGATTAACCACTTGCGATAGTTGACGAATTTACCAAAATTGCGATTGTAAAAAAACCTAGTGGGCCTCAAAATCATCTCACAATATTTTTGGGTGATTTGGATTCCAAGAACATTTAGTCTCAATTAGCACTCAATTAGCGCTATTCGCAAACAATTATTTTTCTCCCGGCTTTTTCAAATATAATAAGTACGTTCGTACGTTTAAAGTCAACTAGTCAAGTTACACTTGTGTCTCCTGTGATTCGACCTTTTCATAATTATATTCCGGTTGTGCATATTATGTTGAACAATTTCAAATTCCTTGGCTCACTGGAACACCGCAACACTCGCTTTTATTTTTAAACGCGGGCAGTGGGATTTTTTTATCTGCAAGTTTATTTTGGCGTTTTGATACACTTCCTGCCGCCGGCTCGTGCGCCTCGTTAAATTTCGATTATAAATGTTTTACCCAAAATCGCGCGGATCCTGTATATGTACTCATCGCAGATTTTAAACGCGGGAAGAGGTTTCGCAGGTGAGGGATTAAGGCTATTTGTTAATCCAGAAATCAGGTATAAATGTACAGATTATGTAAAACTTGCGAAAGGTTTTTTAGATTACGAGAAATTCTTTAGTTTTAGTTATTTTGATTATGTAAGAAAAATTCTACTGTATTGGAAGGTTTGAAATATTTCTCAAATTACTCAGGTATTTAATAACTGAGAAACTTCAGTAATTAGATAATATATTGTTAGATATAGTTTTTTTTATTAGAAATCACAAATTAGAATCTCATGTAGAATCTTTTATTTTACCTTTCAATACTTTAGCAATAGGTAAATGTTAGACATATGTTTTAAATATGTATTATCTTTACTCGAGTCAGTTACGTGTTTCACTTTCATATGATGTAACTCATTAAAAATTACATTATGACCTACATAAATACGTTTTCCGCTTCCTTCTTTACAGGTTTCCAGAACATGCGAGGATTTTTACAGGGTTATGGGGTAGCCTCTCCTAGGCTTTGTCTGTATAAGTGACTTAGACATAGCCTAATTGAGGTTAACTCTGGCTCGGTATATCTACAAGTCATTACTTAAAATTAATTGTAAATTATTTTCCAGGCGAAAATAATGTCTGACAGGTAAGATAAAAACCATTTCAATACTTTCAAAAAATAATATCATTTAATACACAAAAGCACCAACTGGCCTTACAAAACTTATGGCCTTGTAAATGTTCAACAGTGACAATAAACAATAACTACTTAAAAGGAAAATACAAAACTTAACGCATTTAGAAAAACTTATTTCACTTAACTGTTTAGCTTACAACCTGTACATGGATTCTTTGAAATACTTACAGATATGGTCCCCAACCGATGTACATCTGGCAGATATTATCGATACTCACGGCCTCACTAATTAAATAATTCACTTGGCCCTCAACTGACAGAGGCTTCAGAAGCGTCCTGTATCTTGTCTTAACTCTACCCTGTAGTCTCAGTTCCACGTTTTTGATATGGTCCACAGCCTACAAAAAAGAAGAGTTTTACTAATTGAAAACCCGAAGTATATACTAGATTTTGAATCTAATTTCCATTTAAGCTATTACTTAATTAATTTACCATACCCGGACTCATACAGTCGAAAGTTTCTAATAATACACTATCTTGGGCGGGAAATGAGATTTTTTTATGTATACAAGTTGTAGCTACAAATTCAAAGGACTAGTACCACCTTTCACTCACGTGTTAACAGAGGAGTAAACAACGTAAGTTTCTTATAACAGTTCACTCAAATAATTTAAATCAGGTATAAAATCTAATGTGAAGATCTAATGTACAATCAAAAATTGAAAGTTGACTTGACCCATGAATTGTTTTCCTTAATTTTCGAAACTGTATACGTACTTCCTTATTGTACTATCAATATCACCTTGAAAACATTTAAGTAGTAAATAAAATTGTATACTTTTAATAATATCTAGTAAATAGTAAAAAATATCTTATTCATATTCTCATGTGGTATAAATGGCATTACATTATCATAAAAAAATCTTAATATCTGCATGCAAATTTGTACAAAATGTGTAATTTACTTTTACAAAACATGTCTGGCGTCCATTTTAGGAAAGAAGCAGTGACCCTAATTAACTCCCAAAAACAGTCATACATGCGCATAAAATGTATCAACCCATTTGGAAAATTCCGTCCACTCTGTAAATTCAGCTCATAACTTCAATATTACCTCTACGTTAGTCATCTCAGCGTTATGCGGCGATGGTAGAGCAGACATGTTCTTAGTCCAGGAGACGAGAGGATCATAGACGAATGGCGCCACTATGGACATCAATGTGTCAGTATTATCGCGGAGGACTCGGAGGGTACAAACGCAGGACTTGCGGAACATCCCCTCGACACCTAGAGGGCCCATCGCCGCCACCATGTTGTGGGTCAAGCGGAATGGGACACGTTCAGGCCACTCGAATTTCTCACCTGGAAATAATACGTACTCTTGCCTTCCAAGAATGTTTCTAATTCTTTAGCTCTAAATACGACACCTTTGTTGAATAAACAGTTGAAATCGACGTGGACTGTATCACCACAAGTGGAGTCCAACTGGATATTTTCGCCATGGCGGTCCCCCAAACCTAAGATGTAGCCAGCAATAGATATGACGGCTGTTGTCCTGATGTAAGCAGATCTAGCAGTGAACCAACTCTACAATGATGAAAATTTTAAACAGTAAGTTATCAAAAATGCCTTTTACGCACAACTGCATCCAAATTGTTTCTTTACTTCTTGGTTACCATGACCGAAAAGTTGACATTGTTACATCTGTTAAAATTTTACCGGCCCGTGGGCTGTAAAAACATTCAAAAGCCCGCTTTAACTTCAGCCGCGAGCGCAATCTTCTACCTCCGGCCTCTTATGTAAATATTTATATTTTTGTTTAAAACAATTCATGTTAGCAACAAGTAGGTAATCTGGCAACGAACGGTTGATTTAAATCACACCATCTAATTTTTTTGTCATTTTTGACCGTTTTTAATTCAATTTTGTAGGTAGTCTGCAGTAGTGCATAAAACGTTGTACATACCTCGGGCCAGAGGTAACGCCCTTGGCCTCATAAAGGCCCGCTTTCGTTGGGCCTCAAACTTCGGCCGCGGGCGTAATCTTCTACCTCCAGCCCTCGATATGTAAATATCTATTGGGGCCCAACCAGAAAAACTAATGTTAACAAAATGTTACCTGAGCATCTGGAAAAGTCTTTCTGAACCACTCGTTGAGGACAGGGGGATGCTTAGGTAACAACTTCTTTAAGAAAATGTCACGTTTTTTTGGCAGCGAATCCTTGATGTGGCACGACATTTGTTTCAGATCTCGGCTTGTTAAACCCAAACCTTAAAAAACAAAGAACAAATAACTTATTAGAGCCTCTATATGCTGTACTAATTCCAACTACTACTTCATTACTAAGCGAAGACTACCTTTTTGTTGATACAGGTTAAGGATTACAGGTCGAAGCCCGACGAGGTTCCAAACCCATTCGATCATGCCGCACTCTTCGTTCAATGGAGCCACCGAATACAACCGTATGTTCAAGCGGCGTTGCCTCGCTTCGCCGTCTCTCACCAACAAGTGGTTGACAATATCGTTGAACTCCATCAGCCGAAAATCTTTACGGAGGTCGTCTCTCGCTTTCAATATAAATACATATCTGAAAAAGAAATAAATGTATAAAATACAACCTCTGTTTATGGGAACTTGATTACCCTTTTCCGTCTGATCCCTTCAGTGTTATCTTCCTCGGTTTCTGCAAACTAGCTAATACGGTTAACTGATCTTCTATACCTGTGATGTGAACGTAATGGTTGGGAAAAGGGTTATGTTGACTAGAAGTAAAATTGGGGTTGGGTAAGATCAACTTCCTGAACTTGTAGGTCGGCATCATTATCTCACTGAAGTCTTCTTTGATCAGTAACCTAACAACAGAAGGAATCACTTGTATGAAGTAATTCACGGTATAGTACAAACTCAATAGTCCGGCCCTATAGATTAGAATACTGCACATATCAGCTTTGTCCGAGTTCAGCAAGAACTTAGTTCAGAACTGTAACGCATACGCGTATCTCTAGTGTGTTCGAGTTAATTTTGAACCATCCCGAACTTATGGTACTGGTACCACCCTCTGGCTGAACTCGCTGGAACCAAATTGAACCGCTCTGTCGTTTTAGTAAGCGTTCTGGGGGTTCGAGGTTAGAGAGTTCTCCTTTACTGAACTTTTCTAAATTTTCGCATATGTAGGTACAATGTAGTGAAGTAAATGGAAGTAAGTTATTTTGTCTTAGTTCAAATTCTGATACTTTGAAGACTGTGTTAGGTATAATTTGCCAAGAAGTTGTAAAATATCAAATAAAAATGAAGCTTTTGTAGGTATAAACTACAGTTCAGTTGTTTACGAAAGTGCAGTTTAAAAGTCATTTCAGGAGACAAAACCTTTAAAAATACAATGAAAATTCTCCATAATGTACCCCTTCCAAAAACTATTTTAATGTCCTTTATTGAGAACAAAAGTTATGTATTTCTCAATAGGTACCTGTTTTTTCGTATAACATTTTTTGTTATTGAAGTAAACTTCCATAGAAATTTCAAATTGTGTTAAGATCTTTAAGTTACATACATGTATGTATGTATTTCGAAGCAGATAAAGATATTTTTAGAGAGTCAAGGGCAGTATAGACACTCCTGGCAGATAGTTTTAAAACACCACCTATTACCCGCAATCAGGAATAGGACCTTCTAGGATAACACCTCAAAAATCCATTTCCGATTCCTGTTATATGCAGGACATGAAGGTCAAGGTCCATCACTTCATCACTTCAGCTTACAGATTCAATATATCCATAAGCACTTTACACTCGAACATTTGTAAAATATATTACCTTTTTCCGGTTCTGCGCAATTTTGGAACAGTTCTAAATTTCGGAACTCAAACAAAGCTGTTGAACAATGGACTTGTGTGTTTTATAGAAAAACAAATAAACATGACCTTTTGTTTCTTAGTTTTATCTTCATGAATTTTCTCCTGAAAAGCAATTGAGTAGCACTTTCCAGAACGAAAATAATTATCCTATGATAGTTTTAGAACATCCAAGCCCTTCTTGGCTTGTCTAAACATTAAAGCATTCGACTATGGAGGTTGCACTTTACGTCCTTTAATACATTTCCTGTATTCCAATACCTACCTTGGTAAGGTCCTGACTATGGAATTGACGCTGACTATGGAAGCATCCCTACTGATTTCCCTATTGCATAGGTCGATTAACTTTTCGGCTAAAGACGTAAAATCTTTGAATAACTTCATCAAAGTGGGCGATTTCAACCTGGGATCGTTTAAAATTTCAGAGCAACGTTTCGCTCTCACGGGGTAACTCGATTTTATCACAGAGATTATCATCCAGAGACTTTGCTGTGGATATTGCTCGATCAGCTTTATTATTATGCACTTTAATTCGCAATAAACCTGAAAAAAAAAAACATTTCCGACATATCCCAGGACATCAATTTTGAACTGAAGTTCTCTAATTAAAGTAATAGTATAACCGGATTTCAAATTATACTTGCTTCTTTTTGTGGGTGGCAAATCCTTGACACCAGCTGAGAGAAAGCCGTCAAAAAAATATAAGTCGGCAACCGCTCCAAAAAGCAATCGATCAACTTCGTCATCTGTAACAACATCAACTTCCTTTCCTCTTTTATCGAGCTTTCCCTAACTGCTAATAACCTGGTACCATAGTCGAACCAGATGGAAAGCAACCTCGGCATCGATTGATACACGTAATTAGTCCCATACTGTAGCGATTTACCAAAGTAGTTAATCATGTGGAGCTGAATGTCGCCTGCACTTCTGTCACGTTCGTCTCCCGAGTAAGTCTCGAAGATTTTGTCGTAATACTGAGCTAAGCAGACCTATGATTAAGGGCACAAGTGAAATACAGTTTATTTATTCAATAACGTGCCTTACCATGCTTTTTTCCCACTCTTTGTAGATCTCAAAAGCCTTTTTGTAGTGATCTAAATTCATATCCACGTCAACATTGGTTATTTCCTCGTTATAAGTCGCTATTAGTAGCCTTGCTTCCGCACATAACTTCCTAGAATAGACACAAGTGTTTAACAGAAACACTGTCGATTTCGTTAATGTCGAATTAAGAATTATATGTTTCAAAAGTGACAACTACACTTGTTGTATGAATGTCGTGAGATTAAACATTTAGCAATTGTAATCAATAAAAACCGAAACCGAGTCTTAATTAGAAAGTATATTTAAGAGCTATAAAATGAATTAAAAAACGACACCAAAAACATTTGTGGGGTTAAAATGAATCACAATTTAAATTCTGTTAACAGTATCAACGTAATGTTTAGTCAAATCCATATTACATTGAAATTGTTGAATACTGGTAAAATAATATCAATAACAAAGCCTATCAGTTATAAAATTACAAACTGGCAGCAATTGGGCAGCAATTCTCAAAGAACCCACAGATTTAGTGATCCATGCACATCACTCTTTAAATACCTTACCTTATAATATTACCGAGTGCCATAATTTAACGTGATACTACTGATTTATTGTTACGTGATGATTACGTATTTAAGTGCATGACAGTGGAAACGAATTTTCAGAATGAGAGGTTTGTAATAACTGCTTCATATTGATTCTCATCCACTGACTATGGATTTTGTAAATAGATTAGATAATTCACTGGAAAATACAAAAAAGAATAATTTTGTAATTAGTGCTGGAGGTCTTAATGTAAATATGGCATCTAAAGGTGATAATATAAACTATTGTGAAATTAATTAATGCTTAAAATACAAACTATCATTGATTTCCCAAAATCATTACAGTGATTAAATTACTAACTCAAACAATAAAAATCGGATGATATCAATTATCATGAATGGGAAACAAAGAGACACGCTTTCCTTTTATTAATGAACAGACCAAAATGAAACTCTAGTTACAAGTACATATACAAGATGCATCCGAAATTTTCACTGATAATTTTGTTAATACTTCGGAAGGAGTTGTTGCTTCAATCCCATCAAAACCGAATGAATACCAAAGACCAATCTCGTATGTATTAAATAGTACCTCAAATCAAAAAATGAAATTTTATAAATTACAACTAATATTAAAAGCAAATACCTACTCGACTGGAGAGGTTGATATATGTAATCTTTACAAAAAAGACGTAGTTTGTATCAGAACCATTAACATTTATTATTAACGAATCAATGACGGAATGATTTTTCTGGTTAGATTAAAATTACCTACAGTAAAACCGATCTCCAAAAAAACTGATACAAGGTTATTAGACAACAACAGACAAATTTTTTTGAAATAGTAATATTGACACGATTTTGTATCTTTTTAAAGAGAAAAAAAAATACAGCAAAAATCAACTCGGGAACCAAAACAGTGAATCAACAGCTTCTTTTGATTTTACTGGACGAATACTCGGTTCTGTAGATGATGAACTTTTGGCTGTGAGAATGTGCGTAAACCTCTCAAAACATTTTGATTGTGTAAATAACGAAATGCTGTTAAATAAATTAGAAAATGGGCGTCAGATGACCTGCTTATAAATGGTGTGAATCATACACACAAAACATATACTAAAACGCATGAGTTTCATCGAATCAATTTGATCGCACTTCAGTAGGTAATCCTTGAGTACCACAAGGACAAGTACTAGGTCTTTTATTGTTTTTATTGTATGTTAAAGACTGAGTCATATCAGAACGACAAAACTGTCCTTATAACAAATGGTTCGCTCATAACTTTTAATACTGAATAAGGAAAAAAACAAAGGGTGTATTATTTAAGCATAGTAAAAATAGTAGAAATAAAAACGATTTTCCTACAAAAATAGCTCTAGATGTTAGTTTAACATTTGTTAATAGTTTAATACTCTTTTTCCAGCGATTTATCAACTGGGAAATGCATGTATATGATTCATGTTTCAAACTTAACAGTATTTGTTTTCGTCATATATGTCAAATCATTTTTATAATACGAGATTCAAGCGGATAGTGCTTTCTACATCAGACTTCGAAAGGTGCTGCATCTTTAAGTTTAAGGTTAGCAAGAAATTACACAAATTGATTGTTTTCAAAAGCGAATTAAAACTAAATGCAGAGCCCTACAATCACAATGAAATCGACATCTCCACTCTTACTTAAAATAATACAATGTCCATTGCTCTATTTAAATGTAATTCAATTTTGGTTTGTATTAATTATACATATTCTACTAAATTGATTTTCTACGTAATAGGCTATGTTGACATGCACTAGTTGTTTTTTCCAATAGTACACAATAAATTTTATTCTACTCCATTATGATAATCCAAAATGAAAGAAAATTAAACTGTTACTATTTTGCAGCACAGTGAAAGAGCAAAAAAGTTTCAGTAAAAACCAGTGGACTTGTAGAAATTGAATTCCTTGGTTATTAAACTTACTTTTTTTCAAGTGATAACCCATCTAAACTAATATTTTCAGGCATGATATTATCAACTCCTCTCCTTAAAGTCATCAAAGCTTCTTGGTGTTCATCTCTAGCCCAATGTAACTTAGCTTTTTCCAGAAACAACATTGATGGGGCATACTTTTCAGCACTCAAGGTGTAAGCATAAGCTTTCTGATGCATCTAAACATAAACAAGAAATAATGGCATATCAATACCTTATATTTTCCTCTGGTATGAAATTGTTTTTTCTTACTTTAGCAGCTCTCGCAGTTTTGGCGCTTAACAACCAGCATTCTCCAATTAGCGAATCGAAGGCGCTAACAGCTCCTGGTATCTTTTCCTTAACAATATCTCGGGCCAAGTTTAATAATACTATCCTCAGGCACATAATGGGCTCGACTATTCGAACAGATTCTTGAACAACCTTGAAGACAATGTGAATCACGTTAACATCATATCTTATACAGAACAGTTCTGGAACCTCAAAACGACACTGTTTAGGTTGATTATACTTGTTACTAAAACAATGCATATTTTGAGGTACCTGTCGTGTACCTGCCTATTAACCATGTGGAGAATATGAAATGAAACGTTACCTTTATCCTTAAGGACCACTCCTTTCCCAACTTTTCAATAAGAAGCCGAGCGTACTGATCATCAGCCGGTTTTAACAACATATTGCTCACTATCCTCTCCACTTTCTGGAATTCATTAAGGGCGTGCAGCCTGGAAATATAAGCGTAACCATGCTGATAGGCGCCCTCTTCCAGACTGGCGGCTCCGAAACTCTCCACCTGCTGCTTCAACAGCTCGTCCAGAATTTTCCTGAAAATGTTTCCTTCGCCGGCCTTAAAACATAGCAGAGCTCTGCTCACTTGAACTGCCCAGCTTTTGTTAGAAGCCAAATCGGAGCATTTAACAACACGGTCGAGGTCTTCCCAATGGCTCAAGCGCCACAATGGCTCTGCTTGTAGTTCCAAAGAAATATTGCCAAATTCTAAAAGATTGTCGAGGGCGCCCCTTGAGGAGTATAGAGCTATGTTGGTGTTGTCGAGGTTTAAGTGGCATTGAACTAATCCCTAGAAATGAAAATTATACTCCCAATGTAATACATAAAATGGTACATGCAATTGTTCAATCTGGAAGCCATAACTATGTCTTAAGTCAATTTACCTTCATGTGATGTAATTTTGAATCCTCCAATAACTTCTCATAACACTTAGAAGCATATTCCAGTTTCCCTGAAACTTCCAGCTCCAAAATCCTACTTTCAATGGAAGGTTCACTTGGTCGTAACGCTGTGACACCATCCACCCCATCAGGTTCTTCGAGTTGTGCGTAAATCTAAAAATTTACATTTTACACAGTTTCACGTAGACATATCACACAAGCTCACTTCGGCGAGAAAATCCAGATGATTTGATTTTTCAGAAATGTTCTCAGATATGTAATCTTCCAGGTATAACAAGGCCCTGGGGTACTCTCCAGAGTGATAATTGCATTTCGCCAGTTGTAACTTACACAGTTTACCTAAGAAATTCTAAAATATATGTTTGTGTATAGGTTATCTAAAGCTTGGGTCTTAATAACTTACTTTGATAGTCTTGTAATGGGCATCAGACATGCCAGAGAGTCCTTTCTGCCACTGCCATTCTCGCGTCCACCTTTCCAGAAAGTCCAATAGGAGGAACACAACTTTGGTGCACTGCGTCTCTTTCACCCCTTCGGGAGTGAAATTTGGGGACTTTGCAGCCATTCCGTCAATTGGAATAGGTCTCAGCTATACAGAATAGAAATGAAATGTAAAATAAGTATTTCTTTCCTTTTTTTATGCTTTATTCAAAATATCACAAGGTTTAGTTGTATCTTGTTTAAATCTCATAGTAACAATGAGTAAGTGCTTTAACATTTACCAACTGTTTATTGAAATTTTACTAATTCTTTTTTGTTCAACAACTCCCAACATTGAAAAACTTTAGAATTGAGTAAGAATTGAAGTTACCAACTATTCAAAAAATTCAGTCTCCAATTTCATTAAACCTTTCAGAGAAATTTTGTTTATAATCCCTATTGAATCCTCAAATGGACGTCGTTTAAATATTATCGCTTTTAAACGAAAGATTATTATTACGTGGTAAAATATAATTTATTTTAAATATGGAGGGGGGGTCAAAAATTATCACTTGATTCTTAGGGGGGGGTATTACGGCATATCACGGTTTATCACGGTGGGGGGGGGGGGTGTTTCCAAAAAAGGCAAATTTAGCGTCACGTGATATGGCCCTTAAAGTGTTGTTATAAATTTGCATTAGCTTCGAAAAATATGAACTTCCACGCAATTTCTAGTTTCCTTTGCAACTTCAGTGGAAACAAATTGACTTACATTAAGCACTTTGGGATCCAAATGTTTCTTCTCGATAAAGGAATTGGTAACCGTTTGAATTTCAATCAGAGCTTTCTCCAAAATATTCTCAGTGCCTTCAAGTAAGGCGTGGAGTAAAATATATGGCAAGAAATGCATTAAAACCCTGTTATCGTGCCTCATGCTCGGTAAACACACAATAAGATGTTTCTGTCTAGTTTCTGGAAGTGATGCAATTAACGAACTTGTCCAACTAAAATAGATAAATTAAACAGTTTGCAGGTAATGACTAGAAGTAAATCAGCCCTTACTTGAACAGCCACAACTGGAACGAAGTTCCCAAGTTCGATCCATAAATAGGATTTGGAACATTATTCGGCAGTACTGGTTGAGTGATAACATACCTTGAGGAAAGTAGAGGTAACATTACCTCCCTTTGCTGTTTAGGAAACTCGTACCAAAGGCCACCTTCTTGATCTGGTGAGATTTCATACTCTTTTAATACTTCTTGGATAGCCAACGAATAACGATTCATACTCTAAAACAAGTTTTCGCATGAAATTATCATTGGAATAAGAGACACTGAATTTATGTACATAATAATAAATTAATGGGAGCATCTCTTTGTTAAATTTACGATACTTGTTTCTAGGCTGTAGTGGCATGCGATCCATGGAAGCAATGGAAGCAGTACTTCCCCTAGAAAAATGTCAAAACATTATCTTCTTAAATGTAATTTTTGAAATAGGAACGTTTTTTATGATGACGTCGTTGACGAATTTGCAAAAAGTGATCGAAGAATCGAGTTACATTACAAATAGGGTGAGTTTTTAAAAATTGCTTTCCTTTACTTGAAATTTCACCGCACGCCGCTACTAGGCTGTTTTATAATTTATCAGTTATTAGTAAAGAGCGGATAGTTAGGCACTAAAAAATAAGGGAAAAGGCATAAAATTTAATAAAAGAAGCACAATTTATTTGCAAAAAAGGCAATTCAAACAACAAAAAAAAAGGTACTGAAATGACAAAAAAGGCAACTAAAATGACTAAAAAAAATTTTAATACATCCTGTTTTTCTTGCAAAATACTCTCATTTTTGAAAGAACAAGGTATATATGTAATAGTAATATGAATAATATCGAATGAGAAAAAAGGCATACTCTCGTTTAAAAATTTTGTTATACGTTTAATTAATTATAATTAATTTACTGAAATTTATGTAATTTAATTATACATATATACAACTTGCATAATATATAATTGAATTTAAGTATATGAAACTTTCTTGGTTTCTCAGGATGTAATTAAATATTTTTCAGTATTTTCAGGCGAGGTTTTGTCTTTTATCTGTTAAAATATCTTTGTATCGCGAAAAAGATCGTTCTACGTTACAGGATGTCACTGGAGCAAATTTTAAAGCTGAAGTTTCTGTGCTGCACAGTTTGTGTGCAACACAAAGCTGAGCACTTTACCGGCGGCATTGTATAATTTTCTGATCTTTCAAAACCACAAGTTCACAATGATTTCAAATCATCAAATGGTCACTATTGAAACACTCCACAAAACTTTTACCTACTGTCTTTCCCTTAACTCTAAGAAACACAGTAATTTTTATAGTTTATACAGTCACCCACCTCAACACTCCCTGGAATTCCCCAGTTCTAAACGGTAAGTAATTCTCGGGGGCGGAAGAAGTTTCGACGCGACCAGGTGTTTTACGATGGGTTGATGGGCATTTTCGACGACATGACCGAAAAGGTGGTCAGGTATTTTCGACGATAAAGAAATTTAACAAACCCGTGTATTGGGTTGAATTAGGAATGAAAATAAGGGGATATATACGTCAAAACAGTTTATTTGTTACTAGGTTTGGGAACAATATGACATTTCTTGTCCAAAGTTTTTTCTAAATGCATATGTACTATAATGGAAATGGAATTAGTATCTAAATAATACATAATAGGTATACAAACTATAACCATAAATGTTACATCTTATTATATAAAAAAAAACGTTTATTTACTAACACAACACAATTTGATTGGTATAAGAATGATACGATATAGATTTTATAGAATTCAACCTACTTATTTGTTGTAACGTAAATTGGTGTATCATTCGCTTCAAAAACACCAATTTAGAACCAATCCAACTTGAACCGATCCTACCTACCTGTCTTAAGCCGTCGTCGAAATTTCTTGTAAGCTTATGTGACCCTTCGATTAAAGCAGGTACCCTCACTATTTGTCGTCGAAAGTTCGCCCGCCTATTCTGGGCGATAGTTATAGGATCAGCCGGATGTTCTTAAGGGGCATATTATGAAACCGTTTGTTGAAAGGATTAAGATAGTTAATGATTAAGAGATTTCAAACTACGAAATATTGCAGAATTTAAAGAAATATACACAATTTAAAGAAAAGGCATATGGTTTTTGGAAAAGGCACAAATGTAAAAAACACACTAAAAAGGCAAAAAAGGCAGGCAAAAGGCATTTGCCTAATTATCCGCTCTTTAGTTATTAGTCACTATTTACTCACTTGCGTGTTCTTTTCAGCTTGTAAGGCTCTAATCAACTCGTTTAAACAGTTAATGATGAATGTGTCTTCATTAATGTAAAAGCAGAAGGAGCTCTGGTTGGGTGCATACCTGAAATGAAATTTAAAATAATGAGTCAATGGTGAATACATCAATTTTCCATTTTTTTTTTTTAATAAACCATCTCCCTTTCTTAACATAAACTATTTAAGTGGATTTTGTTCAGTATTTAATAAACAAGAATGAGTTATCAAGTCGAAAACTTTAATTTAAAAAAAAACAAATTATTAAAAGAGAAATTTAAACATTATATTGGTTTAAAAATCTCATACTTGTTACCTTCTGGGTAGGTGGCTGGGTTCAACGGCCCCTAGTTCCCCAAAAACCTCTCCACACGTCATCCTTAGGCTCTCAACGTCTTCCCTACACCCCGAAGTTAAAACATCTATGAGTTCCACTAGATTCGGATCGATCCCGTTATAATCCAGGATCATTTTATCCAGCTCCTCTCTGTTTTCCTCCAAGAAACCCTTCAGGTGCCTCAGACCATGTATTCGGATTTCAACCGTCTCGTGGGTGAGATACTTCAAGAATTTTTGAATCTTTTGCTTGATAGTACACTCCTGTAAACTTCTGACGTACTTTTTGATAATGACGAGCACCTCGTGCTCTATTTTAGGGTGATCAACGAAGAACAAGTCAGCTATGTGATCCTTGGTGAAAGTCTCATTGTCAACGATCAAATATTTTAAGATTTTGTTTATTTCACGAGGACAATGATCCAGAAGTGGGGATAAGCAGGCGACGATCGTGGCTAATTGAGGGCCTAATGCTTCGATTTCACAGGTCTTCAGAAATGCGTCCCACACTTTGCAGTTCAAGTCGGGAAAGGAGTAGTAGCTTGTAGTTTGGAGCATCGCCATTATCTTGAAGCGGAGAGGCATGATGTGCTTCGGACCCATATACCTAATAATAATTTGCTCAAAAATTATTTAAATAATCAGTTATTGTAATTTCACTCATTGAAAATATTTTTTGGTCTTAAGAAAATACAAATTGAAGATATAAAAAAATATTTATTCTAAATAAATGCCTGCCTTTAGATTGATAATATTATGTACTTGTAGTAAATGAATATACCCTCAAGAACGAATTGTAAGTGATGCCCATCTCTTTAAAATTATCTATTGATATAGTCAGTTAACCATCCATACTTAAAGCGTTTATCTGAATAAATCTGCTAAATTTGGCAAACATTTTTTAAATTTGTTAGCTTCACACCAAAATTCAAACAAAATAAAAAAAAACCTTCATTTAAATCGAATATTAATTACGCATTTTATATTTAAATTTTTACCTGAACAAATCGGCTAAACTCAGCAAAAACATGTCCTTTTTCAAGTTATTAGATATAAGTTTCATGTCAAAATTTAGGAGCACTCCCAAGAAATGAGGCTGCAAGAAATCTTGTAATGAACTCGTTTTGTTCTCAGTATCTTCATCAGCTATCATCTTCAAAGCTTTGGTCACCTTGTCGTTTTTCTCGTGGAAGTTCAACAGTAACTCGTTTAAGATTATCTTAAATAAAAAAATACTATATATATTATATATACCATTCACTACACTTCACCCATGCAGGAGTCTACAATTCAATTAAAACTCTTACCCTAAAGTTTCTCTTCCTCAAAGTAGGCCCACTCATTCCTGTCGTATCCTCTAGGTACTGCATACACTGCTTGGTATTAATATTCGACAAGTCAAGAAAAATATGAATAAAAATGTAACCATATTTACAAGTCAATAATTCTGCGATATCCATTTCCATCACATCCGCGATTTCTTGTATCAACTTGGCGACAGCTGGCGCCTCAACGATTTTCGAAACGAAAAACGGGAGTAAATAGTTGCACTCTTCCAGTATAAATTCTTTGGAGTTGTAAGACCCTAATAATGGAGAAACGTGCTCTAATGATGTGGACAGTGAATAATTGAGTAAACCTTGATTCACATAGCACAAATGAGCAATTATCTCGCAGAAGTGTTTTTTGTTTTGGCTGTATATCTCAGAAGGGTTACTACTGTTGGCTTTAGCTAGACTAAAGCATTTGTTCACAGCTACTAATGAATACTTCGATGTAGGTACCATGATAAAGTAAAATAAGATTTTCATGAGTTCGTTGGTGATGTAATCTGACTTTAAGACTATCAGCTCTTCAATGGCCATAAGTATGGAGAATTGCATATTGAAATTGGAGAACTTTAACGAGTTCTTTGCTAAGTTCAGTAAATAATCGAAGGTGACTTTTAGGATGTTCATCTTTACGTCCTTAGATATCACAGGGTTCACCTGAAATTTATAAACCGGTTAGATCAAATATACCCTTTTTATATAACTCTAAAGTGTAACACAGTGACAGATATCAAAAAACTTGTGAATAAATTGACAGATTTGTAACTCAAAAGTTTAATCATCTACAAATTTTAATCAAATAAAAATACCTGAAACTAAGTGTTACTTGTAGTCTGAACTATTAAGTTTGGCAGTGCAATACAGATTTTAGTTAAATTTAAAGGTAGAAGTAAAATTTGTATAGTAGATAAAAGTATTTTTACGACATAATACCATACAAGAATAATTTATATGATGTAGTATTTGGTTGTAGTGTTACAAATTACTACACTAAGAATTACAACTTCTATTTGAACATAGTCCAAAGAGTTAAACAGATTCTATCAATGTATTACCTGTCCATAGTGGATAGTTTTAGCAATGATTTTAGCAAACTTCATCCTAACTTCCTTATCCGAATCTCCAGCCAGTTTCAACCACATCCTAGTGATACAGTCTGTGTGGAAAGCCACACAATGACTAGACAAAGCTGGTAAAGCACTGAGGGCATACATCTTCAACTCTTTTCTGTTATTTGAGAGTAAACCAAGGATGTTCTTCAATAACAAGCCAACAATGTCATCTTCAATAAGAACCTAAAAATAAAAATCTTGTAGTAATGCAAAACAAATTACACAAAAAAAAAACAGAAATTGCAGTAAGTTACTATTATAAGACTCCCAATAAAAGTGTTACTGATATAAAGGTTCATACTGATAAAACTTGTTTCATTTCTTTTGTGTTAATATATAGGTAGTTATTCAATTTTGTAAACTTAATAAACCTTTGCAAAATATATCCTGGCGTATTTATTCGAAGGTTCTCCAAAGCATTGTTTGCATGTGATGCTAGTACTAAGTTTGTGTCCCTTCTCATCCCACTTAAGAGTTTTAAAAGTTTCTGAACTGATGGAGCAAATGATGTCTGGTACAATCCGGAGCGCATTTTCCAGGATTTGTTTGTTAGAACTCAATAAGACCGTTGTTAAGGTTTCCGACAGGAGTTTGTCAACATCATTGAAGAAGAAGATTGCGTGTGGGATTATTTCAATAGCCTGCAAATTTATCATACATTACAAGCCAAATACTAATGTTATTACATATCATTTGAAGCACTTACCACAGAAATAAGATCTTCATTATTAGTTTGCAGAATTGCCTTACTAGTCTTCAAATAGCAAACTTCTAAGTTGTCCCTTTGAGATTCATTTAGATCCACCAAACCACTGCCCATCTCCTCGAAAAAATTTCTTACCAGTTTCAGAGACGCCAAGGGGTTAAGTTTTTCCATAAGTACAGATTTGAATAATGATCTAACAGTGTTTTGAGTTTCACTGACATTCCCGTTCCCAATGAAACTCAACTGATTGCTGACTGTCTGTTGAGACAGTCCTAACAAAGGGTAAGCTAGGATATTAAAGATTATTTCACAATTTTTTGAGTTTGTAACTAGAGCGAATGGTGTGAAGAAACCTAGAATGTTTTCTATGGTCAATGATGTATCAGTACATTTGGTCCAGTGGTTGAATAATCTTTTAATAAACAAATCTAGGAAATTCGATTCCTGAAAAAACTGAACTTTTGTGCTGTTTTGATTTATCATTAGATCCAGTCGGATTTGTATTAAAACATTGGTCAAGTGGTGGAAGTATATTAGGAACTGTTCAAAGTAACAAGTGTCTGCGCAACTTAAATTTTCAAGATTTTCAATTATCAGCCTGTAGACTTGACTGAAAATCATGCTTGTGTCTTTATTATAGGCTTGGATTTCAGTGAGTGGACCTTCGAATTGTAATAAGTCTTTGTATAACTGTCGCTGAATGATGTAGGTTAAAATTGGTTGAGAGAAATCAGTAGATTTGTACATGATCGAGAAACTGTCATGAGAAGAACAGCTTTTAATAGCCATTAATGACACTTTTTCACAAGGGATAATTTGGTCTGAGCTTAAAAGTTTTTGAAGAATGTATTTATTTATTCGTTCGGTATTAATAAAGTTATTGAGTTGGAGATATGAAGATAAGATCTCTTCAAATCTACTAAGATCATTATCTCTGAGACTCCAGTAATCATCATAGGTTTTATAGCAGAACTGTTCAAGTATTGAAGAGAACCGCATGAATTTTCCTCGAAGTTCAATGTCTAAACTATCAAATTCAATAACACACAAAATGTCTAAGAAAATCTGAAAAACCTCTAATCGTACTTCATGCACTTCTTCCAGTAATGAAATCAAATCATCCAAAGCTCTCCAAGTGATCTTATCAAAGCTGTAAAACATGAAACTCTTAATCAAGAACTGCTTTATCAACTTCAACAACTGTACTATTAATTCAACGCTTTGTTGGTATGTCACTACTTCCAAGAACGTCTGTCTTAAGTCGAGTTTCAAGACATCATCCGGGACAAAAGCTTCCAAGCTGAGCTTGCCCTCAGGTCGCCTCGAGAAACTCACCAGCTTGTGCAGTAACCCATAGTATTCCAGTGTCAGCTCGTGGTAGACGTGGAGCTGTGTCCTAGACAGCTTGTTCAGTATGCACAGCTGAGTGTCGATGATTACATTGTGGAGTTTCGTAAGCTTCTCGGAACCGAGCAATGAGAAGAACTGCCCGAGGACCCAAACAGTGAAGGATTTGTACCTGCGTTCGTTCGCCTGGTAATGTTCGAACGTAGTCGAGGGGTCCTTGTAGCAGACGAAGATGTTGGAACTCTCTTCGGATTGGATGATGTTCACAAGTTTCTTAATGTTGATTTCGGAGGCGCACCTCTTGAGCTCCGGGATGGTCTCGTTCAGCATCTTCCACATGGAGTAAGCGGGGATGGTTTCCTCCAAACCGTCCGACATTTTAATGATTTTAATAAAGTTTTCGAATCAGTTTCTTTCAAATGTTTGTCATTTTTAGAGGTTATACAGGTTATGTCACGGTTATGTGTTAGGTATTTACCGCCAATAATGTCTCAAGGTAAACAAATGTGGGTTGCGGCCAATAAAATGCAAGCGTTATATCACGTGACCTATTCTACGTACTGCGTATGGAGAGTACTGCGTTATTAGGAATAAACTAGTAGGTATCTTTAAAGTGTCCCGCTGTTAGCCTCTAGATGTCTCTGATTGTAACAATCTGCTTTAGAAAAGCATGCATCAGGGGCGGCGTTTTCGTGTCTTTTAAATAAATTCCTTTGGAAAATAGATTATATTTATAATAATTTATGTTATAATACGCGTTAATATATAACTAGCTGTAAAAGGTGTGCGTGATTCATCTAAAATACTATGTGAAAAATATTTAGATTTAACTAGTTAAAGACTAATGCAAGTGATGGAAGAGTTAAAATTGATGAAGCTCCTGCAAGTGACAATCTCCGTTGGCCTTACATTTACAGTCCCTTGAGGGGCATAGGCAATTTCTTGACCAATTTTATTCCCTTTATTAGACGTCAACCCAACACTGCGTCTCGGATGTTATAAATCACTCTTAGCTCATTCATATCTTTTGATGTGTATGTGTATGTTACTCACAATAAAACTGTGTTTTAATAAAACTACCTAGCTGGAGCTGATGATTCGCACATCATAGTAATAAATTCATATGTAGAACATAAAATATATAACAATAGTAATTCTGTTTAAATTGTAATATATAATCCCACTTTTAATTAAATTGTAGTGTATGGTAATGTAATAATAATCTCACTTCTGATAAATTATGTAGTATATAATATACTATAAATACTATATATTTATTTGAGTCAGATGGCGAGGGTGAGGTTGAGTCTGAGACTGACACTGAGATCGAGAAGATTAAGGTCGAGACCGAGTCTAAGGTTCGAGACGACTGTACTTCTGAACAAAGAAATAAAAACGACTTTGAGCAACTCATTCTCTCTGTTAATTTATAAAGCATAATATACTCTATTAGGTACTTCATACTTGGTGAAATTGTAGGATGAAATAATTAGAACAAATATAAATCAGACAGTATAATAGTTCATCGTTTTCCTCTCTATTTTCGTCTGGCTTGTGCATTGGATATTAGGGGAGCAAGGCGCAAAATACTCACCAGACCTTAAACAAATAGTACTGGGCGTGCAGGGGGTACTAAGGGAGTAACGCGCGAAGAACCCGACCCAGCTACTAGTAAACAACAATCTCATAAACATTTAGGGTCGAGTGTGCAATGATACTGTCGCGTTTATTTTATAATTTATTTACATTAATTGAACACTAATTTATTTAACACACTAAACTACTTGTTCACTAGACTAGACACTACATAATTTATTTGTACTGCTCCGCATTCGGATCGTATGTCGCGTTCACGTCTGCTTCTCAACTTCTAACTAACTCCCTCGATCACAAGCCCCCTTATATATACACCCCCAACCCTGATCGAGAACGTTCTAGTATATTCTAGAACGCCTACGCAGGAAATGTTCATGCACCTGTTCATGCACCTGTCTTGTACGCGTCGTAGTTATTCTTTTGAAGGAGTAAACATGTGTCGCTTTGTTTACTTCTCGCATTACACTGCCCCCGCCTTAGAGACGTTTCGTCTCGGAACGTATCCCTGGTAGGCCCATGCAGGAACCTGCAGTTAGCCCCCCGCTTACAGCGAGACGTGGCGTCAAAATAACAGGGGACCGTCTTCCCGAGTCGACATGGTGCAGGCCCAAAACAGCAGACTAAAACTTCCACTCCGGTATTCTTCAACACTACTTCCAGCATATTCCGGACAACCCTCCAGTCCAGCTGATCTCGTCCAGCACCTAACTTGGGGACAGCTAGCTTCCTGATGTCGAGCTCCAGCAGTCGGTCTCGTAGCCTATGCAAGGTTCGCCATACATCGTGATAACATGGTTTAAGGGACCCCATCTCCTTCGTAACCAGATAAAAGATGTGTCTTAAGTTGTCACGTAGTTCCAGAACCTTGCCAATCTCCGGGAGTTGCGCTCTGAGTTGTTCCAAGCGCCCGTACTTCTTCTTGAAAACCGTGGCGATACCTCGTGACATTACCAGGTCGGTGGACACACAATGGGCCAACGAGTATTCTTCAGGTACGCTGAACAAATCCTGTTGTTTTTCACAGGTTACCCCATACCGTGCTTTTCCGGTACCCCCGTAGGCGCTCATAAATTCTTCGAACGAAAGTTCGTTCTCCTGCGCCAACGTGTTTCTTACTCGGGGAACCTCCGCCTCATCGTGCGATCCCTCATAGGGTGCCAACCGATTGAAGTGCACCACTCTCGGCTTGCCATTTGGTAGTTTGCTTACCCGGTAGACCACGTCATTGATTCGTTTTTTCACAACATAGGGACCTTCCCAATTGGTCTGTAACTTAGGGGACAAACCACGTTTCTTCTGTGGGTTGTACAGCCAAACTCGATCTCCCATTTGGTAGCCACCCTCTTTAGCGTTGATGTCGTAACGCTCTTTGATGCGATCACTGGCGATATTTAGTTGGTATCGGACTTGATCGTGAATCTCGTTCATCCTTTGCCGCATCCTGGAGACGTAATCTTCCCCCGAAACGTCCTCGTCCGGTCTAGCGCCAAAGATTAGATCACAGGGCAGTTTAAGTTCTCGCCCGAACAGGACTTTGACTGGAGTTTGTCCTGTCGACTCATGAACGGCCGAGCGGTAGGCCATCAGGAAGAACGGCACGTGTTCGTCCCAGTCTCTTTGATGTGACGAGACCATTTTCGCTAGATAGCGGTTAAGGGTGCGATTCATTCGTTCTACCATGCCGTCAGACTGAGGGTGAAGGGCCGTGGTTCTTGTTTTTCGTACCCCAAACTTCTCACAGATCCTCCGGAATAGGCCACTCTCAAAGTTTCTTCCTTGATCCGAGTGTAATTCCATGGGTACTCCAAACCGGCAGATCGTCTCCTTCACTAGCACATCGGCCACTGTCTCTGCCTCCTGATTAGGGAGAGGGTACGCTTCTACCCACTTCGTAAAGTAGTCCATCACGACCAAGATGTATTTATTCCCCTTTTCGGTCTCAGGGAAGGGTCCTGCTATATCAATAGCGATCCTTTCGAAGGGGCTTCCGACGTTATATTGTTTCATGGGAGCTTTCGGTCGTCTTTGTGGCCCATTACTTGCAAAGCATGTAGTACATTTCTTGCACCAGTCCTTCACGTCGTCTGAACAATTGATCCAGTAGAAGCGCTCCCGTACCTTCTGCAGCGTTTTCTTGATCCCTAAATGTCCGCCAGACGATCCGTCGTGAAGGTACCGCAAGACCTCCGGGATTTTACTGGAGGGAATTACCAACTGCCGTCTTTCCTCCGTCCCGTCTTGGCTCTCCAGTACGCGTTTTAGTAGTCCATCCTCAACCACTAGCGAGTCCCACTGTGCCCAATAGCTCTTGAGTTTTGGCGAGCCAGGTGATACCTTTTGCCACTCAGGACGCTCTCCTCCCTCTTTCCAAACCAGGATTTCTTTGAGAACCGGGTCTTTTCCTTGCTCTTGTCGTAACGAGGATGGTGTCCATTCCTCGGCGACCACGGTCGTTCGATAGACTTTCTCGGACTTTTCCTCAGCTCTATGATAATGAGGACACTCATCAGGGCATGGTCTTCTCGAGAGTGCGTCTGCGTTTCCATGACTCTGTCCTGGCCGATGTTCTATGACAAAGTCATACTCCTGGAGCCTCTCGATCCAGCGAGCGATCTGTCCTTCGGGATTCTTAAACTGGAGGAGCCATTTAAGAGCAGCATGATCGGTCCGGATCAGAAACCTCCTTCCACACAAATATTTATGGAAGTGCTCGATGGACTTGACGATGGCCAATAATTCACGCCGGGTGACGCAGTAATTCTTTTCTGGTTTGGAGAGTACCTTGCTGAAGTATCCAAGGACACGTTCTTGTCCCTCCTGGCGCTGCGACAGAACACTTCCAATTCCCACATTGCTCGCGTCGGTGTCCAGGATGAACTGTCCTTCTGGCAGAGGAAAACTCAGCACTGGGGCACTGGTCAACTTCCTCTTCAGCTCGTCGAAGGCAGACTGGTATTCCTCATCCCAACAGAAGTTTCGTCCTTCTTCCGTGAGCCTTGTCAACGGCTTAGCGACGTCGGAGAACATCCGGACATATCGTCGGTAGTACGTGCAGAGGCCCAGAAAACTCCTCAACTGGTGTTTATCTACCGGTATTGGCCACTCATTCACCGTACTTGTCTTGTCCGGATCAACGGCGACGCCCTCTCTGCTCACTACGTGCCCTAAGTATGAGACCTTCCTTCTGAAGAGCTGACATTTCTTAGGGTTCAGTTTCAGTCCCGCACCATGCAGTCTCTGGAAGACGTCCTCTAAGTTTCTCAGATGTCCTTCGAAGGTCTTGCCCATCACGATGACATCGTCCAAATAGACTAGGCACGTTTTCCACGTCAGACCCATTAGCACGCTCTCCATCAGCCTCTCAAACGTCGCTGGGGCATTACAAAGTCCAAATGGCATGACTGTAAAATGCCACAGGCCGTTACCGAAGGTAAATGCCGTCTTTTCCTTATCGGCAGGGTCCATTTCGACTTGCCAATAGCCGCTTTTTAAATCCAAGGTCGAAAATATCGTGGATCCAGCAAGGGTATCGAGTGTGTCGTCGATACGTGGTAGCGGGTAGCTGTCCTTTTTGGTGACACTGTTCACCTGCCGGTAGTCTACACAGAATCGAGTAGTCCCATCCTTTTTTCTTCACCAGTACTACCGGCGAGGCCCATGGACTGCTTGACGGCTCGATGACCCCGTCCCGCTCTAGGTCCCTGATGATTTTCTCGGCTTCTTCCCGTTTGGCCAAGGGTAGTCGTCTTGCTGTTTGTCGAATCGGTCGTGTCTCGCCCGTGTCAATTTTATGTGTCACGACCTTGGTCTTTCCCAGCTTTCCATTCTCGGTGGTAAATATGTCCTGGTACTTATTTATTAATCCATTGGCCTCTTGTTTCTGTATGGGTGAGAGAAACGCACTGGTCTGGGAAAGGATTTGTTTCAAGTCCTGCGGAGTGTGTCTGGACCTTTCTTCCTCACTAACGCCCCTTACGATGGCCGAAGCGGCTTTACACGTGCCCAGCTTCGTACCCTTCTTGATGGTAACCGGGTACTGATTGATGTTGAGTAGTCGCACAGGCACTTCACTTGAGAGAGTAACGAGCGCCTTTCCTACCAGTACCCCCCGAGCCAGTCGATTGTCATCGTTTTCTGGTTCGATCACGGCTGGAATTCCCTCTTCCACAACACCCCTCAGACAGGTAGAGGTGATCGTTTCGCTTCGTTCCGGGAGAATCACATCTTCTGCCATTATTACGTCTAACACAAAGTTGTCACGATTGTGTAGCAGTAATTCTTCTTGACCGATCCTCAACACTCGGTGTCCGAAATCCAACTGGAATACTTGGCCTAATCTTCCTACGGTCATTCACAACTTCCGAGCGTACGATCGTCTTCGTAGCTCCCGTGTCCACAAGCATGGCGTGGGATCTCCCGTCGATAGTGCCATCGACGTACGCGCTCCCCAATTGGTGGGAAAACGAGGCTATACTGGCCCGGGGGTTTCCACTGCTACGGGTCGACGTTCCCCCTTTCTTGTCGACCCGCATTAGTTTTCCTGGGCCTTTGCCGGCGCCGCTGTTCTAGGCCGCTTGCAAGAACTCTTCACATGGCCCACTTCGCCACAGTTCCAACAGCGAACTACCTTCTTCTTCGCTGACAGCACCTCCATGATCTGCTGTAGGACCCTTTCCACGATCTTTTCAGTGTCTACTTCCTCTGTAACCGCTCGAACACGGCCGTGACCGCGGGAGGCTTCCATGGCTGCATCATGCTCCAGTGCGATGGCGAGCGCGTCCATTAATGTTTTCGGTCGAGCTAGTCTCAGGGCCCTCTGCAGTTCCTGGTCCCGCAGCCCGCTCACGAACGTCTGCACTGCGAGGCACTCCATCATCTGTTCCGGTGCCGTGAGATACGCCAACCTCACTAGTCTGGCTACGTCCGCTTCGAACTCCTGCAGGGTCTCGTTCGATCTCTGACGGCGATTGGACATCTGGGATTGATGAACTTGCTCCAGATGTGTTTGGCCGAACCGCATTTCCAGTCGCCTCAGCAGCTCCGTTTAATTCCCGGCTTCTTCGGTGGATAGCGTCTGAAGAACTTCCAACGCCTCTCCACGTAAGGCTACCGTTAGGGAGACAGCTTTCTCGTGAGGGGACCAAGCATTAGCCTCCGCTGCTGCCTCAAACTGCTTCTTGTAGCTGGCCCACGGAATTTTTCCATCGAACGTTGGGGGCGTCACTCGATTAGTGCATATCGAGTTCTGTTGAACGACCGCCTTTATTTCTTCCTTCGTCTCGCCGCTACTGACTCGCCTTAGTCGTTCTTCCAACTGCTTCGTCTTCTGTTTAATTTCGTCTTCTTTCCCCTCGCCGCTACTGACTTGTTCTAGTCGTTCTTCCAACTGCTTGATCTTCTCTTCAATCTCCTTACGCTGAGCCTCCATCTGGTCGGTTATCTCTTCCCTCTGGGCGGCGATTTGATCAGTAATATGAGTAATTATGTCTTCCCTCTGGCCGGCGATTTGAGCAGTGATGTCTTCCCTCTGGGCGGCGATTTGAGCAGTGATGTCTTCCCTCTGATCGGCGATTTCTTCCCTCTGGGCAGCGATTTCTTCCCTCTGGGCGGCGATTTGAGCAGTGATGTCTTCCTTCTGGGCGGCGATTTGAGCAGTGATGTCTTCCTTCTGGGCGGCGCTTTCTTCCCTCTGGGCGGCGATTTGAGCAGTGATGTCTTCCCTCTGAGCGGCGATTTGAGCAGTGATGTCTTCCCTCTGGTCGGCGATTTCTTCCCTCTGGGCGGCGATTTCTTCCCTCTGGGCAGCGAACTGCTTCGTTATGTCGTCGTCTTCGAACTCGAAAACTTCCGGGTCCTGGCCATTTTCTTTCAAAAATGCCGAGAGTCGGTCCTGGAGTTCAGTCTTCTTCCCTCCTGTTTCCAATTCGCGTTCCTCGAGTTCTTTTTTTAACTCAGCCACTTTTAATTCGCGTAACTTCTTCATGATCCCACTTCTGACACCAATGTCGCGTTTATTTTATAATTTATTTACATTAATTGAACACTAATTTATTTAACACACTAAACTACTTGTTCACTAGACTAGACACTACATAATTTATTTGTACTGCTCCGCATTCGGATCGTATGTCGCGTTCACGTCTGCTTCTCAACTTCTAACTAACTCCCTCGATCACAAGCCCCCTTATATATACACCCCCAACCCTGATCGAGAACGTTCTAGTATATTCTAGAACGCCTACGCAGGAAATGTTCATGCACCTGTTCATGCACCTGTCTTGTACGCGTCGTAGTTATTCTTTTGAAGGAGTAAACATGTGTCGCTTTGTTTACTTCTCGCATTACAATACTAAGGGAATAACGCGCGAAGTACCACCCGAGATCCTAGGAAAACGCAATACACTAGCACTGATCGTGCAATGGTACCAGGGGAGTAACGCGCAAGGTACCCGTCACCTACTAGTGGCAATTACCCCAAGAACGTGCAATTAGTACTAAGGGAGAAACGCGCCTTGATATAATAGGCGGCACTGTACTAACAGTGACTGACTAATGTTTGGAATACCAAATAGAGACAACTACGAATAACTCTTTTTCTAAATATCGATGGTTAATTATTTAAAGGGTTAGTTAGTTAATCAACAGCAGAAGAATGAATGGCTCAGTGATAAACTCACCAACTAGTGGCTTCTTCCAATTACTCTGCTCAATTTTATAGTTTTTAGCACAGTTAAATAATTGTCACAGCACAACACAATCTTTTATGAAGGATGATAGGATGGAAGGCAAAGAGCCCAAAGAGGTAGAAAGTTATAATAGATAAATAAAATCAGTCTTACACATATAGTTCTTATTTAAGTTAAATCATTTACGGCGTTTACATTATTTCAGGTGAATAGAGATATGATTTTAACGCGCAAATAACTCGAGTGATGTGATATCATAGATTTCAAAGTAGTGAACCCGGTTTTATGTTAAATTTATCACTATAATCAACAATCTACATAGATAGTCTAAGAGCAGTTCCAAGGATCTCTGCATGACTGGTGTGATCACTAATTTTTATTACTAGGATCATATTATCCAATAAGCAATTTATCGTAATATATTGTCCACTTTATTATCTTGTTTGTTCAGTATGTAGCTTATCTAGACTGTCGCGATGCGTCATTTCTAAAAATAAGCCTCACAATGACAATACGTATAACAATAATACTTAAACTTTTAACTAAAGTACAAGCCTTCCCACATGCGGTCAGTGCCATGTGCGGTCAGTGCCATGTGCGGTCAATTCTTTGAAATCCCAGGACAGGCCAATTTATGGGGGTTCTCGGTACCGGCTCGCTATGAACGGTAGTGTCTTATGCGGTCACAATGAAAAAACGTCCCAGATGTGATCCCTAGAAAATATTTCTACCTGTTGTCTACCTACTTGTGAATAATATTAAGGATAAAAGATCGCCAAGAATCGACCAAAGAAAACATAATAAAATATTACGAGCCATAGGCTGTAATTGTTTGAAAGTCCCTGCATTTCGCTTAGGATTAATGCAAATAACGTAAGCAAGTTCATTTCAAATTTTTAAAATTTAATCGTACATGGATTTAATTTAAGGGGCCGTCCATAAATCACGTGATGCTCCGAGGGGAGGGAGGGGGTTATCTTTTTATCACGGTTTACACCCATGTCACTTCACCACGATTATTTTCTGTGTACTGTCGATAAGAATATCCATTATGAGTAGCACTAGGTTTTCCTTTTTTGGTAAAGATCAATTGGATTTTATTTTCCATATTACTTTTAAGACGGTTTGCTCTCACTGAAGTACACAGAGATAATGAATCGCAAAGCAAAATATTTACAGTGGCCGCCCGGTTATACGAAATTCGGATTATCCGAAAAGCTAGTTAAAAAGCGATTTCGCCGCCGCAACTTGTGGCTTTGTCGCACGCCGCGGCTAGCCAACGCCGCATTATTCGATATTGCACGTGTTTCTTTCTTACGCTTTCTTAGAAAATAATAAAAATTGGATTTGTTTCACGGTTTTCATAGCCCTCCGAACACACTCAAGATTAGTATCAACTTGATTCTATCGTATTGTAACCGAACGACTTGGCCGTAAAGGCACAGTACTTGTTTGATGCATACGAAAAAGCCGGCGTTTTTTTGCGGTCGTAAAGTATAGTCCAATCAATAAAGGCCTGAAATCAAAATGGATCACTATAATGATGCTTTTTTGATATATGATAGATCAGGGCGATACAAAACGAAAAGTCTATATACAAAAAAGTCGCAGTGCCCGGCGTCTTTTGTTATTTGCAAAAACAACACATATAGCTTATATCTCGAGAACGCTAAGAGATACACGAAAAAGAATTGCACCACGTGAAAGAGCGTGTCAAATTACATGATCTACATCCATAAAATAGAAACATTTCATTCAAAATTTGGGAATTTAGCCGAGATTATATCTATCGCCTTGCAGTACATATATATAGATATAGCGAACGTTGTATTCAAAGTCAGATAGGCCGCTGCCGCCTCTCACCTCGCGGTTCCCCTTGGGCGTCATGATTTTGGTGCGCAGTGTTGCTTGCTGCTCTCTATTTTACGTAGACTTGCGTTTTAGGCCTGCGTGATACCCCAGGGTGCTTCAGTTTTCGAGTTACCGGTAATTTTCGGAGAACGTTTGACTTTCGGTGCGCCGGAACCTGGACGTGGACGTCATCTCCGAGAGTTTTCCTGACAAGATTGCCAAAACCAATCCGAAAATCATCGTGGGAGCGTTTTTTGGGGCGCTTAATCCGAATTTCACATCGAAAACGATCCGCCGGACTGCCGGACGCCTAGTGGAACGGAAACTGGGCCTGAACGTCGTCTCCGAGGATTTTCCAGACAAGATCGCTAAAGGCGAACCGAGAATTACGATTACGATTATTAGGGATCTTAGCTGGAAAAATTCTCGGAAACGACGTTCAGACCCAGGTTCCGGTGCACCAGGTGTCCGGTGGTACGTTTTCGGGGTGAAATTTTGATTCTGCGCCCCAAAAAAACCCACATAACGATTTTCGGTTTGTCTTCAGCGATCGTGTCTGGAAATCCCCCGGAGACGACGTTCAAGTCGAGATTCCGGTGCACCAGGTGTCCGGATCGAGATACGTTTTCTTCATCGAAAAAAGTAGCATAAGTACGTTCAGTGGATCGTGATTAATTTCTAAAAAATCTATGAACTTAAACTATTTTGTAGTTTCAAAGTATTTTTAATACTTGAATAATTTTATGCCCAGTAATTCTTGAAAATGTCAGAAATTTGTGTGCATGAACAATTTTCTACTATACCTCATTTGATTCGTTTTGCAAATACTAGAACTAAAGCACATCTAAGTTTTTTTAAATCTTTTGAGAACTATTTTTATCTGATTCATTTTTTTTATGCAAAAAGTATGATTTCAAAATTGTAATATGCCTCTCATATAATAATATTAATTTCACATCTAATAATTTATTTAATTTACATTCTATCATATTTTAAATAGTTGCTGTATTCGAAGGACGTAATAATATATATTTTACATCGCTGATAAAAGTGAAAGAATCATAGATTTATTTAAACTAGTTTGTTATTGAGGTGAAAATATGAGCGTTTACAGGACATAATAATTCTCTTATTACCTGTTTAAGTAGTTCTATTAGGCGCTGGAGGTTTATCTGTCATTGTTGGTAGTAACATGAACTTTGTTTTCTGCCACCTCCAATCTTGTGAAGATAGTGTATTACGGAGCCAACTATGTATCTGATAATAAACACGGTTCACATATTCTTTCAAAGAGGCATCTGTTGGTGGTTAAGCCAAAGATAACTGTTTTTTTGCAATACCAAGTAGTGAAAACAAAACATTTTAAATCTAAGTTCATTTACTGTACATGTGCCCCCATTTCTTACACATCATATAGCTCTATAGTGACTTTTTCAACTGCAGAATATAAAGTTCTTATATCCTGTTGTGGTAGTTGAAATATGGAAATCTCATGTTGTAGATGTTCATTTTTTGAAAAACTGCTATAACGCTCTTCTTCCCCTTATTAAATAATGCATTCGTACTGTCACAATCAGAAGCATGCGCAAACAGTATGCGGTTTTAAGTGTGTGATTGTCAACTGAGCATAGAGCATTTCCTTTTCTACCACTAACCATCTTATAAAAATTTACATTTTTGAACTGCGGAGTAAACCAATAAGCAAAACCAATAAATCCACATCATTTCTAACAACCGCAACAGGCACCTGTGATTGATCAATCAATTCTATTGCTGTTCTCACTATTAAGGAATTTGCGGCTTTCTGAGCTATTTCGTTGCTCAAAATATGTTAATAATATTACAATATACGTTGTATTCAATTCTGAGTATACAATATTCATCTTATAAGATCTTCAGCTTCTCTTGAATATATTGTTTCAAACCCAATGTAAATAGGTAATATGTATAGCTTGACTATAGCGTCTTTTACGGCGGACATTGAATTACGACTGAATTTCGATTTTTTGAAAATATTCATAAAAGAATAGTAATATATTAATGTAATTGTTTGTAGACCCATTTACTTATAAGATGAGTATTGTATAATGGAGGGCCGAAGAGGACCAGGCCGAAAACAGCACTCATGGCTCCGGAACATCAGGGATTGGTGCGGCATACCGGACGCGGCAACCATCTTTCGTCGAGCGGAAGACAACACCCTTGTGATTGATTGAGGAGAATGTAAAGATGATCCCCAACGTGCAAGTCTGCATATGGGACCAGAAGAAGAAGAAGAAGATTGTATACTCAGAATTGATTAAAACTTACGTTAAAATATTATTTACATATTTTGTATCATTATTATTATATCAAATGGTATGAACATTGTGTATTTTTTATTACATTTTTATCAAAAAATAAATTTAAAATTTATTGTTTTAATGACAATGATTCATGTATTATAGTTAAACAAGTATTTTCCATGTTTAACAATGAAAACCGCACAAAAATAAAAAAATTTCCCAAACATTGTTTCATCTAATTAGGTGGTAAATTAGTGAATACATTAATAAACTAATTGCATCTTCGTACTGTGCTCAGAACGGTACCCCAAATCAAAAGAAGAAACATCAGCGTTCGTCAACAACTTCCAGAGATATTGCTTATGACTTATGACATAAGGTGCCACAATAAAAAAAGCATTTTGTTTCTTTTATTTTTTAAACAAACTTAAAATTGGTTTTTATCATATCCATTAATTGATATCGACAGAAAAAATGTTTCTGTAGGACACCATGAGCTTAGAATCGCGAATTTTTTTTATTTGTCCGTAGATGGTTATTGCAAAAATATAAACAAATTGAATTTTGCAATAAACTATTTGATGAATCAATCTGAAATTTTTACCGCATATTAAGCACTACAGTCCCTGACTTTTTACGGAATAAAAAAGTCGCAGGTTGAATTTTGCAATAACAAAATTGTTGAATAAACAAGTTGCCGATTTTGACTTTCTGTACCATTTTTCTCAGCAACAAATAAAAATAATGAGATAATTAGAAACATTTTAAAGGCCTTTCAATTCCCTAGAGGATGGTGAGCCCCATTTACCCAAAAGTAATTTAGTTTTTACTTGAGAACAAAAATAGTCAAAAAGAGAATTTTTTAAGTTTAATTGTTAATAACAATGCCTAATGTTTGTAGTCTCGTGGGGTCTTCCTATACGTTTTGTTTCTGTAGGCCTATATTACCTAAAATTTTGGGACTCCTGACCGATGACTCGATGCCCTGGCAAAATCCCTAATTGATTGGTCTATAATTGAATCAATATAAAATTAATGGCAAATAACCCATATGATAAACGTCGACGATTAGTCCAAACCCATCTCTCAGGAATTAGCTATATATGGACGTAAGAGGTAACCGCAATGTTTTTACATGAATAGATCGGGAATAATGCCTAGAATAAGGATTGACTTATACTCCAGAGCGCAGAGGTCGGGAACATTAAAATGCAACAATTTAAAAAAAGCCAAAAAACGCGCTTTTACGACTTGTTTTGCTTCTAACTTTTTAAGTATTTATTTTGGAAGAAAGTTAAATAGAGAAAAACGTTGCAGAATCACTTTTTACATAATACGGCATAGGATAGAAATCCAAAAATCTGTTAGCGGTTTTGCAAAATAGCAATAAACAAAAAAAAATCGGCCCAAAACAGTGGTTCCTTATTTTATTATTTTAGGCACTTTAAAATGTAGTTATGACTTCCATATCACAGGTAGAAAATCTTAAAGTTATAGTAAAAAAATCCTGTAAATTTGGTTTCGATCGGTTTATTAGATTTTGCATAATAATTTTGCAATCCAGAAAAATCGAAAAATATTTAAAATTTTCAAAATTGTTTAATAATTTTTCCCACAATTCGATTTAATAAAACTGGCTGAGCATATATAAGTGGGAACAAGCTTTCATGTCCTTTTTTTCAGAATTAAAAAACGGTCACAGTCATTGTTTAAAGCTGGTGTCGTTTTTTTTTTTGTTATAAACAAATAGATTATCTCGGCGAATTTTTTTGTTAAATGCAATTATGAAAACATAGCCGGAAAGCACTCGGAGAGACGATTATTTTTATATATAATAAGTTGCTATTTTGTTCATTAGCTTCTGAGATATAACTCGTCAAATTTGATTAGTGTTTAATAAAATGGTTAATAACGGTTAATAAAATTACTATTTTTTCTCATATCATAAGAAATAATAGTTTCTCATAGTAACCAGTATGATATTTTTGTTGAAATTAACATTAAAAAGATTGAAATTTACATAAAAAAAAGTCCTCGGTTCGAATTTTTTCACACCAACACTTCGACACCAACTTTCAACAATAACTGTGACCGTTCTAATAAATATTTTTTAATTCTGAAAAAAGAACATGAAAGCTTGTTCCTTCTTATGTATGCTCAGCCAGTTTTATTAAAATCGAATAGCGGGAAAAATTTTTAAACAATTTTGAAAATTATCAATACTTTTCGATTTTTCTTGATTGTTCTTATTGTGCAAAATCTAATAAACCGATCGAAACCAAATATACAGGATTCTTTTATTATATCTTCAAGATTTTCTACCTGTGATATGGAAGTCCTAACTACATTTTTAAGTGTCTAAAATAATAAAATAAAAACCATTGTTTGCCATATTATGTAAAAAGTGATTCTGCAACTTTTTTCTCTCTTCAACTTTCTTCTAAATTCAATACTTGAAAAATTTGAAGAAAAACAAGTCGGAAAAAACGCGTTTTTTTAAGTTTTTTTAAATTGTTGCATTTTACAATGTTCTCGAACTCTGAGCTCTGGAGGATATGTCAATCCTTATTCTAGGAATTATTCCCGAGGTATTCATGTAAAAACATTGCGGTTACCTCTTACATCCCCGGATCCCCGTCAAAACAAATGGATTAGATTGGACTAGAGATTGCATGTGTGTGAAGTTAGCGACGAATCTCCAGCGACGAATTTTGAACGAGATTATTGCAGCGATTGAAAACGTGTGACGAAAACACAAGTCTGCGTAAAGCAGTGAGCCGCAGGGCCCGCAGGCAACAGGCAACAGCGTACGCAAATATCAGGAAGCAGAGGTGAAGCGAGACGCGAGAGGGTAGGTAGCGGCACAGGTCATTTCGAATGCAACAGTCACTATATCTATATATATGGCGACGCGATACTGAATATAATTTCGTTATAAATTCGCAAATTTTGAATGGAATGTTTCTATTTTATGGATGTAGATCATGTAATTTGACACGCGCTTTCACGTGGTGCAATTCTTTTTCGTGTATCTCTTAGCGTTCTCGAGATATAAGCTATTATGTGTTGTTTTTGCAAATAACAAAAGACGCCGGGCACTGCGACTTTTTTGTATGTAGACTTTTCGTTTTGTATCGCCCTGATCTATCGTATATCAAAAAAGCATCATTATAGTGATCCATTTTGATTTCAGGCCTTTATTGATTGGACTAGTAATACAACCATCGTTATCGGAGAGGTGGTGCGGAGTTCGAACTTTGTTTCGAATGTGTCGGATAACCGGGCGGCTATACTGTATTTGCAAACCCTATTAATCCTAGTAACGCCCGGTTTCATAATGCAGTTAAAGTCCACTTTAACTTATAGTTGACTTTGACTGTGACGTTAAGTTAAATTGGACTTTAACTGCATTATGAAACCGGGCGTTCTAACGTAGTCAAAGTCAACTTTAAGTTAAAGTGGACTTTAACTGCATTATGAAACCGGGCGTAATCAATTTTCCATATCGGCCGAGGGTGTCTACCGAGAAATTCGGTGAATTCGGATATGACCGCACATGGGAAGACACCTGCACAACAGCAGGCAAGCACCTGAAAATATTTTATTAAGTTCCATAAAAAATTGCTTAACCTGGAATTATAATTTATAATAATCAGTACACGGCAGCTAGGGTCAGGTTTTATCAAAAATTTAACATAACTAGAGCAAAACACAATTTTATTGGTCTCATTTTAAAACCAATTGGTCAATTTTGCTTATCTGCTCAGGATTGAAGGGCCTGCCAGTAGTCCAGTAAATGAAAGCCGATAAACTCCCAAACCTGGGATAAATTCTGCAAAAGGATGAAACTGGGGGCAATTGTAGGTCTCAACTGGGTCTTTTGAAATACGGAAAGTTGTAGATTCTCCGGGTCCCGGAACATGGTAAAAAATGGTCCTCAAGTTCCAAAAATCCGTTTTCAACCAATATCTCCGAGAATATGGCATTTAGAAAATTTTTGTTTAGATATAAAAGGAAGACTAGTTCATTAGCTACAAAAATGGTCCTTATGACTTTTTCCGAAAACTCGACAGTTTTCGAGATAACGGCTCCGAAACAGCCGATAACAGCCCTTTACTTGTTCCTCCTGCTCTGAATCCAGGAGAGCAAATACGAGAAATGGAGACAAAAGCTGGCGGACACATTGTCCAAGAAGTCGAGTAAAAATGGATATTTTTGATGATTCAAAATTCACGTGAAAGAGAAAACCGATAGCTATGGTATCCTGGGTCCCGGACCTCATTTTTATTTTTCTTGAAAGTTGGAACCCAGGTTAAATTTTTTTTCTTCGATATTTCTCGACTTTTAGAAAATTCATATATTTTAATAAATAATAGTAATTTAGTCGGGTCTTTCTTGATAATGGGTCTCCAAAACGTATCGAAGGAGGTTGTTCCATTTTCTTTCTTTTGCATCCCAATAAAAAGTAACTTTGAATATGTTGATTTTTTGACATTTCCGGAGTTTTGAAAGTTGGTTGGCAAGAATGTTGAAGTTGGCACAAAAATGAAGAAACCATCGGAAAGGGGACATTTCAAGCATTCCAGTGATGTGCATTGCGAACCGATACGATGATTCATAATTTTTTAATACCCGATTTATGCCACAAATGTCAAAAAATCAACATATCCAAAATTACTTTTTATTGGGATGCAAAAGAAAGAAAATAAAACAACCTTTATGGGCTCATTCGATAGGTCTTGGAGACCCATTATCAAGAAAGACCCGACTAAATTATTATTATTCATTAAAATATAGATGAATTTTCTAAAAATCGAGAAACATCGAAGAAGAAAAAAAATAACCTGGGTTTACAATATTCAAGAAAAATAAAAACGATGCCCGAGACCAAGTTAACCATAGCTATCGGTTTTCTCTTTCACGTGAATTTTGAATCATTAAAAAATATCCATTTCTACTGGAGTTATTGGACAATTTGTCCGCCCGCTTATGTCTCCATTTATCGAATTTGCTCTCCTTGATGCAGAATAAGTGCAACAAGTAATGGGCTCGTTTCGGGGCCGTTATCTCGAAAACTGTCGAGTTTTCGGAAAAAGTCATAAGAACCATTTTGTAGCTAATAAACTGATCTTCCTTTTGTATCTAAACAAAAATTCTCTAAATGCCATATTCTCGGAGATATTGACTGAAAACGGATTTTTGGAACTTCCGGGACCCGGAGAAACTACAACTTTCCGTATTTCGAGAGACCCAGTTGAGACCTACAATTTCCCCCGGTTTCATCCCTTTGCAGAATTTAACCTAGGTTTTTCCTTCATTTACTGGACTACAGTGCAAAATTTCGTTGAAAAACAAGCCTCCCAATGGCCTTCAAGTGTCACTTTAATGTTTCTTCGAAATGCAGCCACAGTAAAATAACTTATAAAGCCCGGATTATATTCAAAATGCATATTTATGCATTTTTCTTCGTTTTTTACATATTTATTTTGTATATTCGTATGATTTGTGCATATTGTTGCATACAAACAACTATGCAAACAACCTAGTTTAACCAAAATGTAAAAAGGTCACTGTCAATTCATTCTGACATTTATAGGGTACTGAGACGCAAGTAGCTTTGATTTGATCACAAAGCTTATTAATTATTATCTCATAAAAAACGATTTCTTCCACTTGTTGGATAAAAACATTGTATGCCACTCACGTGTTATGTTTGCTAAGTTATTTGAGAATTTATACCACTCGGCCTGACGGCCTCGTAGTACAGGGTCCGGCAGTGAAACGGGAAGATTAAGATATCGTGTGACAGTCGCCAGTCGCCAGATGGCTGGAGAGGAGTGGGGGACTCGACCTTGAGCGTCCAGATGGCAGATAGCCGGTATTTTCATGTGATTTTCAGTCGCCATGTTGCGTTGGACGAATGAGCAGCGTGCTTTCGCCGTAAATGCATTTTACAACAACGCTGAGTGCTGTTGGTGCTCAACGTGCTTTCCGTCGGAAGTTCAATTATTAGCCACACTGCTAGCATTTCGATGGACTTGCTGAGATTGGCGTTTCCTGGTCGCTTAATTAGTAAGAATGACGATATTCGTTGGCTTGCCTGTTCACCAGACTTGACGGATCCTGACTTTTTTTCTGTGAGTTTATTTAAAGCTAAAGGTTTTTGAATCAAACCCACCCAGAACTAGTACCGAACTGAAGGAGCGAATCCAACAGGAGATCAACGACATTCCATTGGATATGCTACGCAGAGTCATGGGATCCTTCACCAAAAGACTTCAAGACTGTGTTCCAAACGAAGGACGCCATCTTACAGATAGTTTTCAAAAAATGAACATTTTCATATCTCCTTATTAATTCCCACTAATTTAGATTACATCTGTGTAAAAAAGTTTAATACATATTAATAATTAAGACTTTGAGAGTTTTTTTTAAATATTCCCGTTTCACTGCCGGACCCTGTATAAATCTTCTCGCGTGACTTATTTTCAACATAACACACTAGTACCGTAAATAACTAGTATTATATGTATTTTGTAGTCAATGAAACGACAGATGTCTGCGGGAGTTATATAGCTAACATACTAATTGGGATTTTGTCTGAAAACCATTCATTTAAACATTATTTAATTGCCGTTAAAGAATTAGAAAAAACAAATAACGTGACCATCAGCAGATTTATCCAAGAAAATTTAAGAGCCATATTTCTACCGAATGGTGTACCGTTTGAAATAGTATATTAAAGTATGAGTGGATATTGAGCTCTTTCAAAAACGAGCGAGTTTTCGAGCACGACGGCGTAGCCGGAGTGCTCGAAATAGAGCAAGTGTTTGAAAGAGCAGTTATCCACGAATACTTTACGCGATTTTTTTTTATTGGTACCTACCTTTGAAATCATAAATAGTGTAAAATTACCCAAATAACCAATATAATTAAGTCGAACGACACTCGGGACGCTTCGTGCCGGCCCGTCGCACGTCGTGTCACCAATCAGGTCGCCCCGCTACGGCCAAAAACGTTCTGTAATTGGTTGATTTTGTCGTTGTTGACACGTTTCCATGGCGACTTTAAAACACGCGCGTGCGATAAAGCCCGATTTACGCACGCCAAAGCATGGTTTAAATAGGCAAAATAGCGTACCAATAAAAAAAATTATTATTAATGCTTACGAATGCTGCAACGTATGTGATAAAGGCTGCAACACATTTGAAAGTCTTTTACTCAAATTTATCACATTGCACATGCCTCGCGCATGGTATAAAACAGAGTTGCAGAAGAAGTACGCAATCAATTTCCATTAGTTAATGATTTAATTGGTAACATGAAGAAAATTTTTGTAAATGCTCCATTAAGGATACAGATATATAGGGAAATTACCGAATGTCCCACTTCCTACCAAACCAAAACTTTCATCAGCAATTGAAGAAACAAAGAAGATTATAAATAATCCAATTCCAATGCAAAATCTAAGTTTCATTCACACCAATTACAAATCTATTATCGACACAATTTTGCAGTTAGGAAAACAAAACCTTTTTTTATCTGAATCCGTAAGATTGATAAAAAATTTAAAAAAAATATTCACAGTCCTTTTAGAGATTTGTTATCATTATTATTATTATTATTGCTGTTGTTATTATTATTATTGTTGTTGTTATTATTATTATTATTCTAATTATGTGAAATATGTTTTACTATTAATATTATCTTAGGACTCTTGAAGTTTTCGGATTCAGATTTTGTTACCTAAAATTATAAAACATTGCATAGTTCTATATGGATATTTTACCTACTCCACTTGCTTCACTTACATTATTATAGTTTTTGGATTACTTATGAAAACATATTTCATATCGCAATATTATATTATTGTGGTTGTAACTTTACAAATTAATGGCATTCATGTTTAATGCCACTTTATAATACATTTTGTAAGTATCATAATATAAAGTCACGATTTTTTGCATATCGCAGACTGACTCTGGAACAAGATGTTTTCATTGGGTTTCTTGCATTACAATACCCAGCAATTTGATAAAAATAACCGCCATTCTGTCACGTTTAATAAGACGCAGAAATAACAAGCGTGCATTCAATTGGCCATGCGATGAGTAAACGTGTTGCTGTACTTGCCATAAAATTATTATTTCTTATTCTGTTAGGCCTGTTCACGGATAATTTTCAACTGAAAAGCGTAGAGAAACAGCTGTGATATGACGCCTGACAAGCGTGGCTAACTCCGAGTGTAAATTAGAAAACACGCTTGTTGCATGATTCGAAGCAACGGAAAAACGATATAAGATATAACAAACAAAGAGAAAAATGTATTTTAGGTTAATTATTTGGTACGGATTGGAATCGATTTCCCTACTCAATGCTAAAGAATATTTTCGTTAAAGCCCCTGTAACCTTCTTCAACAAAAGGTAAAACTACTTTGGAACATTGGAAATCTTCTATTGAGTTATAGTTCCTATTTTAGAACCAAGTCTGGTAAAATCAATATCTGTAGAGGGCGAATAGTTCATAGTCGGGGAATTTTTGAAATAGGAATTTTCTTGAAAAGTTTATTTGATTGTTATATAGATTGCTTGACAGAATTTGAATAAAATGTGACACCACATTTTGACTAACAACAATAAAAATACCTTTATTAATAATATTAGTAATAGCAGGACTCGATAAACACAAAATGTAGTGTTGTAAATAGTTTGTCTAGGAGTAAAAATAAATTAATCTAAGTAACTCAGGACAGTCTACCTTGCCGTGATTAATGAGAAAAATACCAATAATTCATTTTGAACTCTTCTTTAAATTTTTACAAAATCATACTTTTTTAATAAATAATCCTAAATTATGCCTCGTCCAGGATAAAAACCATCTAATTTAGAATTTATGTATTGTAAAAACCTTTTTTGCACTTTCTCAATCGTGTAGATGTGATAAACGTGTATGGAAAGCAGATCAGCAAAGCATATGACACTGGTCATTAAAATCTCTGCAACTATGAACAATGAATCCTGCACCTGTCCTACTTCCTGGTTTACTTTACTTATGTGATCTTTGAACCTCAATTGGTTATCGAATATAATGCCTACCGTTTTCAATGCACCAGCTCTGTACATAAAGTTGCCATTGTAGATAGATTCAGTCATTAGTGGAGCTAAATAGTCGCAAAAAAATTAAATCGTCTACGAATACTAGCTTACCACAATTTATGACATGATAAATATCGTTAATAAAAAAACAGAGGCTCCAGATTAGAGCCTTGGGGTAAAGACGTATTATTTAGATATAAAGCTCTCTTCTTCTTCTCCTTCTTCTTCTTATTTTAAGACAAAGTCTTGTTTTTTTCAAAGCTGTAGCCTAAGTTGTGACTTCGATGACCAGCTTTCGTACCATCGTTTGGGGGGTCTTCCTGGAGGTCTACGGTTGGTTGGTTTCTCCTCTTTTGCGATTTTGGGTAGCCGATTATCAGCCATTTTGTCGACGTGGTCTCTCCATGCTCGTCTTCTTATTCTGGACAATCTTACAATGTCTAGGATGTCACATTGGGTTCTTATATCGCTGCTTCTCACTCTGTCTCTAAGCGTTTTGCCCGTGATTGATCCTAGCGTCTTTATTTCGGTTGTTCTTAGCAGTTGCTTAGTAGCGGCTGTTTCTGCTCGTGTTTCTGTGGCGTAGGTCATAATAGGAATAACGCACGTCTTGTAAATTCGCGTTTTGCCTTCAATACCCATGTGTTTGTTTCTCCATATTACGTCCCGTAGGTATCCTGATACCCTAGCTGCCGCTATCGTTTGTGTTCGGACTTCTCCTTTAAGGTTTCTGTTCTTGTGATATTAACGCCTACTGCGCCTAGGTATTTGAATGACATGACCTGTTCTACGCATTTATTGTAGATTGCTAACTTACACCTTCTCGGTTATCTCGATATTGTCGTAGACTTCGTTTTCTGAACAGAGATCAGCATGCTTAATTCCTTTGCTACTCTTTCGAATCTATAAAGTAGTTTCTGCAGATTGTCGTCATCTTCCGATATTATCACCGCGTCGTCAGCATAGCAGATTATTTTAAATTCTTCCTTGCCTAGTTTATATCCTTTCCCTGCAGATTTTACTTCCACGATGATCTTATCCATTAAAAGATTAAAGAGTATCACTCTATCTTCACTATCACCTTGCCTAATTCCTGTTGAGACTGGTATCTTATTGGAAAGCTTATTATTTACTTTTATAAAGGTGCTATTTCCGATGTTCATTTCTTTAATGATATCAATTGTTTTGGGATTCAAGTTCCTCTCCTTTAATAATTTCAGGACATCGCAGAGTCTAACCCTATTAAAGGCTTGCGTGAGGACCATAAAGCACATAAAGGCAATTTTGTTATATTTAATGGCTTTTTCCACTATTTGTCTTAAAATGCATATTGCATCTATGGTGTATCTGTTTTGTCGAAACCCCTGTTGTTCCTCACTGATGCGTCTGTATTATTTCTTCTGCTAGGACTTTTGTGAATACCTTTGAAGGTGCGCTTATAGACTGATACCTCTATAATTTTGTGGATCCATTTTTTCACATTTTTTGAAAATTGGGATTGTGATGCTTTGTTTCCACTGTTCTGGCACGTTTGTCCCATCGAATATTTTATTAAATAAAATTTGCATTTCGTCCGTTAATGCGTTACCCCCATATTTGAGCAGCTCATTATGAATATTATCCAGTCCTGGTGATTTCCGATTTTTCAGCTTAGCCACGACTAGTTCAATTTTTTGTTTTGTTATTGTGTGGCTTTGGTTCTCTTTGTCTTCGCTGCAATCATTTCTATTGGGTGGGCTGCTCTGAGGCTGTTCGCGAATGGTGCAGGAAGTATACAGTGAGCTCAGCCAGCAATGGACCACACCGCAAACGGAAAGCCCCGATGAGACAGTACAACGTGGGAAGTCCTTTCGAGAGGATCGCCCTAGATATTACTGGACCATTTCTTGAAACCGATTGTGGTAACAAGTGGTGCGCCTGGTGGCGATGGACTACTTCACTAAATGGGTAGAGGCCTACGCGATTCCCAACGAAGCAGCCATAACTGTCACAGATGTCCTGGTGAAGAAGCTAGTGAGCCGCTTCGAAGTACCGTTGGAATTGCATTTGGAATTCGTAAAACTAGGGCAACAGTGCTGTACCCTCAGTCCAACGGAATGGTGTGGCTGTACAACCCACAATGGAGACGAGGTTCATCACAGAAGCTTCAGAAACCCTAGGGAGGGCCGTATACAGTGAAGACAAAGACAAATGACGTCATCAACCGGATCAGCAAAGTTCCGAATGGAAAGCCGAGGGTCGTGCATTACAATCGATTAGCATCTTTAGAGGGAGACCATGACCAAGATCAACAGGTTCGCCAACTATGGCCCCAAGGGGATGAGCCCTCCTTTGAAGAGTTTATAGCTGCGTATGGTGGGACCGGGAATGCCAGATTCGGCGTGACCAGGGAAGAACAACGGGATCTATTCGAAACACCGGCTGAGTATGCGCTGGCTCATTGCGTGGCCCAGGACCTGCGGATGTCTCGAGGAATTGCCGCGGAGTTCCGGACGAGGTTTGGCAAACTGGACGAACTCCATCAGCTGGGACCGACGGTCGGGCGAGCGCTGAGGATTGAGGAAGATGGATCACGACGGCCGCTCTTCTATCTGGTTACGAAGTGGAGGTCCTTTCACAAGCCCACCTATTTGGATCTGTGGGACGCGCTACATGACCTCAGGGATACCCTGCTTAGCGAAGATCTAACTAAGTTAGCTATTCCGAAACTGGCGTATGGGTTGGACACCTTGGACTGGAGGGTCGTCAGGAATATGCTGGAGGTCTTATTTGGCTTCACCGGGGTTTCGCTTCACCGCTTCATTTTGGTGTGTTGTTGGAATCCTGAGAGGAGTCCCCACTAGAAGACCGTAGCATGTTATTTTCACCAAACCTCGCGTTGGAGACAGGGAAACAACTGTAGGTTTCTACATGGGCCTGCCAGGGACACGATTCGGGACGAAACATCTTTAAGGCGGGGGCAGTGTAATGAATCGGCTTGTCTCGAGATAAACACGCTTGTAGCTACCCGAGTTCGCCGAATCGGGATCCCGAGAAACGACGGCTCGAAGAGACGAGAAAAGTCGAGGAGGTTCGATGCGATAACAAGTTCCTCGAATTCGAGTCTTCTCCCGTAATGACCAGAACGTTCCAGCAACCATGCGGAATGTTCTAGAAAGCGAGGTGCTAGACGTAAAAGGGAAATCGACAGCTGAGAAAGCCAGTTGAAGAATCGGAGCGAAAATATTCGGGCCACGACGGGCCATCGCGGGCGCTAAATAAACAAACAACTGTGTGTGAAATAAATTAAGTGTTAGAGTTAGAAATAAATTAATTAGAACAATTCGCGTAGTGTTCAGTTTTAGTAAATAGTAAAAGCGTTACAATATATTGTTTTCCGGTTTTTAGGTTCGAATTAGCTCCAGAGCTGACCTATCGAATCCTTGATTTAAGAGTATATATTCAGTAGTATTTTATGAAACATTTGATCAAAACCTCTTATGAAATCAGTGTATATCAGTTTGTCCATTTTTATCAATAGTTATATTTAGTAACAAACTATTTGAGATATGGTAAATTAGAGACAGCTGACCTATTTTCCATGTACCCATGCTGTTCCATAAGTCGAGAGTGTATATCGACGTCTCTGACCTTCCCATCCATTTGCAACATTGAGTTATAAAAATTTATTGCTAATTAACGCTAATTGATTAGACATGAAAGTTTTTTGTTGATAAGTGAGCTCAGTGGAAGTAAGTGAGATCATTAATGGTAAACTAATGTTCTATCATACCATAAGATTGTAGTTATTATTATAGTTTAACGAAAGTTATAATCATAATCAAATTTAGTCTATCAAATTAAGTGTTTTTAATGCAGTTGGAAGCAGTAGCTGTATTGATCAAAGAGAATAGAGATGCAATAACCTCTTCTAACTCCTTTAGTTGTTTTCTTCTTCTTTATTAATTTTCACCCTTTGATTACTACGAATTTGGTGTTAATGCATAATTTTTTATTAGGGATTTGTTATGTGTTTGTGATATCCCTATTTTCCATAGTGATTTGTTTCTGTTTACATTGTCAACAGTGATCAAAATTTTTTTGAAGTACTTCAAACTTGTATATGTTATCTTTCTGTTTTTTTTTTCTTTTAATTTGTTGTATTGTATTGTGATATACCTTTTCAAACTTGTTCTGTCTGTTTGTCTGTGTGTCTGATGATTGGAAAATAAAAACAAGTTTAATGACTCTTATCACTAGTTACGTTGAACTTATAATAGCAATTGGATCAGTCCATCCTACCAAGATTACAACCGGATTTTGCCTATTTTGCAATATCATATTGATATTACATTACAATCAGTTTGAAAGACATTATTATGATTTTGGGGCATTTCTGGGATATTTTTGCCTGAAATTACCCATTTTAATGTATTTGCCTGAAAAATGCCGTCGCCTCCCGCAGGGAGTATAGCCTCATTTTCCCACCAACTTGGGAGCGCGTACGGCGACAGCACCATTGACGGGAGACTCCACGCCATGCTTATCGACACGGGAACAACGAAAGACGATCGTACGGCCGGAAGTTGTGAGGGACCGGAGGAAGATTAGGCCGAGTAGGTGGCATTTGAGAACTGTCACATAGGAGAAGGCAGTGATACACGGCGAAGCAACGGTTAGCATGGCGTTGGGACAAGTAAATTTTGACCATCCAGTTATCATAGCCGAAATTGAAGAAGACGTCATACTAGGGATGAACGTCATGAGGAGCCGTGGATTCCAGTTGGATTTCGGACAGGAGTTTTGAAGATCAGTCAGGAAGAATTGCTGCTGCATAATCGGGACAACTTTGTGCTGGATGTTAATACTGGCGGAAAAACTGATTCTCCCAGAACCAAGAGAAAAGATTACCTCTATCTGTCTCAGGGGTTTCCTGGAAGAGGGAGTTTCAGCCGTAATTGAACCGGAAAACGATGACAATCGACTGGCTCGAGGGATACTGGTGGGGAAGGCGCCCGTCACTCTCTCAAGCGAGATGCAAATGCTGCTACTCATCAGTTCCCGGTTACTATCAAGAACGGTACGAAGCTGGGCACGTGTATAGCTTCCTCGGCCATCCTAAGTGGCGTTAGTATTGAAGAAAGGTCCAACCACATACTGCGGACTTGGTAAAAATTCTTTTCCAGACTTTTCTCTCGCCCATTCAGAAACAAAAGGTCAACGAATTAATAACTAAGTACCAGGACATATTCACGACCGAGAATGGGAACATGGGAAAGACTAAGATCGTGTCACATAAAATCAACACGGGCGAGATACGACCAATTAGACAAACAGCGAGACGACTACCCTTGGTCAAACGGGAGGAAGCTGAGATAATCGTCAGGGACCTAGAACGGGACGGGGTCATCGAGCCGTCAAGCAATCCGTGGGGCTCGCCGGTAGTACTAGTGAGGAAAAAGGATGGAACTACGCGATTTTGCGTAGACTACCGGCAGGTGAACAGTGTGACTAAAAAGAACAGCTATCCGCTAAAGCGTATCGACCATACACTCGATACCTTTGTAGGATCCACGATATTTTCGACCCTTGATTTAAAAATCGGGTACTTCCAAGTTGAAATGTACCCTGCCGATAAGGAAAAGAGGGCATTTACCTTAACGGTAACGGCCTGTGGCACTTCACAGTAATGCCATTCGGACTTTGTAATGCCCCTTCGACGTTTGAGAGGCTGATGGAGAGCGTGTTAATGAATTTGACGTGGAAAACGTTCCTAGTCTATTTGGACGATGTCGTCGCGTGATCAGTAAGACCATCGAAGGACATCTGAAAAACTTAGAAGATGTCTTCCAGAGATTGCGAGGTGCGGGGCTAAAATTGAACCCTAAGAAATGTCAGTTCTTCAGAAGTAAGGTCTCTTACTTAGGGCACGTAGTGAGCACAGAAGAAGTCACCGTTGATCCGGACAACATAAGTGCGGTGGAGAAGTGGCCAATACCGGCAGACAAACACCAGTTGAGGAGTTTTCTGGGACCCTCTACGTAGTACCGACGCTATGTCAGGATGTCTTCCGACGTCGCCAAGCCGCCGAGAGGCTCAAAGAAGAAGGCCGAAACTTCCGTTGGGATGAGAAGTGCCAGTTGGCCTTCGACGAGTTGAAGAAAAAGTTGAACAGTGCCCCAATGTTAAGTTTTCCTTTGCTAGAAGGATAGTTCATTCTGGACACCGACGCGAACAATGTGGGAATTGGAAGTGTTTTGTCGCAGCGTGAGGAGGGACAATAGCGTGTCCTTGGATACATTAGCAAGGTACTCTCCAAACCGGAGAGGAATTACTGCGTCACCCGGCGTGAATTACTGGCCATCGTACAGTCCATCGAACACTTCCATAAATACTTCTGTGGAAGGAGGTATCAGGAGAGGCTGTATCAAATCAGGAGTTTGACTTTTTTGGTTTGGAAACGCAAAATTCGGAGAAAGTTTACCGAACTACCGTGGTCGCCGAGAAATGGACACCATCTTCGTTACGATAAGAACAAGAAAAGGACCCGGTTCTGAAAGAAATTCTGGCATGGAAAGAGGGAGGACAGCGTCCAGAGTGGCAAAATGTCTCACCTGCCTCACAGAATATCACTGGAATATTAAAACGTGTACTGGAAAGGCAGAACGGAACGAAGGAAAGACGGAAGTTGGTAATTCCCTCCAGTAAAGTCCCGGAGGTGTTGCGGCACCTTCATGACGAATCGTTTGGTGGACATTTAGGCGTCAAGAAAACCCTGCAGAAAGTACGGGAGCGATTCTACTGGATCAATTGTTCAGACGACGTAATGGACTGGTGTAGGAAATACACTACATGCTTCGCAAGTAATGGGCCACAAAGACGACCTAAGGCTCCCATGAAACAATATAACGTCGGAAGCCCCTTCGAAAGAATTGCTATTAACATAGCAGGACCCATCCTTAAGACTGAGAAAGGGAATAAATACATCCTGGTGGTAATGGATTACTTTACAAAGTGGGTAGAAGCGTACGCTCTCCATAATCAGGAGGCAGAGACAGTAGTAGATGTGCTCGTGAAGGAGATGATCTGCCGGTTTGGAGTACCCATGAAATTACACTCAGATCAGGAAAGAAACTTCGAGAGTGGTCTACTTCAGAGGATCTGTGAGAAGTTTGTGGTACGATAAATAAGAACCACGGCCTTTCACCCGCAGTCTGACGGGATGGTGGAACGAATGAATCGCATATTCAACCGCTATCTGGCGAAAATCGTCTCGTCACATCAACGAGACTGGGACGAACATGTGCCGTTTTTCTTCATGGCCTACCGCTTGGCCGTTCACGAGTCGACAAGACAAACTCTAGCCAAAGTTCTTTTCGGTCTAGAACTTAAACTGCCTTTGATCTAATATTTGGCGCTAGACCAGACGAAGACATTTCAGGGGAGATTATGTCTCCAGGATGCAGAAAAGGATGAACGAGATTCACTATCAAGTCCGGTACCAACTGAATATAGCCCTGATCGCATCAAAGAGCGTCACGACATCAACGCTAAAGAGAAGAGACAGAAGAACCACAGAAGAAACGTAAAAAAAATTGTCATCTAAATTGCAGACCAATTGGGAGGGCCCTATGTCGTAAAGAAACGGATTAACGACGTTGTCTATCGAGTGAGCAAACTACCAAACGGCAAGCCGAGAGTGGTGAATTTCAATCGTTTGGCACCCTATGAGGGGTCGCACGATGAGGCGGAGGGTCCCCTGGTAAGAAACACGATGGCGCGGGAGAAAGTACTCTCGTTCAAAGAATTTATGAGCGCCTACAAGGGCACCGGCAAAGCACGGTATGCGGTAACCTGTGAAAAACAACAAGATTTGTTCAGCGTACCTGAAGAATACTCGTTGGCTTATTGTGTGTCCGCCGACCTCGTAATGTCACGAGGTATCATCACAGTTTTCAGAAAGAAGTACGGGCGCTTGGAACATTTCAGAGCGCAACTCCCGCAAATTGGCAAGGTTCTGGAACTACGTGATCAGGATAGGCACATCTTTTATCTGGTTACAAAGGAGATCGGGTTCCATAAAACATGTTATCAGGATGTATGGCGAACGTTACATAGGCTACGAGACCGATTGCTGGAGCTGGACATCAGGGAGCTAGCTATCCCCAAGTTAGGTGCTGGACGGAATCAGTTGGACTGGAGGGTTGTGCGAAATATGCTGGAAGTAGTACGTTCAGGGACGAAACGTCTCTCAGGCGGGGGCAGGGTAACGCGATACGTAAAAACGGTGTGAAGCGTGCTCCTTCTTATCTGACAAAGTCGGCGCACTTCAAAGGGAGGGCCGCTTCGGAGAATTCAGTAAAAAGCGGAATCATAAAAACTCTCTCTCGAAGGCGACACAATAATCTAGAACGTCCAATTATAGAAAATATAACCCGGAAACTTCTCGAAAAACATTATTAGGGGATATAAATTACGAGCCGGTTCCGTGGCGGGTAGAGTAGACTAGATGCCGCCGTGAGTGAAAAGTGCGATAAGCCGACTAGCGATAAGTAGTCAACTAAAACGTACAAATAAATTAGTACGTTAATTGAATAACATAAATTAATTAGTTAAGGAATAGACTAAATAAATTAGGTAGTTTTAAGAACTGTATAAATAAATTAGAATAAACGTTACAGTATTAATTGCTGGAGAATAATATTGACAGTTATTGATAAATCATTGGGACAAAGATTGGGACAAGTGCGGAGTGGCCTCCATGTTCACCTGATTCAAACTTTCTCGATAAGTTTTCTTTGGGGTTAACTTAAAGTAGAGTTTATAGTTGTGTACTAGCAATTAAAATAAAGCTATTTTTGAAACAACTGCAATCTTTAAAGTGAAAAAACTAAATTTTTCTCAATATTTTTCATAATTGGAAGATATCACATATCAATACAGTCACGGTGTGGTGTGCAACTTCCTCAGCTGGAATTTGGTTCCTGGTTCTTTGAGGAAAATGAAGTCACATTTACAGTGAATACGGACCGGTACTTAAACATGTTACAGGATTTTTTTCCCACGGCTAGATGTGTTGGATTGTTTGATGTGTTTGGTTCCAACAAGACGATGCAACGCCACACGCTTCAAGAACAGCCATGGCGGTTTGGAGGGAACACTTTCCAGATCGCCTCATCTCAATTGAAATCCCGTGTTTATGTGAACCGTCCAAGGACCCTACAAGATTTGAAGGCCGACATCCAGGAAGAGATTGCCAATATAACGCCTGATATATTGGTATAGTCTTTACGAAACCAATGTAACAATCAACATAATACAAGCTTATACGGGTATCGATCAATAACAACATATACGGCATGCTTGATACATGATACGTTATTTAGCGAACTCGTCCTGTACAATCTCCCCTCACCAAATTCACGCGCAGCAGTCACACCGTTTTGGACGATTGGATCTTTCCTGAAACGTCTCTCCTTCTCCTATTTTGTTTGTTTTTAAGTTAATTTCATAATCATATAATTTGCCGTTCGTTTTTATACTTATAATAATAATTAATTGTAATCGGAATGGCGTTTTGGAGACCATGGGCGACAGAAACAGTGCGAGTTGATGTGGAAAACGTGACTACTCAACCCTCTTGTTCTTCCTCGTCTCCTTCTTGGGAGTTTGCAAATAAGGATTTACATCCTCAATTACAAACAGTAATTTTAAATATGTTTAAGCGCCTCCAACAAAGACACCCCGAATAATCGGTTCGCGGCTTAATTTTAGAAATTTCAGACTTGACATTAATTCCATATTCTTCAATTTATAAAATAATTCAGCGAGGAATTGTAGATCATCATCAAAATAGATTAGGTAAACAAAGGAAGTTCAAAGCATTAGATGACGCTGCTAAAGACGTTATACGCAGAACCGTTTACGATTTTTATGCTAGAAACGAGGTGCCCACTTTACTTTCAATTTTTCAAAAATTACAGTCTTTTGAGGAATATAAATATAAATCTTTAGACACTTTAAGGTCAATTCTGTTAAGTTGCGGATTTAGACATAAAAAATAAGATTCTCGAATGGTCATCATGGAGTCACCTCGTATTGTTGCTTTGCGTCAGGATTATTTAAAACAAATTAAGTCATTTCGGGAATCAGCGAGCAACATTGTATATTTAGACGAAACATGGTTTGACACCCATGAAGTAATTGAACGTGGTTGGGTTGTTGACGGCAACAACTGTAAATTAAATACACCCAGTTCTAGGGGAAATCGGGCGGTAATTTTACATGCAGGAAACGAAAACGGTTTTGTGCCTAATGCTTTGCTTCTTTCCGCCAAGAATATCAATAAGAGTTTCGCCGATTATCATCAGGATATGGATGCCGAATTGTTTGAAAAGTGGTTTAAAGATAAACTTCTGCCCAATATTCCTAATAATACAGTTATAGTGCTTGATAAAGTTTCATATGATTCTCGTCAAATTAATAAAATTCCTAATAGTAGTAGTAGTATTATGTTTACCTATTTACTTTTTTTTATTATTTTACAATAATTCATGTAAATTTATTCTATGAAATTTTACTGACTAAGTGAGTAAAAAATATTCCGCGCGCCTATGGAGGCGGCTCGTTTGTGTTTTTCTTTCTCGTCGGCAGTCGGTTGTTACACTGGATTCGTAAAGACTATAAGAGTCTTGACAAACGCTAGAAATCGGTTTACACAGTGTGTGGAGAATGGGAGACGTCACCTACCTGATTTGATCTTATAAACTATTGAAACAAAACTTTAGGTAGGCGTCTACATTATAAAAAACTAATAAAAATTTTCTGATTCATACAATGGGTTTTATTAAGTTTTAAAAAAAGGAAGTTATGCTGCCGCACCCTGCATATCTATGCTGTAGTCATATATTAGATCACATCTCAAATATTTTAAGTGTCTTATTTGTTCAATTACCCTGTCATTAATAACAATTTTAGATCTTACTGTATCTGTTCCTACGAAGGCCATTGCTTTTGTTTTCTCTGTGGATATTTTCATGCCATATTCAGTACAAATGTTGTATAGCTGGTATGTGCTTCGCTGTAGTTTATCTTCTGTTTCAGCGATTAATACCAGGTCGTCGGCGTATAAAAAAGAGTTAAAGATTGTGTCTTTATCGAAGTATATTCCTTCGCCTTATCAGTTTTCCATTTGCGCATTATATTGTAATGAAACGGCTTGCAGCGAAATAATCACGCCTGGAGCTACCCGAATTCGCGGAATTCGGATCCCGGGAACAGACGCATCGAACAGACAAGAGTCTTCTCGGCGTTTCGATGCGATAACGGGTTCCTCGAAAAGCGGGAATATTCCAGCAACTTCTAGAAGGCGCTTACCTGCCATATAAAGGAATGCCGGACCCAAGGCGAGTCAGTTGAAGAATCGGAGCGTAAAAATATCGGGCGACGAACGAGAGACCGGCACGCTAAATAAATAAACATCTGTGTGTGAATATAAATGAAGTGTTACAGTTAGAAATAAATTAATTAGGACAGATCGCGTAGTGTTTAGTTTAAGTGAACAGTAAAAACGTTTCAGTGGTGTCAGAGTGCGGATTAATTAGTGAAATAAATTAGAAACAATGAAGAAATTACGCGATTTAAAAGTGCTGGACCTCAAACGCGAGTTGGAAGATAGAGAACCCGAAACGACAGGGTCGAAAACAGTGCTGCAGCAACATTTGGAGGAATACTTAATCAACAATGGAGACCACCCTGACACTTTCGGTTTCGAGGAAGAAAGTGAGCGCATCATGAAAGAACTCCATGGCGAATTAGACAACAAAATGGAAAAACTCCACGGCGAGTTGGATAACCAAACGAAGAAAATGGAAAAACTTCACGGTGAGTTAGTTAACAACATAAAAGAAGATAGAGAACTCGAAACGAAGAAAATGGGAAAACTTCACGGTGAATTAGTTAACAACATAAAAGAAGATAGAGAACTCGAAACGACAGGGTCGAAAACAGTGCTACAGAAACGCCTGGAGGAATATTTAAACGACAATGGAGATGACCCTGAAACTTTCTGCTTCGAGGAAGAAGGTGAGCGCCTCCTTGACACCATAAAAAAAGAACTCCATGGCGAAATGGGAAAACTCCACGATGAGCTGGATAACAACAGGAAAGAACTCCACGGCGAAATGGAAAAACTCCACGACGAGCTGGATAACAACAGAAAAGAACTCCATGGCGAAATGGGAAAACTTTATGGCGAGTTGCACAACAAAATGGAAAAACTCCACGGCAAATTGGATAACAACATGAAACAACTCCACGGCGAAATGCGAAAACTTCACGGCGAGTTGGATAATCAAATGAAGGAAATGGGAAAACTCCATGGCGAATTAGACAACAAAATAGGAAAACTCCACGGCGAGTTGGACGACAAATTAGAAGAACTCCATGGTGAGCTGGATAGTAGAATTGGAAATCTTGACAACGCACTTCAGACTGTGAAAATCCAACGACTGGAATTGGAGAACCAACTACGAGAATTGGGGGCCCGATTAGAATCCATGCATTTACAGCCCAGTCTGCAAAACATCTCCAGTCCAGGTAATCCATTCAACGACTCGGAAGAGGTAACCAGGATCGAGGCTGTCCCTACTGCGAATCATCGAGTGAAGCCGCCTACCTTCGACGGGGAAATTCCCTGGGAGAACTAGGTCCGGCAATTCGAGGCAGCGGCGGAAGCTAACAACTGGGCGCCAAGGGATAAGGCAATGGCTTTGACGGTCGCTCTCCGGGGAAGCGCCCTCGACGTGCTGCAGACTGTTCCAGAGTGGGAGCTGGACAACTTCGGGCTACTCGTCCAGAGGCTGGAAAGGCGATACGGGCACGCACACCTGGGGCAGGTCTACCAATCACGAATGAAGAACCGACGACAAAAGCAGGGAGAGAGCCTTCAGGAGTTCGAAGCCGACATGGCGAAACTAGTCAGATTCGTCTACCCGGAAGCGGCGGAGTCCATGACAGAGAGTCTCGCGGTCTCGGCCTTCATCGATGGCTTGAGGGATGTGGAGATGAAGGGGGCGGTACGGCTGTCACGTCCCAAGAGCACATTGGAAGCCCTCTCCATGGCCCTGGAATACGAGGCTGCGACGGAGGCGTCGAGGAACTGTGGCCGCGTCCGAACGGTGGTCAGGAACACGCATGTGTGGAGGCAGAGCGGAAGGAGGACGCCCTGGAGCAGGTTGTCAACGCCCTCAAAAGACTGCTGAAGGGAAAGAAAAAGGAACCAGCGAAGTGCTGCCCGTGTGGAAAAGTAGGCGTCTTCTAAAGGACCGCAAGCGCCCTAAGATCGACTCCCAGGGAGCAGCTCCGATCCGGTACCCATCCCAAGACCCCCTCATCAAGATGGCTACGCTGAGGGGTGAAGGTGGCAGGCTGTACGTGGATGGCGAGATTAACGGCAGGAAGCACACCCTACTGATCGACACCGGGGCATCCAAGACGATCCTGAAGCCAGGCCTGCTGAACACGCGAGGGAAGTAAGTGATGTAGTCCAAGTGGAGTTGGCGAACAGCTACGGGTGAAGCTGCCGCCGTCCACGGAGAAGTCGACGTCGAGATTAAGATCGGTACTGCACGATTCTCGCCACACCGAGTCCTGATTGCCGACATCGAAGAGGACGCCATCTTGGGAATGGACATCATGATGACCCACCATTTCGCACTCAATCTGAAACGACAAGTGATGCAGTCTGCCCAGAGGAAATTTTCCTGCACACCAAGGGTGAGACGGTCCTCCAGAAAAGGCTGACGGAAGACACGATCCTGCTGAGTAGGAGCGAATCGATAGTGGTGACCCGACTTCAAAGCGTCACCGGAAAAGGGAATACTGCCGTAGTGGAATCATGGAACCACGACGTGGAGGTGGGCCGGCGCGTTCTAGTAGGGAAGATCTTGGTGACGCTGGCTGATGAAATTCCCGTCCGGCTAATTAACATCAATGACTACCCAGTTACCATCCGCAAGAGGACCCAAGTGGGAACCTGTTCACCAGTGACGTCACTGATCCACCAGGTGACGGGGATCGCTGACTACCGAAAGTGGTGCAAGCTCTAGTGGATGCCTGCGATTCTGTCGTTGGATCCGAGAAGAAGAGGCTTATTGAGCTACTCCGGCGATACCGATCGATGTTCGTTTCTACAAGGGACCTTCTGGGAGAACGAGTATTGTTAGACCCAAGATCGATACGGGGGACGCGAGACCATTCCGTCAGTCAGCAAGGAGGTTGCCGCAGGCGAAGCGGGAGGTAGCGGAGAAGATCATCCACGATATGAAGAAAGAAGAAGTCATCGAGCCATCTAGCAGTCCTTGGGCATCTCCTGTAGTCCTGGTAAAGAAGAAGGATGGAGACACCAGGTTCTGCGTAGACTATCGTCTACTGGACAACGTGACGAAGAAAGACAGCTACCCTCTTCCCCGGATAGACGACACCCTGGATACTCTGGTTGAATCGAAGCTGTTTTCCACCCTGAACCTGAAGAGTGGCTACTGGCAGGTAGCAATGGACCCTGCAGACAAGGAGAAGACGGCTTTCACAGTAGGATCTGGACTGTGGCAATTCACCGTAATGCCATTCGGGTTGTGTAATGCGCCTGCTACTTTAGAGAGGCTCATGGAGAACATTCTCAGAGGTCCCTCCTGGAAAACGTGCCTCGTGTACCTGCATGACATAATCGTCGTAGGGAGGACGTTTGACGAACACCTGTCAAACTTGGAGGAAGTCTTCAAGAGACTCCAAATGGCTAAATTGACGCTCAACCCAAAGAAACGCCATCTTTTAAGAACGAGAGTACACTATCTGGGTCACGTGGTCAGCAGTAACGGCCTCGAGGTGGACCCTGAAAAAGTGCGAGCAGTCCAGGAATGGCCAACACCGAAGGACAAACATCAATTGCGGAGTTTCCTGGGGCTTTGCACTTACTACCGTCGTTACGTCCGAATGTTCTCTGATATCGCAAAGCCGCTGACACGACTAACCGAGGAGAAACGAGCTTTCCTTTGGGATGAAGAATGCCAAACCGCCTTTGACGACCTGAAAAGACGCTTGACAACAGCCCCTGTTCTCGGTTTCCCGACCCAAGAGGGACGCTTCATCCTGGATACGGATGCAAGCAACGACGGGATCGGAGGGGTTTTGTCCCAGCTGCATAATGGGCAGGAGTGGGTCGTTGGCTACTTCAGTAAAGTCCTGTCCAAACCCGAAAGGAACTACTGTGTCACCAGGAGGGAGCTGCTAGCTGCCGTGAAGTTAGTAGAACATTTCTACAAGTACCTGTACGGGAGGAAATTCCTGTTGAGAACGGACCACGCGGCGATCAGATGGCTCCTGCGATTCAAGAACCCGGAAGGCCAGGTAGCTCGGTGGATTGAGCGCCTTCCGGAATATGACTTCGACATCGAACATAGAGCAGGAACCAGCCACCGTAATGCTGACGCTGTTTCAAGAAGACCCTGTCCCCTGTCCGGAGGGATGATCCCATTGCAGTCGTGCAGAAGTAAAGGAGGCTACTACTTGCCGCACGACGGTCACCGACGAGGACTGGTCACAAGACCCTGAACTTCAACGGATCCTGAAGTGGAAAGAAGAAGGACGTCGGCCGGAATGGCAGGAAGTGGCCCAATCTTCTAGGACCCTGAAATCGTACTGGGCACAGTGATACTCCCTGGTGATACAGGATGGACTGCTCAAGCGGGTACTGGAATCCGATGATGGAGCAGAAAGACGATTCCAACTTATTGTGCCCAAGGTCAAGATGGCGGAAGTGCTACGTCACCTCCATGACGGAATCTCAGGAGGCCAATTGGGGGTAAAGAAGACCCTGCAGAAAGTGCGCGAGAGTTCCTATTGGGTGGGCCGCTCTGAGGCTGTTCGCGAATGGTGCAGGAAAAGTACAATTTGCTCGGCCAGCAATGGACCGCACCGCAAACCGAAAGCCCCTATGAGACAGTACAATGTGGGGAGTCCTTTCGAGAGGATCGCCCTAGACGTTACTGGACCATTCCCTGAAATCGATTGCGGCAACAAGTACATCCTGGTGGCGATGGACTACTTCACGAAATTGGTAAAGGCCTACGCGATTCCCAACCAAGCAGCAACAACTGTCGCCGATGTCCTGGTGAAGGAGCTAGTGAGTCACTTCGGAGTACCATTGGACTTGCATTTCGACTAGGGGCGTAACTTCGAGAGCGAGCTGTTCCAGGGCGTTTGCGAAAAATTTGGAATTCGCAGGACTAGGACAACGGCGCTGCAACTTCAGTCCGACGGAATGGTGGAGAGGATGAACCGCACCATTGGCAAGTACCTATCGAAGGTAGTGTCTCAAAACCAACGAGACTGGGATCAACATCTCCCCTTTTTCCTGATTGCCTACCGGTCTGCCATTAACGAGTCCACCGGCCGCACACCAGCAAGGGTACTGTTCGGGCGGGAGATGAGGCTTCCCTGCGGTCTGAGCTTCGGTTGCAAACCGGGAGAAGATCTGGCTGGGGAAGACTACGTCACCGAGCTGCGCCGAAAGATGGACCAGGTTCACGAGATGGTACGGACGAATCTCCAAGCCGCCAGCGACCGCATGAGGACCACTATGCCGTTCGGGCGGACAGCGGCATATATGAAGGAGACCTGGTGTGGCTGTACAACCCACAAAGGAGACGACGGTTATCACCGAAGCTTCAGAAAGCTGGGGAAGGGCCGTATACAGTGAAGACGAAGATAAATGACGTCATTTACCGGATTAGCAAAGTTCCGAATGGGAAGCACAGGGTCGTGCATTACAATCGATTAGCACTTTTCGAGGGAGACCATGATCAAGATCAACAGGTGCGTCAACTACGGCCAAGAGGATGAGCCTTAGTCCATTTAAAATAACGGTAAAAGTTCGGGAAACGCAGGACTTAACGAGACCACTTGTCCCTTATGTATTTTGGGGCGCTGATTACGAAAATGGGGGTTGGAACTTGCAGCAATAGTTGAAACACCCCTAAAATTGAAAAAAAAACGCCCCTAAATAAGGGTATTTTTCGACTGCACTGCGGAATTCCCTTACGAAACCCCCCGCAGACATTTGACCTTGCCTGATCAGTTTCTTTTTCAACTTTTTCAAAAACCCACCATTTGGGAGGGGTGTTTCTTGCATATGGGGGGTGTATCACCCTTTTTCGCGTGATGTGACTTTGATTTTGAATATCAGCGACCGAAACAAACTGAATAGGCAAGGTCAAATGTCCGCGGGAGGTTTCGTAAGAGAATTCCGCAGTACAGTCGAAAAACACCCCTATTTAGGGGCGTTTCTTTCAATTTTAGGGGTGTTTCAACCATTGCTGTAAGTTCCAACCCCCATTTTCGTAATCAGCGCCCCAAAATACAAAAGCGAAAAGTGGTCTCGTCAAGTCCTGCGTTTCCCGACCTTTTACCGTTATTTTAAATGGCCAACTTTCCTTTGAAGAATTTATGGCTGCGTATGGTGGGATCGGGAAAGCCAGATTCGGTGTGACCAGGGAAGAACAACGGGATCTCTTCGGAACACCGGCTGAATATGCGCTGGCTCATTGGGCGGCCCAGGACCTGTGGATGTCCCGAGGAATTGCCGCGAAGTTTCGGACGAGGTTCGGCAAATGGACGAACTCCATCAGCAGGGTCCGGCGGTCGGGCGAGCGCTGAGGAGTAAGGAAGATGGATCACGACGGCCGCTCTTCTATCTGGTTACAAAGAGGAGGTCCTTACATAAGCCTACCTATTTGGACCTGTGGGACGCGCTACATGATCTCAGGGATACCCTACTTAGCGAAGATCTAACTAAGTTAGCTATTTCGAAACTGGCTTGTGGATTGGACGCCTTGGACTGGAGGGTCTTCAGGAATATGCTGGAGGTCTTATTTCGCTTCACCGGGGTAGACATATTGGTGTGCTGTTGGAATCCTAAGAGGAGTCACCACAAGAAGACCGTAGCATGTTATTTTCATCAAACCTCGCGTTGCAGACAGGGGACCAACTGTGGATTTCTACATGGGCCTGTCAGGGACACGTTCCGGACGAAACATCTTTAAGGCGGGGGCAGTGTAACGAAAGGTCTTTCCGCGAAATAATTTCCTTCGAAATGTATTTTTTAGAAGTATGGCTTTGTCTGTTAAGCAGCTCTCGCATTCCTCGAAAATAAAAGCCAAAATGGAGATTTGTCGCATTGTTGGTCAGCTGTAATTGATGGAGCTGCAGCAATCATCATCCTCTATGTCTGTCGTCACGCAACCCTCTACTAGTATTCCCGTACGTTCGGCCTATCTTACTGAATCTTCTGCCAGTACATATGAATCATCAGCTGGAGCTTCTGATGTGACAGAACCATACTCTCGACCATCCAGCGCTTTTCCTATGCATTCAGTCATTTCTCCTGAACCCTCCCATACGACAGAAGTACCTCAGACTCAAGAATATTTGTCAAATACAAATGTGACCTTTTTCAATTTGTAGTAATAATGACATAAATATATTATACGTACATAGTAAAAGCAAATAAACTTACCTTAATGTTAACCCAAGTTTTTCTTCTGGGCTTATTGAATTTTTAACTCGTCCACATGAGTGCTTTTTAGATCATTCTCGATCAAAGCTAATATAAAATTGAATTGATTGATGTTCAGTCGATAAAAACTTCGAAATTTAGTTTCGTCTTGTAACACATGTCATCTCCGGACCAACATAGTTTCGAAGCCTTCTTTTTCTCGAGTACAGAACATATATCATGAGGGCTGCTTCGAGTAGAATCCACAAATAATAATAATAAAAGTTTTTCTTCCTCTTCTTCTTCATTTTCTATATGGCACCACAAAGCCACTGCTTCTTGAATGCCCGAATTGGTAATAATCCTATTCCTAACGTTGTAGGTACTGAAAGAGAAAGAACACTGATTGAAAATGGGAAGGAATTAAGACGTTTTACAACGTTCAATAACTTATAACTCACCAATAATTTTATAGGGAAAAAGACATTCATAAATATACAAGGACTCCAAAGCAATGGGTGAACTTTAATAAGACGTATGTATTAAATCGAACAGAAACTTACAAAACTTACTTAATGCAAGAAGCCAATGTTAAACACTTATATCAAATAAAAATAATAAAATTCATATAATAAACATCTACTGGAAGCGACATGAACGACGAAGTGTTTTTGTTAGAACAAATAATACATTAAGCGACAACAGAAGTCGTGGGAAAACGGAAAAAACTACAGGAAAGGAGAGTTAAAAATCTGGAACCAAAAAATTAAATCAGCACTACAAGAAAAACAAAAAGCTTATAATAACTTTATAGAAAACAGAACACAAGAAAATGAAAACAAATATAAAGAGTTTAGGAACAGAGCTAAAAATATTACAAGACAAGCTCATCGAGATAGTTGGAAAAGATACATTAGCAACATAGAGGACGACGTACATGGAAGTCAAGAAAACACATTTCAAATTCTAAAGCACATGAACAAAGATGAAAACGATACAGCCAAGATAGATGTTATCCCAGAAATACAATGGATGAAACACTATAAGAAACTCTGAAATGACCCAACAGCTGAAGAAAAGGAGAAAGAAAAGAACCATAAATATAACACATATCTAGATGACATCACGTTGCAGGAAGTAGAAAAAGTTTTGTGTAAAATGAAGAATAGGAGAGCTGCTGGTACACACAGAATAAACGCAGAGCTCTTAAAGTATGGGGGTAATATGTTAATACTAAAATTGCTCCACTTTAGAAATGTATGCTGGGAACATAAAAAAAATCCGAAATCATGGTCAATAGCTAACGTAAGTTCATTTTTAAGAGAGAAGACAGAAGAGACACCAACAACCGCAGAGGGATAAGCTTATTGAATACCGGTTATAAACTTTATGCACGAGTAATAACTACACGTATGCAAATAATCTCTGAAACCATGCTTGATGAAGAACAAAACGGATTCCGTTAAGGCCGTTAATGCATTGCTTGTTTTCACAATAGAGCAAATAATATAAAAATGCCAAGAGTATAACCTAGAAACACACATAGCATTTGTGAACTATAAAAAGGGATTTGATAGGGTCAACAGGAGCAAACTCTGGGATATACTACAAAAGAAGGGATTAGTCATAGAAATCAACATAGACGAGGTCTCTGAACCGATATACATACCTTTTCTACAGAGTCGCATTATGGTATAAACATAAGAGCGAAAGAAAGGCCATATATTTCTCGTTGGCTAAACAGAGAAAGAACTTTATCGACGTTGCTAGCTCGCGAAACATCACAGTCATCGCCACACTCTACCGGGCGACGTTATGATATGAGGAACACACTTACGAACGTTATCGTTCATCATTCGCTGTATAGCCTCCGACAGGAATTTATTGGAATGGGTTACGGACCGGCCGGCCGGCAACGTTGCAAAAACGTTCCTGCTTTGTCATGCTAACGAACTACTGTTAGTTTCTCTTTTGCTCTTGTTGATTTCGGACCCTGCATTTCAATAGAAAAGGTCCGTATATATAAATCAAGGTGTAAGATATGTTGGGATGTTCTCGGGGCCAGAAGCCGAAGCTGAGGTGATGTTCTCGGTTGAACCCCCAAATGAAACAGTAGTTTCAAAATCCAATTTTTATTACTACAGCCGACGTTTCGTCCAAAATCACCAAATCAAAAATCACCAAAACAAAATTCGACCAAAATCTTAAGCACCAAAAAAATTTTGGTGCTTACTATCGCTTATGTACGGGTTTCTATTCTTGTAATTCAGGAATAATGGCCCCTGCTTGATCTCTGGTCCCACATACGTAAGCAAAAGACATTTGTGGACCTTTTGACCTGTCCATCGCACATTAGTTAAGGCTTTAAATGTAGTTTACCTGTAAAATCGCCATGAGTATGTCCAGGATCTTGGACGAAACGTCGGCTGTAGTAATAAAAATTGGATTTTGAAACTACTGTTTCATTTGGGGGTTCAACCGAGAACATCACCTCAGCTAAGGTGTAAGATAGTTTTGCTACTTGTCGCCATTGCTCTTCAATTTGTATATTGACGATCTGATTAAAGTTTGGAAAACATTGCCTCTCAAAGGAATTGAACTCCACCACATAACAAATATCAACATCCTTATTTCTGCAGATGGTCAGATAAACCTCGCAACATCAGAAGATGATTTGCCAAGATTTGTACATCTTCTTAACATTATGGCCAGAGAATACAACTGTGAAATCTCAAAAAATAAAACAAAAATTATGACATTTGAAAGTAAAAATTCTATAAGATCGAAAATGTGTATTGATAACAAATGTTTAGAACCAGCTAGTCATTTTAAATACCTGGGATGTGACATAAGCTATTAATTCAGTAGCGATATTGTAAACACAAGTTAATGACTTTCAATAAAATCTGCGGTACCTTTAGAAGAATTCTGGGAAAACACTGCCAACGATAAACATAATTAAAGTTTTACAAAACAATAGCAGTTTTCACTGTATTATACTGTAACGTTTTTACTATATACTAAACGAAACACTACACTGTTTGTCCTAATTAATTTATTTCTAACTCTTAACACATAATTTATTTCACACAGATGTTTATTTATTTAACGCGCGCGGTCTCTCGCTCGAATGTTTACACACCGGTTCTTCAACTAACTCGCCTTGGGTCCGGCATTCCTTATATACCAGGTAGAAGCCTTCTAGACGTTTGCCGGAATATTCCCGAAGTTTCGGGAGATGATTCTAGAATTCGCGGAACTTGTTATCGCATCGAACCTTCTCGGCTCTTCGACCGTCGGCTTCGACCCGTCCTTCCCGGGATCGCAATTCGGCGAACTTGTGTAGCTCCCGGCGTGTTTATCGCGGCGAGCCGTTTCGTTACAATACAGAAGTGGAACGTGGATAATCAAAAAATAGAATATACCATGTATTGAAGCGGCTGAAATGAAATTCCTAAGAGGAGTAAAGGGGTATACAAAAATAGACAATATAAAAAGCACTCATATCAGAAAGAAATTAAATACGAAATTAAATAAATATTAAATATAATTTATTAATATAAAATTAAGTAAGAAATTAATAATTTATATTGAATTACAAACAAAGTGGTGGAGGAGTTGGTACCCTCACGACCAGCGATTGCAACAATCTCGCCTAATTTGAAGAGCATCAAATTATACACCAAATGATAGGCGTATAGCATAGGGCGATCCAGGAAAAGATGGTCAATTGAGTCAGAACAGGTCAATAGGCCTAACCCGTGAAGTATACGACGACGATTACTATATGTCTTTTATTAGTGCCATGAATGTATTGTAACGCGAAATGTAAACAATCAGCGTAAGCCGCCTCCTTATCGGATGGGGCCTGACTCAAAGGAAGGCCTCCGCTAATTGAATCCTATATAAAAAAGACAGTTCCGGAATACTCCCGAACAAACATTATTAGGAAAGAATACACCAGAAGGTTCCCGATTAAAATGGAGATATGTATATAATGACGGGCTTGCGGTCGGAGAGAGAGATTAGACGTGAAGCCGCGAGTGAATAAACAAGGCGGAAAACGGACAAGTGAAATGAATTAACATTTAAGAGTGATATAAATAGTTAGGAAATAGTTTAGATAAATTAAGTAGTGTGTAGTGTATAATTAAGACCAGTGTAAATAAATTAGAATAAACGTTACAGTATCTTCATATGTAACTACATCGGAACACTATTGAAGCGTATTGAACGTACTGAAAAAGTAATTATGTATTAAAGCCAATGCCTATTTTTCCAATAGGCTCTATAGGCGCGTGCCTGGGGCTGTGCCTGGGGCCCCAAGATTGACATAAGTATCATTACGAGGGGCCCCCAGATGGTGTATGTGCCTAGGGTCCACTTGAACCAAAAATATGCCCTGATTAAAACAGGATGCAGTCCTAAACATAATTGAAATACTGGTTGATAGTATTTGTTATGGTATTACGTTTGGTCAGTAAAGTGACTCATGATTTTCATATTTATACATTATTTACGTCTTGAAAGTCATTCAAAAATTAAATATAAATTTTAAAACAAAACAAACAACTGACAATTTTAAAACTTAATTCAGATTTAATTTGAGCAGTAAAATTGGCATCCATTTTAGAATAACCATGCTCCCAACTCAAAGGAGACATTATTTTGAGTTATTTTCAATTGTATTACATCTTATTACATTACATCTTAAACTGGTAATACGTAGTAACTTTTTCGGCCAATTTACTCGATACTTAATACTTGATCCACTATTTAAAAGACATAAGTTGAAGGAAAAATCATTGATTCAAATTCAGGATTGTTTTCATGCGCATATAATTAGAACTTAATTTATTCCCAGGCAACATTTTTGTTCGTTGTTGCAACATTAGAATTGTATGCTATTCACTACTGCTGCAATATTCTGGTATAAGTATTACGAAAAATTTTTTGTTATACATTTCACAAACAATCCGAAATCATGTCAGTTTTTCATAACATATTTGCGGGTTATTATTCCATGTAAGCGCATGTATGCCAACAATTTTTTGTGCATTTTGTTGTATATAGTGCAACATACCCAGATGCACTTATTTAATGATTGTTCAGTAGTTTATAGAAATTCTTTGCATATTTTTTATTCACAAAAATACAACAAACGCAAAATCTGTGTACCAATGATTGTTGCATACAAAATCACAACACAATTGTAAAAATCACCTTGGGAGACGTTTCCAAAATGTCGCCATAATTTTAAGTTATTTCCGTGTCCGTGTATGCCATTATTTTACTCAATGCAAAAGCTTATGCCAATGTTGTTTTGTCCTTTTCTTGTTAATTATACAACACGCCTGATTTGTCTGCCAAAAACAGGACTTATTTGGTTTTTAATCATTCAGGCAATGAATTAAAATTTTTTATGTACAATTCCAAATGATTCAAAATGACGACATTGGGAACCAATAGTAAAATTTTGTTTCTTTACTTTGTTCTGGTATCTGGTGTAACGTAGTATCGACGTGCGTCATTAAAAATTTCTCATTTGCTAGATTCTATTGAAAATACTGTGATACACTTCTAGAATTTGGTTGTAATCACGTTATTTACTTATGTATAAATGGGGCATCCTATACTTTATAGTACAAATTAAATCCAACGGCAGACAAAGTATAACTTTTATGTGTTTCTTGGGAGACACACTAAGGACATAATAATATAGTCCCAACAAATTACTTGAGGGCCTTGAGGCAGAAGACAGAAGGCCGACGTACCGAGCGCATTTAAAAAGTGCTTTTTGCTTTTTGTCCTATACCAAAACATACCATTTATTTACAATACTCGGTTCGACCCACCCTCGTATATTTGCAGTCGTCAACACAGGCATAAGAAATATGAATAGCATATCTGTGTGGAATGTTAGAGTGGGGTCACTATTGTAGTAAATGTTTAAAAAGCGATTTTACGACTTGATTATTCTCTTACGTAGGTTTAAGTGTCCATTAACAGTTTTTTTTGTCTGTCCCTAGTAAGATTGAAAGCAGAATACATATGGTACGTTCCACGCCGAATTTAGATTTTTTTTAGATTTGGTCCAAAATCAATTAAAACGGTCCTTTTGAGCCCCAGAAACTCCCCCTAAATTTTTAGGGCCCCAAGTGGAATAGAACTTAAGTTATGGACAATTGAAAATTGAAATTTTCAGGTTCGGCTCCAAAACCAAAAATTTTCAACCATCCATAACTTGTAAAAATACCCATTTTTATGAAAAAAGTTTCAAACAAGAGTTGTTTGCAATGCTTTAAACTTTTGGAAACTGCTAAAAAATAGTTCATCCAGCACGGTTCACTGTTGACGGGTCTGGGCGCCATTATTCTTCAGGCCGCCCATTAAAAACGTATTCAGCATCCCTGACCAATAAAATCAGGAGCGTAGCTGGATCCGACACAAAACTTTTGAGCCCAATCAAAAGTTCGCCAGACCTATGGCCTGGCCCCAAATTTCAAGAGTTGTGTGGAAAATTCAAATTTCCAGCACAATTCTCGTGGAAGGTTGCTTCAGCGTTGTATTCAACCGTTGTGGACCTTCAAAAATATCAACAAAAGCAACAATTTGCGTGAGAGTAGCTTCTTAGATAAAACATGTGCGTCAAGCGAAGTCGTCTGGGCTCCAAATTTAAGTATTTTAGCGAATTTTGAGTTTTTAAGCCGCCGGGGACTTGGGAAATGCTCTACTTATATAAAAATAGCATACCAACCTTAGTGACATTGATCCCCAGTCAAATTCAACAAAAAATGTCGCTTATGGTTTGATATTGACTGGCAAACTGTGGATTTCTGGGGGCTCAATGAATTTTTTTTTGATATCAAGGGTTTTTGCCGGATTTTACCATTTTTTTTTCTCGGAGCTCTTTAGTCTGGCTGATTTCTGTTTGGGCGCAAAAGTTTTGTATCAGATCCAGCTACGCTCCTGATTTTTTTGGGCAGAAACTCTGAATATGTTTTTAATGGGCGGCCTGACGAATAATGGCGCCCAAACCCATCAACAGTAAACCGTGCTGGATGAACTATTTTTTAGCAGTTTCCAAAAGTTTCAAGCATTTCCAACAACTTTTGTTCGAAACTTTTTTCATAAAAATGGGTATTTTTACAAGTTATGGATGGTTGAAAATTTTTGGTTTTGGAGCCAAACCTGAAAACAAATTTTTTTTCTCGGAGCCCTTAGGTCTGGCTAACTTTTGTTTGGGCTCAAAAGTTTTGTATCGAATCCTGCTACGCTCCTGATTTTTTTGGTCAGGAAAGCTGATAATGTTTTTTTTTGCGGCCTGACGACAAATGGCGCCAAGACTCGTCAATAGTGAACCATGTCGGATGAACTTTTCTTTAACAGTTTCCAAAAGTTTAAAGCATTACAAACAACTTTTGTTTGAAACTTTTTTCATAAAAATGGATATTTTTACAAGTTATGGATGTTTGAAAATTTTTGGTTTTGGAGCCGAACCTGAAAATTTCAGTTTTCAATTGTCCATAACTTGAGTTCTATTCCACTTGGGGCCCTAAAAATTTAGGGGGAGTTTCGGGGGCTCAAAAGGACCGTTTTAGTTGATTTTGGGCCAAATCTAAAAAAAAAATCTAAATTCGGCGTGGAACGTACCATATATTTTTTGATACAATTTTTCTAAAATATTACTTGGATTTTTTTATATCAAAAATTATAAAAGTGTATTTTTGTTTTATAAAGAATATTTTATTTTGTTCTAAGCTTTGTGGACTCTACTCCAACGTCTATTCTGAATCGTTTTATTCAGCAATCTTCAAACTTTCTGTATATTGTACGTTACATATCCTACAGGGTCTGTTGTTCAAACTTTATCTTTTTCGCCTTGATCGTTGAATTAATTATTTATATTTGATAAAGCGGTGTGAACAGAATAATATTAAAACATAAGTTTCAGCCATATCATCTAACTAAAGCTAAATCAAGAATTGTACGGTGACGATTTTACAAATTGAGTTGCGTTTTATGTTCAAATGAATGGCATAATTGACGAGGACTATATTAGTTCCAACTAAATTCTGGTTTCTGATGCAGCGAGGTTTAGGAACAACAAACATAATATGCATAATTATGCAATCGAAAGTCGTCACTGGTTAAAGGCTGCTGATCCCTAAAATCGATGTAAAAATGTAGGAAATCATATTACTGACCCTACTTTTTCGGCAGTGTGCTGAATGGTGAAAGGTATTTAAATTTTCTTCACGAAGATCTGCCCAAAATGTTAGAAATGGAATTGAACACCAGAAGGACCAAGTGGTTGTAACCCGTTGGTGCTCTAATGTATTAACCATGGGATAGTCTGAGAATTTTTAGATTCATCCTATCCTAATCGTTGAATATGCAGAGGAGGTACGATTTTACAGCCCACGTGATCCTCAGACCTTACTCCTATAGATGTCTTTCTTTGGGGGTGTGTGAAGGAAATGGTTTTCAGAAACGGTCCAACAACTGCAGACGTTCAACTGATGGAGCAATGTTTGCTCGAATCCGGGGCTTATTTACTAGAAGACTAACAGCTTGTTTGAAACGTTATGGTGACTTATTTAAGCGTTACTAGTAGCCCTTCCTCTAAATTTTTATATTGTTTACTGTTTTATCCTATCCCAGTAACACACGACATCCAACGGACGTCTACTACAGGTCCATTAAACGTACAAACATCCATGGACCTGCAGAGGACGTCCAATGTATGTCCCTTTTACACCAAGAGTTGGACGTTCGTGACAGGCATATGAAATGTACGTCCAATGGACATCCATGTTGCAGCATCAATTGAACGTCCTTAAAAGACCATGAAATGGACGTCCAATGTATATCCCTATTTTAGCATGAGTTGGACGTCCTTAAAAGACTATGAAATGGACGTCCAATGTACACCCATGTTGTAGTATCAGTTGGACGTCCTTATAAGACTATGAAATGGACGTCCAATGTACATCCATGGTGCAGCATCAATTGGACGTCCTTAAAAGACCATGGAATGAACGTCCAATGTACATCCATATTGCAGCATCAATTGGACGTCCTTAAAAGACCATGAAATGGACGTCCAATGTATGTCCCTATTTTAGCATTAGTTGGACGTCCTCAAAAGACTATGAAATGGACGTCCAATGTACGTACTATTTCAGCAAAAGATAAAAGGTTTAAAAATCTGCAGGAATATTTTGGAGAAAAGGATCTATTTATCCTAATATATTTGCAAAGTGCCATCACTTCCGGTTTAAGCGGAAGTGACGGGAACTTTTCTTTTTTAACTTGATTGTTTTATTTTTTTGTTGTTGTAATTTTAATGAACATAGTAAAAGACTGTTTTCTATAAAAATATGGAAAGATTTACGAAATAGAATTAGTGAAGCAGAAACAAAAAGTCTTTTTAGAAAAACAGTAGAATGTTCCAGACAAATTTCATATAGAGCATAGAATCCAAAAAGGTTAGATTATAAACTGTGACAGAAACGATAGAAACCCATTTCAGAAAGGCAAAGTTCTTTAGAAAAACGCTTCAAAAACCGAATTTTTACACTTGTTTGTTGAAAGCTATTTATTATTGTTGTTTTCATGTTCCATAAAGCTCTTTATTTAAATTTCATTCTGATAACTTTACGTCTGAAATGTTTCTTCTGGAACTAATCTTCACGTTTCTGAAGCAATTCTCTAACTTTCGAAATATTTGATGAAAGAAATAAAAGTTGTGAAACAGAAACAAAATTTATACCTACAAATAACGTATAAGAGATGTTTCTGGAAATTTCACGTGGAGTATAAAATCTAAAAACCTCAAATAGTTTGTTCAAGATTTAAAGAGTAAAAAAGAAACATTTCAAAAATCGAATTTTTGCTTTTGCTGTTTATTGAAATGTATTTGGATTTATGCTTTTTTATTAATCTTCTTTTATAATTTAATATTCACTAGTTTCATTTTAAAATTCAAAAACTTCAAATAATAAACTGTGTAAAAAAATTCTATCAATTCTTGTGTAGTCCTTTTACTGATCTGAGGAATTTCATTTCAGATGTTTCTAGTTGTTTGAAATCTTTTTTGCGCAGTGCCCAGCATTCTAAGCCATATAATAGTGTGGGAAATGGGGTGTATTACTTTGTAAAATTTCAACTGCGTTTCTTGCGATGTTTTACCTTTAGGGCTTCTTCTTACTGTTCCACATATTAATATGTATTCATTTTATTGTTTATATCTTTATCATCTTCATAAGTTGCATCGCAACCTAAATATCTGAAATGTGATATTTTTTGTTCTAAGGTGTATCAGTCGATGGCAATTTTTGTTCGTATGGGATAGCTTTCACAAAATGCCATGGATTTTGTTTTCGTCAGAGATATATTCAGATTGTATGTGGAACTCAATTGGTGAAGTTTGTAAACTGATCGCTGTAATTTCTCCTCCGTGTCGTCTATTATAACTTGCTCATCTACAAATAGTATTGTGTTAAATGTATGTATTATGATTGATCTCTATGCCTGAATTGGCACATAATGACTTCTACTTTCTGATAAAGTCATCTAAATATATATTACAAAGTGTTGGTGACAGTCTACATCCTAGCTTACTCCTTGATTGACGAGTACCTATTTCTGTTGTTAATTCTCTGCCAGTATCAGTAATTATTTTTATGTCTCGTAATAGGGATTGTGAGATTTTAATAAGGTGTTCTGGGTTGCCTCTTTTCTCCATAATTGTCCATAACATATCTCTTTTGACCTTATCAAAGGCCCTTTCATAATCGATAAATGCTAGGTGAGTTTCAAGGTTAAATTCTCTGCGCTCATTTGGAACATAAAACTCAAAAACTTTAAATAATGAACCGTGGTAGGAACGTTTTAAAAACTACTTTTCTGTTTATTGCAGTTTATTTAATTTTGGTTATTTTATGCTTTATATATTTCTTTTTCGTAATTTTATTTTGGAAAGCTTAAATTTTTGAAACGTATCTACTGAAACCAACTTACATTTACACACGTCTCTGAATCAGTTCTTCAATATCCGAAATATTTACGAAATAGAAGTTGTGAAGTTGAAACAGAAAGTCTATCCATAAAAATAGTATAAGTAACGTTTCTGAAAAAATTGATTTGAAGCACAAAGTTCACAAACTTAAAATTTTAAACTCTAACAGGAGCGTTTCAAGAACTATTTATTACTTTCCCATATGGGGTGTTACCCATATAATAAGAGAAAATATTGTAATCGTGCTGATTATTGGAACTTGAGATATTGGCATTTCTAGACGTTTTGAGGTCCCGTGAGTTCGAAAAATATGTTTTTGGAAACATCTGTGTATGTATATGTTATTCGCAATAGCCGAAATCGGCCACTGCCCGAAATTTTTACCCACAACGCGTTGTGGGTATAGTAGTTTACCCACGACGCGAATGGAAATGTTTTTTCCGAACAGTGGGTAGAACGAATTACCCACAACGCGTTGTGGGTAAACTATGCTACCCATGGCGCGAAATAACGTTCCACGCGCCTTTGTTTTGCATTGTGGAGCATTTCGTTTGCACACGTCGCATTCTGGCCATTGTGGTTTACTAAGAACGCGTTTCAAATAAAAATGACATTTTGAATTACATTTTATATTTAATTTGATACATCTACATGCCTTTGTTTGACGTCCATTCAGGCAATTACATTGTACAAATCCTTGCTTAGACCCAGAAGACAACTTGGCTTCTTCACGCACGTTTACAGAATGACCTGACGGGATCTCAGATAATGATAAAAATACTAAAGGCGATAATTGAAAGTCATTTCGGGTGTATAACCGTTTCAATTTCCCATTTTTAGTGCCGAGAATATACACACCTTGATCAGTTTTTTCCATAATGATTACTAATACATTTCGAGGTGTTAGACGTCCACGATCTACCTCTGGTATGTTTATCAAAATGTTGTCACATATGTTAACAGATGGGAATTTGCAATGCAATTGGGTAATCATTTTATATAGCTCGTTTTTCAAGCTCCTTTTGGCAACCTAAATGGCAACGTAATTGCCTGAATGGACGTCAAACGAAGGCATGTAGATGCATCAAATTAAATATAAAATGTAATTTAAAATGTCATAAGAGCTCTTCTTGTAAAAATAAGTGATGTTTGTTTTTAAGCTCGTTCTTATATTTCTAGTTTTATTTGTGTTGTTATTTAAATTTTCTTTGTGTTCTATTCAAGATATAGTAACATGTAATTTATGTTATATGCGTTTAAATAAATATTTCATTTTTATTCTTATTCACAGTTTTATTTGAAACGCGTTCTTAGTAAACCACAATGGCCAGAAAGCGACGTGTGCAAACGAAATGCTCCACAATGCAAAACAAAGGCGCGTGGAACGTTATTTCGCGTCATGGGTAGCATAGTTTACCCACAACGCGTTGTGGGTAATTCGTTCTACCCACTGTTCGGAAAAACGTTTCCATTCGTGTCGTGGGTAAAACTACTATACCCACAACGCGTTGTGTGTAAAAATTTCGGGCAGTGGCCGATTTCGGCTATTGCGAATAACATATATATGTAGGTAGGTATGTATGTATTTATGTAGGTGTGTATGTGGTCAACGCTTTCTCAGAGACTATAAATAGTAGAAAGTTGAAATTTTGTATTTAGGCTGGGTTCCCTGAAAACTCGAGACCACATAAATTTCATCAGAATCAGTTAAAGGCAACGGGCATTTTACTCGTAAATTTTAGGGTTTTTTGGATTAAAAAAACTGGTAGGTACCTATAACTCTTTGTTTTAAACTTTGTATGTTCACTTTGATATTCAATTGTATTGATTGCCGTTATCGTTATCTTGACTGATATTCTGCTAAGAGCCCTTTACTCTAGTGAATTTTCAGTTTTTCACCAAAACGACTTTTCCAGATTCTTACCAAGTTTTAGATTTGAATTGCCCTAACTAATGACCATAACTTTTATTTGAATCATTTTTTTGTGAAACCTCTCTAAAGGGCACTACTCTTGAAGATTTTCAATTTTTCATTTTTTTAAAGGCTTTGAATGTTTTCACTAAACTTTATATTTGAATTATCATATTGAATGTATACAATTTATCATTGAAATATTTTTTCCTAAAATCGTCCTATAATAGGCACTTTACTCTTAAGAATTTATTTTTTATTTTGTTGTACAATTTTCTTTAAAACGGTGAATCTCATAACTTAAGTTAGCTGTTTAATGTCTATACCTTTTATTTGAAACATTTTTATTTAAAATTGCCCTAAAGGGCACTTTCTTAAGTGCATCGGTTTGTAGAGTGATTGTTCAGTCTAACTGATACATCTCCATTAGGTTTCCAATTATCCGACGGTCATAACTATCCGAATATCGAATAGATAAATACCAAAATTATCCGGATATCCGAATATCCGGGTATTTCCTTAGACATATTTGTTGGATTTCATTGTGGTCTCTAATTCGATTTATTTTCTGTCAGGTATTTAGGTAGAAAATGATATTTGGACATTGCACAAACATTATAAGTAATAAGAAATGTATAAAAATTAATAATATTTAAAAATATTAAAAGTAATATCTTTATAAATTATTAGGTAGGTATTTATATCTACAGACACACTGGAAAAGATACATTTTTTTCATGGGGAAAAGGCGTATTTTAGGAATATAATTGTTTGTAAAAATTCCTTGCTACTAAAAATACAAAGAACAATATTTAGCTAGATATACTCACATCTACGGACACACAGGATTTAGTATATTTACCAATTTCATCAGGGGTAGAGCATATTTTAAGAATATAATTGCGTATATAAAAATTCCTTACTTATAACTAAAAATACTAATAATTGACATCTTTAAAAATACTTATATCTATAATACAGAAAAAAATGACACAAAAGTATACACAAAGAAAAAAATACATTTATTTCATTTGGGAAAAGCATACTTTAGGAATATAATTGTGTTAAGGGTTTCCGCGTTAAGATGAGTTGCAATTTTTGTGTTGGTTAGCCCCGCAATTGAAAAAACGCGATCTGTTGCAGTCGATGTTGGTTCGATTGTTAGTGACGCGTAATATAATAATATATTTAGATTATCTGTTCTGGTTTTGAAATTATTAAATAACTGAAAATCTTTTTTTTAACAACGTATTAACGTCAACTTCGTTCTGCTTCTCAATATGGCTAATTGAACATATGGCTTCTTCCAGTTGATACTGTAGGGAATGTTCTTTTAAACTAGTAGGACTTCTATAACTTTTACTTTCTGCAACGTCTTTAAAGTCATCAACTTGATTGTGGTCGACTATTGGAGGATGAATTCGTTTAAAAATTTTTTTTGGTAAAAGGGTGTAGTGTCATCACCGCATCAATTTGCTTAACTATCGCCCGACCATTGCAAGTACGGGAATTAAGTCGGTTTTATAGTAAAACACATTTTTAAAATACTGTAAATATCCGAATTATCCGAATAAAACTATCCGGATAATCGAATAGGTAAAATTGGTTCCGTTATCCGGATTATCGGATATCCGAGTATCCGGATTGGAAACCCTAATCTCCATCAAGTAAAGTTGTTTTTATTTATTCCAAGTCCATGATTGGATTCTTATTTCGAAGTATGGACTTTGAAATTTGTTGTTGTTATATTACATAAGTAAATTTATTTATCGTTTCGATAAAGTTAGTTGTATTCAAAAACATTTATCAGAAACCTTTGTCATCTAACAAACAACCAAAAGAAATATTTACTAATAAGAGAAAATGTTAGTATTCAATACTAAATTTATTTTATAAAACTGTGATAGTGTTGCCATGAATATTTTACCCGGCCATATGAAAATGTCTTACGATATTACACATCGCCATTTCTTGTTTAATGAAATTTATTTTATATATTTCTGTAGTTTTTAATAAGTATATAAGTATATTATATTTAATAATAAATATAAAAAGTAACGTTTCTGGAAATTTACATTTGGAACATAAAATTCAAAAACTCCAAACAACAATTCGAGGCAGGAACGTTTCAAAAACAGTTTCTTTTTCTTGTTTATTGGAATTTATTTTATTTTTGACGTTTTTATATAGTATACAGTATATATTGTTTTTTCTATAATCTCATTTTGCTATTTAATTTTCTGAAACATTTCCTCCGAAACCAAATAACATTTTCACGGTTCTGAGCAAATTTTCTAACCTTCGAAACATTTACTAAACGGAAGGTGAAAAATGGAGCTGAATGTCTGCCTATAAATATGGGATAAGTAACGTTTATGGAGAATTTCATTTGGAACATAAAATCTTAAAGCTTCAAATAATATATCGTGGGAAAACGGTGGAACATTTCAGAATGGCAAAAATGTCCCGTAAAATATTTGTGAAGAGCGTTTTAAAGTCGGGTTTTTTCTTGCTAATGAAATTTATTTACGTTCGGTTGGGTTGTTCTTATGTTTTGTGTCGCATCTTCTTTTAACTTTGATTCGGTACATTTAAGTTGCTAAAATGTTTCTTCTGAAACCAATTTACATTTTCATTTGGAACATAGAATCAACAAAAAGTGCGAATTGAAAACGCTGTTTCGTTGGACGAGTGCCAGAAATATGTTTTTTATTATATTTATAAAAATCGTTCCAAAATTTCTATTATCCACCAGTCGGTCGGTCTATTAGGAAACTTTTAAAAATCCAGTTAAGCCTGCACGTAACGTAATCCCACTATAGCTCTCGCTTGCTCCTACACGCACAACAAAGTAGATATAAAGTATAATCATGAGGCAAGTAAGTATATGCCAGCGTCCGCTTTCAAGGTCTCCGCCACGTTTGTTCAGCTACAACCGTTCCCCAATACTGACTTCCAGTACGAATAAAGGTCGACGGCTCTATACTTACTTCCCGGCAAAATGAGAGAGAGAGAGAGAGAGAACATGCTGTTAGAACCTGGCAGTTGAGTGTTATTTTAAAAATATCCACAGCTGCACAGCACAGGCACAAATCCGATGAGTCAGAACCCGGGGGGCCGGAGGGGGAATGGGGAGGGCGCTAATGGAACTCGCTTTCAAGGGGCTTCGTCAGCCGTCGGCGAGAGAGAGAAAGAGAAGGATAGAGTGAGCGAGGGGGGGAGAGGGAGGGGAACGAGTTGGAGCAGTCAAGTTTCACCGGTCCCGGAGCTCCGTGCCATGTGCTCGACTCGGTCCGGGCCGCTCTCCCCCACGTACACGTTATTCGATCGAAATAGATGTGGGGAGTTGCTGCGCATCGTACGGGTCTCTCCATAACAGTCCAGCCGTCCAGCCCAGCCGAACCACTTTACTGCTTTGGAGAATAAATTAAACCAAGAGTGCTTTCGCTTTTTTGCTGCCTCTCTCACTCCCTCCCTCTCTCTGTCTCTCTCGCGCCCATTTCCGTTTATTCTTGGGTGCGGCTCCAGCTAGTCGGGTCGGATGTTTTTTTTCCTTCTATTCCTAACCGTTAAGAACCTTTTTATTTTTGGAGGTCCGTCACGATCACAACGCATACAATGGAGATATTTATTTAAGCTCTCAGAAATTATACTGGCGCGCCCCTTAATTTATTCATGTTCATTATTGTCGAGAACCGTTTTGTATTATGTAGTTGATGTTATTGGCTGCCTGCTGCTGCTTTAATTAAGCGACACACGAGCGCTTCGATATCGATCTCGGTTGTAATTATAACTTCGGAACCGGAACATTAAACTTCAGCTAAGGACTTGACTGTGTTCGATCGCGTTATCTCTGTCGCAATTATGAGTTAAGGTACAAAGTTGCTAAAGGGAGGGCGATTAGTTCAGGCGACAGAGGTTCAAACTTGAGAAAAAGTCGAGGCTCACCCCACCCTCATCCACTTTTATTTGCTTGTTATCTCTTGGGGGAAGCTTTCTTGAACAGGGAGGGACACGGTGACTATGCGCACACCCATTATTGCTACGTTTATCGATAGGACGAACTGTGCAGAGGAGACTTTGCTTAGGAAAATATCTTCGTGAGAAGTTGAAAATGCATTTAACTCTTCTACAAAACTATCACGATTTTACGCCATTGCTACAAAGGCGACAAAATGAAAAGGAAACACATTTTTCAGGAAATGCTAAAAACCGGTGGTTGAACCGCATTAAGGTTTTTGGTACATTGTTGTGGAATATAATGTCTAACTGTGAACTTATATGTTTTATGAAATGCCTAAAAGGAAAATTATAGAATATATAACAGAAGGAACACTTGGGGAAAAATGGTGATGTGTAACATCGGAAGACTTTCTTATATGGCCGAATAAAAATTCATGGCAACATTATCACCGTTTTGTAAAAAAAATTTAGAATTCAATAGTAACATTTTCTCTTATTACTAAATGTTTCTTTTGGTTGTTTCTTAGATGACAAAGGTTTTTGAAAAATGTTTTTGATTACAACGAACTTTATCGAAACGATAAATAGATTTACTAATGTAATATAACAACAACAACTTTCAATTTCCATTTTTCGAAATAAGAATCCAATCATCGAATTGGAGTATATAAAAACAACTTGACTTGATGGAGATGTATCATTTAGACTGAACAATCACTCTACAAACCGACGAACTTGAGGAAGTGCCCTTTAGGGCAATTTTAAATAAAAATGTTTCAAATAAAAGATATAGGCATCATACAGCTAACTTAACTTATGAGATTTGCTATAAATCACCAAAAATTCTTAACAGTGAAGTGCCCTTTAGGACAGTTTTAGTAACAATAATTTCCAATAAAAACTGTATACATTTAATATGGTCATTCAAATATAAAGTTTAGTGACAACATTCAAAGCCTTTTTGAAAAAAAAATTGAGAAATTAAAAATGTTCGAGAGTAAAGTGCACTTCAGGGAGGATTTAGAATAAAATACTTCAAATAAAAGTTGTAACGATTAGTTAGTTCAGTTAAAATCTAAAATTTGGTTAGGATTTGTAGAGCCGTCTTGGAGAAAATTGAGAATAACTGAAAATTCACAGGAGTAAAGGGTCCTTCGCAGATCAGTCAAGATAACGATAACGCCAATCAATAAGGATGGAATAGTAAAGTAAATGTATATGGTACGTTCCACGCCGAATTTAGATGTTTTTTGATTTGGCCCAAAATCAACTAAAACGGTCCTTTTGGGCACCAGAAACTACCCCTAAATTTTTTGGGCCCCAAGTGGAATAGAACTCAAGTTATGGACAATTGAAAATTGAAATGTTCAGGTTCGGCTCCAAAGCCAAAAATTTTCAACCATCCATAACTTGTAAAAGTACCCATTTTTATGAAAAAAGTTTCAAACAAAAGTTGTTTGCAATGCTTTAAACTTTTGGAAACTGCTAAAAAAAAGTTCATCCGACATGGTTCACTATTGACGAGTCTTGGCGCCATTAGTCGTCAGGCCTCCGAAAAACAAAAAACATTATCAGCTTTCCTGACCAAAAAAATCAGGAGCATAGCTGGAATCGATACAAAACTTTTGAGCCCAAACAGAAGTTAGCCAGACCTAAGGGCTCTGAGAAAAAAAAAATGGTTTTCAGGTTTGGCTCCAAAACCAAAAATTTTCAACCATCCATAACTTGTAAAAATACCCATTTTTATGAAAAAAGTTTCAAACAAAAGTTGTTTGAAATGCTTTAAACTTTTGGAAACTGCTAAAAAATAATTCATCCAGCACGGTTCACTGTTGATGGGTCTGGGCGCCATTATTCGTCAGGCCGCCCATTAAAAAAATATTCAGCGTTTCTGACCAGAAAAAAAACCAGGAGCGTAGCTGGATCTGATACAAAACTTTTGAGCCCAAACAGAAGTTAGCCAGACCAAAGGGATCCGAAAAAAAAAGGTAAAATCAAGCAAACATCCCTTGATATAAAAAAAATTCCATTGAGCCCCCAGACATCCACTGTTTGCCAGTTAATATCAAACCATGAGCGACATTTTTTCTTGAATTTGACTGGGGATCAATGTCACTTAGGTTGGTATGCTATTTTCGTATAAGTAGAGCATTTCCCAAGTACCCGGCGGCTCAAAAACTCAAAATTCACTAAAATACTTAAATTTGAAGCCCAGACGACTTCGCTTGACGCACTTTTTTCATCCAAGAAGTGACTGTCACCCAAATTGTTGGTTTTGTTGATGTTTTTGAAGGTCCACAACGGTTGAAGACAACGCTGAAGCAACCTTCCACGAGAATTGTGCTGGAAATTTGAATTTTCTAACACAACTCTTGAAATTTGGGGCCAGGCCTTAGGTCTGGCGAACTTCTGTTTGTGCTCAATAGTTTTGTATCGGATCCAGCTATGCTCCTGATTTTTTTTTGGTGAGGAACGCTGTATATGTATTTTTTTGGCGACCTGACGAATAATGGCGTCCAGACTTGTCAACAGTGAACCACGTCGGATGAAATTTTTTTGGCAGTTTCCAAAAGTTTAAAGTATTACAAACAACTCTTGTTTGAAACTTTTTTCATAAATATGGGTATTTTTAGAAGTTATGGATGATGAAAATTTTTGGTTTTGGAGCCGAACCTGAAAATTTCAATTTTCAATTGTCCATAACTTGAATTCTATTCCACTTGGGGCCCTAAAATCTTAGGGGGAGTTTTGGGGGCCCAAAAGGACCGTTTTAGTTGATTTTGGGCCAAATCTAAAAAAAAATCTAAATTCGGCGTGGAACGTACCATATAGTTTTAAAAAAACATTTTAACTGATTCTGATTCAATTTTATGTGGTCGCGAGTTTTCAGGGGACCCAGTCTAAATACAAAATTTCGTCTTTCCGCTATTTACATTTCCTGAGAAAACATTGGCCACATACACACACATATATACAGTATGTCTCAGTAAGTTGGAACCATATGGAAAACTTTTTTATTGTTAATTTTACGAAAAAAGTTCTTCTTCATGAAAAGCTCTGCATGGTCTAAAACCTAAAATGCAACTATCGGATATTAAATTTTTCCCGGGGTATACGAGATTTGTCATAAAATATGAATTTTGCCCAAGAGCAAAGTACCTTTATTTTTGACAATATAGAAAATTGTTATTAAAGAAAGGTGATCAGAACTAAAAACCAGTTTTAAATATACAGTTACATCTATTCACGATGAAAAAAATAGGTTTTGTTATTTTTTAATTACATTTCTGCATCATTAATTATGCAGAGCTTTTTATGAAGAATAACTATTTTTCGTAAAATTAACAATAAAAAAGTTTTCCATATATATGGTTTTAACTTACTGAGATATACTGTACATACATATATACATATACACAAAGACACGTTTCCAAAAACATGTTTTTCGAATTCAGGGAGCCTCAAAACGTCCAGAAATACCAATATCTTAAATTCCGAAAATCAGCACGATTACAATACTTTCTCTTGTTATATGGGTACCACATGAGAAAATAAAAACGATTCCGACTATAACGGAGGATTTAGCCCAGCTAAGAATTCAGATGTTTTTCACCAAAGTTAAAGACAATTTTACCAATTTAAGTTGAAATAGAGTTGTATTTCAGTGAATTATCTGAGGTCGTTCAAAGTAACCAAACAAGTGACGCGAAAATTTGGTGCAAAACAATTTCTAATAAGTCGCAATATTATCGGCCCATCCAACTGGTCACACATGAAAATTACCAATCAGAGTGAACAGGGCTCGTGGTAGTACATAACAGATATCACATAATAGGTCATTAGTCTAATGTAGGTCGCTTCTAGAAAGCGCCATAAATGGAAAAGTCCTATTTCACTAAATAAGTGGTCAATTTACATCAAAAAGCTATTCTCTATATCGTAATTGGTGCAATATAGCACATTACATTGTGGACCTAGTGGCCAAAATCGGCGAGCTGCAGTTGAGGTCCCGTTTATAATTCTTACCTGAAAATTTTGGGGTGCATTAATCCCTTACCGGAGTTGCGGTCAGGCCGATTTGGATTCTACCTGCTATCTGAACTGTTCGTCAAAAGAAAGGAAAAGAAGGTAGGCAAAAGGAAACAAACATTTCAATATTATTAACAATAACTCTTACCCTTCTTGGTACGTTAGTAATCATTAACAAAGTCCTTATTCCTGTTATTGTTCAATTATTGAAGCGATACACCTGCGAATTCTTTGACTATGAACCGATTTACATGAAATTTTGGAATAATGCTTATCTTACCCTTAACTTCAAAAGTGACATTCTCGGGGGTGGAATTTTTTTGCTGATATAACCTCCGGAATAGATAGAGGACACAATTGTAAGCAAAAATTGTTCTATAATGTTTTCTTGAAAACTCAATACTTTTTGAGTTATTCGTAGTTGAAAACCTGCCATTTTCATTGAAAAATGGCACATTTTCGGACGGTTATTTGCGAATAACTTAAAAACTATGCGTGTAACGAAAAAAAAGTGTAAGAAACATAATTGTAACTTATAAAAATCAGATATATTTCTTTACAAATCTTCTAATTGCAATAAAAAGCAAGATGTGGTAGGCGAAAGAAGACTTTTTTTCCGTCTATGCTCGAATCGGTGCATTCAACTTGAAATAACAGAAAAATGATCGATTTTACGGGTATAATGCTGAAAACACTTTGTGTAGTGCTTAAAAAGACCTTTAAATATGAGCCCTCCAGTACTGCTAATTGTCGATTGCATTCAAACTAAGCGAGATACGTTGTAAAAAAGTTTGACTACTTAAATTTAAAATAAAGAGCAGTAAAATGAACCCCACTACCACCAAACTTGAAATACATCATTTTCCCTCCACAATATCTTTCATTTTAGTGTTATTTATATGCTCAAGAAGTTTGACAGGTTTAAAATACATACTTTTTGAAAAATGTCAATTTTAATTTTAAAGTTTTGTTTTAATATTTCTAGAAAATTTCCTTTTTTCGAAATAACTTTATAAAAGACGATAGATACGTAAAATTTCGTAAAGAATTAAAATGTAGCTTTCGTTTCAACAAAAATTTTGTATTTTTTTTTAAATTTCTGTACAATGAAAAATAAAGAAGATACTAGCGATTGAAATATGTAGTTACCGTAGAGTGCGTACTAGCTCTCCCGAGCCCTTTAACACTTTACCTTTAAAAATGTAAGGGTCCTGGGCCTCCAAAAAGCTGTTTTATCTTCTAGCCCATCAAATTACATTTAAAATGTTTTTTTGTGGTTGTTTCGTTTATGGTACTAAGTTATTTCGAAAAAAAGAAAATATTCTAGAAATATGAAACAAAACGTGAAACTTAATATTAACATTTTCCAAGAACACCTGTCACACTGTCATTTCAATTTTGGTGATAGTGGGGTACATTTTACTACTCATTTTTTCTTAAAAAATTTGAGTAGTCAATTTTTTTGCAACGTATCTCGCTTAGTTTAGATGCAATCGACATTTGTTAGTGCTCATTTTAAAGGTCTGTTTAAACACTACACAAAGGGGTCCAGCATTATACCCGTAAAATCGATAATTTTTCTGTTATTTCAAGTTGAATGCACCGATTCGAAAAAAAAATCTTTCACCTACCATACCTCGTTTTTGACGTGATATACGTCTTATAAATCGATGTGCCAGCTACCTGTCGGTTCACAAAACATTGTAACGTTACGCCAGACCCATGCGTGCGAGCTAGAGTGAGAGCGACAACAATAGACAGAGATGGACATTGGCGGTTACCTTGCGACGCATCTATCTCTTTTACACGACAGCGTCCGAGTGAAAGCTTGATTTGGCGATCGGCTCGGTTCGCGAGCGCGACGGAAGGGACGGCGACAGCAGTCAGCACACTATTATTTATAAAGTTATTTGAATATTTACTGTGCATAACATTGCTTATTACTATTATAATAACAATTGCGGCACTAAGATATTCAATTCTTGCATTCTAAGAGTTCGATTAGCTACATAATCTCGTATATTTGTTCTTGCATTGGTCAAGGAGTGCAGTAATAATAGATTATGATGGTATTACTATCATGATACGTTATTACTAAAACATTATGATGAATGATATAAATGATCGTGTGAAAAGTCGACTGCTTTCATTTAGTATTCAATGAAAACAATTATCCTGCGCAGCAATTCATGTAAGGTTCAAGATTAATGTTCAACTTCACACATGTCATAACAATTTAACAATGTGCCTAAATTGACCAATTGGACCGGCCAACCGCAGTGCGAAAACACCTTCTAATGATATTCATTCATTCATAAACGTGTTCCATTTTTCATCAATGTTTTCTTATGACGCAATCACGTAAAAATTATCGTCCATAATCCGACTTTACAGACAATCAAATTTTTTATTGCAACTGAAGATTTCTAAAAAAACATATCTCTTTGTTTTGTATAAGCTACAATTATGTTTCTTACACTTTTTTCCCGTAACACGCATAGTTTTTAAGTTATTCTCAAAAGAACGTCCGAAAAAGTGTCATTTTTCAATGAAAATGGCAAGTTTTCAATCTGAAATAACTCAAAAAGTATTGTTAAAAAAATTGTAGTGATTTTTTTTGCTTAGAATTGTTTCGTCTATCGACCCCTGAGGTTATTTTGGCCAAAAAAAAATTTCCACCCCCGAGAAGGGGTGGCAAGTACCACTAGGGTAAAAACGGCGATCGGGTCAATGTCACTTTAGAAGTTAACAGTGAGATAAGACTAATTCCGAAATTTTATGTAAATCGGTTCATAGTCAAAGAATTCGAAGGCAAGACCCAATTTTTCCCCTCAATGACTGGACTATTAACACTGCTTAGTAGAAGAAGGGTGTGGTATTTAAACGTGATCAGTTCCGATCAAAACGTAATTTTGATTTTTTTTTAAACGTTCAGGAATACTTTTAATGACTTCGCAAATGAAGGGCTAACAGCCAGACCGCATCTCAGGTAAAGGATTATATGCCTTCTTTTGTCCGGACCGCAACTCCGTCAGACAGGTTAGAAAAATTTCTGCCGGATCGCAAGTGCAGCTCACCCGCTTAAATTATTTATTTAATAATAATAATAAATAATAATTTGTTAATCCTAAGAAGTAGTTTTACTGTACTTAATTTGTGAATAATTTAAGTGAAATATCACTTAGATATTTTGGTAACAATACGGGGAATATATATTCATATCATATATTTTTTATAATATGTACTTCTAGACAATATAAATTGAATATCGAAATTATTATGTTTCCCAAATTAAATAAAGAATTACTCCAGATTTTAAGAACACAACATATTTGACATATTAACATTCAATTCAAAAAAAATCGAAGCACGTAAGTACTATACCTATATATTAAACCCAAAAAAATATTTAAAGAAGTTATCTTAATAACAAATTATTTTGAGGCGCGTTGCTGTTTTCCAGAGTAAAATTAATGATAAGTAGCGAATATGGCTTTACGTGGTTAAGTTGATCCAATACTTAGTTATATAACTGTATAACATGTTTCTATCTAAACTTAGATTCCTAATTCTGATGTCGACGAGAAGTATAAGTTTAGGATACCTTTTCTAATTTTTGCCATGAAATAAATTCTTCATTTAAATTGATATATTTCTGTGATAATCGTATATTAGAAGGTGGTCAAATTGCAGCTAAAAATTAATAATTTATGTGGGTTCTGGGAGATAAAATTCGTAACTAGATGTTCAAAAATTAATTAACATCCCCGCTAACAGTTCCAGTGAAATATTACTTGAAATTTATGTCACATAGGTAATAAATTACTAATTATTAGCGGCAATTCGACCACCCTCCCAGTTTTCGATGATCACAGAAATAAATCAATTTAGACTAAATTTTACTTCATGGTAAAAATTGGGGATGGTATCCTAAACTTATAATTCTCGTCGACAGTCAACATTAGTGTCAGGAATCTTAGTTAATCCTAGTTTAACTATGTTAAAGTAAATATTAATAATTTTTGGTGGTTTTTTCTGATGACTTCCCCAGGATTAAATGAAACACGTTGTGTTTATGATTTGTCGACGTTTCGTCTATTCGTTTTCAGACATATTCATGACAGAGTGGAATATTTTTTTCCAGTTGTTACTATTTGAGTTACCAATGATGTTGAAACCAATGCATATCGCTCTCTGTGGTAACCTTGTTGGTTTGCTGTCCCTTTGTCGGGCTTAGTGAGTAGCTTCTTTATTAGATTTGATTTTATTCTAATAGAATAGCTCTCTTTTTGGTTTGCAGGTTCAGAGGTAACTGAAGAAGCTACTCACTAAGCCCGACAAAGGGACAGCAAACCAACAAGGTTACCACAGAGAGCGATATGCATTGGTTTCAACATCATTGGTAACTCAAATAGTAACAACTGGAAAAAAAATATTCCACTCTGTCATGAATATGTCTAAAAACGAATAGACGAAACGTCGACAAATCATAAACACAACGTGTTTCATTTAATCCTGGGGAAGTCATCAGAAAAAACCACCAAAAATTCATCCTGGTCCCCGAGAACGACACCACAATAAATATTAATAATGTTTTGAATTAGATCAACTAAACGTGGTAAATTTGTAGCTAACAATTTAACAAGTATATGTTACATACGCAATTTCACTAATTATTGTTTTTGGTAGAAAATTACTAACTTTTAGGGGCAATTCAACCAACGAGGTGCCATTTTTTAGGCCAAATTTCCGTAAAAAAAACAATAAATGTGGTGAATTTGTACCATAAAAGGCATTAAGTCGCCAATGACATATTAAGTGGAGTCTTACGTCGAAATTACGTTTTAGCTGTCATATTTAGTAGTAACTAATAACTCATGTTCCCAGTTTACGACTGCTACAGAAATGTATCGATTTAAATTAAATATTTACCTTATTGTACAAATTAGCAGTGATATCCTAAACCTATATTCTCGTGGATATCAGTATTAGAAATCGTATAGTTGAATAGAAATATTTCACACACTGATGTAATTGAATTAGAACAACTGAACGTAGTAAATTCGTATAAGCAAAAAATTTTATTGTTAAACCTTCTACATACTTCGAAAAATAGCAACGCCCCTCAGAAATAACTTATTAAAATAATGTGATTAAACATTTCATCAAGTATATAGTTATAGTACTTTAGTGATTCGAATATGCCTAGTTAAATATGTCCTGTTCTTAAAAGGACCCCGCACATATTATATGGAAAAAGGTCTTCCGGTAAAATTTGCTAAAAATTTGGGAAATTGTTCGTTTTGTCCCCCTGATCAAAAGTCTCAATGGGGTCGAAGCTCAAAATGCCCATCTTTAGGCCCTACGGCAATTTTCAGTGGCCAAAAGCAGCAAAAATTCATTTTTTTTAAATTAGGTTTAATTCTTTGGAAAATCTTTGGCAACTCTTGGGAACTCTTTGAAAAAATGCATGAGAGTTCCAAGTTCATTGAAGGTTATTAAAACCACAAAAAGTACTATTGAGACGGTGTGTATTAAATTTTGTATAAATGTGCATTCAAAAACCCTCTCACACAAATACATATACACACATATAATTAGACATGGACATATTCCTACATAACACACATACGCATACACGCATACAATTTAATGAAAACTTAAGGGACTGTACAAGCATTAAACATAATATTACAAAAAAATGAATTTTTGCCGTTTTTGACCACTAAAAATTGCCGTAGAACCTAAAGATGGGCATTTTGAGCTTCGACCCCATTGAGACTTTTGATCAGGGGGACAAAACGAACAATTTCCCAGCATTACGCTTAATATTTTCTTAAAAAAATGAATTTTTGCCGTTTTTGACCACTAAAAATTGCCGTAGAGCCTAAAGATGGGCATTTTAAGCATCGACCCCATTGAGACTTTTGATCAGGGGTACAAAACGAACAATTTCCCATCACCAAACATAATATTTAAAAAAAAAAGAATTTTTGCCGTTTTTGGCCACTAAAACATGCCGTAGAGCCTAAAGATGGGCATTTTATGCTTCGACCCCATTGACACTTTGATCAGGGGGACAAAACGAACAATTTCCCATCACCAAACATAATATTTTTTTTAAAAAAATGAATTTTTGCCGTTTTTGGCCACAAAAAATTGCCGTAGAGCGTAAAGATGGGCATTTTAAGCTTCGACCGCATTGAGAATTTTGATCAGGGGGACATAACGAACAATTCCCTATCATTAAACATAATATTTAAAAAAAATAATTTTTGCCGTTTTTGGCCACTAAAAATAATTGCCGTAGAGCCTAAAGATGGGCATTTTGAGCTTCGACCCCATTGAGACTTTTGATCAGGGGGACAAAACGAACAATTTCCCAAATTTTTAGCAAATTTCACCGGAAGACCTTTTTCCATATAATATGTGCGGGGTCCTTTGGAGTAATTCTTAAGTTTAATTTGGAAAATATAATTATTCCGATATTAAATGCATAGTGTTTGAAAATATACATTCCCCGTACTGTTATGAAAATATCTAAGTGACATTTCATTTCTTACTAGATAAGTTAATTGGGATGAATGAATGACTTACAGGTATCAAAATAATTTTGACTACTTTGTCACAATGTAAGGTGTTATATTACACCGATTAGATCGAAACAATTATTTTTTTGGTGTAAATTGACCACTTAATTAGTGAAAGAAGAATCTTAGATTTATTTCACCTATTAGTTGGTGTTCGTGACACTTACTAAATTAACTTAATACGTCTTCTTCTTCTTCTTCTTCATTAGCATCTAAATTCATTTTTGGATATATGCCTCTTCTAAATTCTTCCATTGTTCTCTATTTCTAGCTACGGTCATCCAGTTTCAACCGGCCGTCAATTTGAGATCGTTTACCCATCTCATCGGTGGACGTCCTTTAGGCCGTATGGTTAGTTATATGGTCGCCTTTCTAATATTTTTTGTGCCATTTACCGAACGTGAAAATTGCCATTTAAGCTTTGCGGCTATCTGAACCACGTCTACTATTTTCGTTCTTTCTCTTATGTAAGTATTCGTTTTATACGGGGGAAACCATTTGACCATTGTCCTATCCCCAGCTGGTTACCAATCTATTATCTCCTGTCCAATATCCCTTACAACCCCGTTCCTCTAAGTATGGATGTCATTCCAACCAGCAAGCAAGGCTAACGTGGAATGTGGAATGATAATTGGCTGGAACCTTCACTTAATACGTAATATAGCGAAAATGGGATTTAATAGCTGAAACATTGTGAAGTACATATATGTCACCAACTTACTATACTTTCCCAGTCAGAGTTGGAACGGCAACAAAAACACTTAATGGCTTTTTAAGTGGTGCCGCCTGGTCGTCCATGGGCATATCATTACGGATAATAACTCTAACAATGAATTCACTTTCTAATAGCATAAATAAATGGCACACACATACACACACCACTACTTTCTCGAGTATAAGTGCCGAAGAAGACTACACCTGCTCTATAGAAGAAGAAGAAGATACAAACGAAATGCCGCTGTCGTAAAAAAAATTGCGACACAATGGACCCTTTAATTATTTATCTGTATATAACCATACATTCACATATACGATTTCACTTGGGCGACTGCACGAACACGAACACCTGAATTTTAAAATATACCAGTGCGTTTCTGAATAAGCAAAGAAATAAGTCCCATGGTTTTGTATAGACATAACGGGCTCTTTTTGGATGTCCTCTGTAAATTCAGATTTTATTGAGTGTTCCAATTGCTACTGGTTAGAGTATACTAGCAAGTAGACCTATAGCAAATAAACTATGTATTATAGGAGATATAAGTTATGTAGTATCACGGGCCTGTTCTACCCAGGCCCATTCTACATGTTAGTTTGTCAATTATGTTCTTGTTTGACCTGTTAGGTGGTATTTAATATGGCATAATATTACGACTTATTACGATTGCGATTAAGAACGACCTCACCTAATTTGAACAACACCGAAATTATTATTTGAGATTTATAATACTTAATGTACCTCTTACATTAATGCATCGATATATTTAAACCTGAATAGTGAATACTACGTCAAATATTCCTAAAATTTGGAGTAACTCTTTATTTCATTATTAGGAAAATATAATTATTCCGCAATTAAATTTATATTGATTCAAAATATACATGTAAAATACTGAAGAACATACTTCTCCAATTTTAAGTGAAGATGGTATTGCTCAAAATACACAGCAATATCTTAGTGAACAGGTGTTCCAAAATACTTAGTTTTTTTAACTGAATGTCAAACTTTTAGAAAAAGCAATCAACTGTTTTTCATTATTAACGGAATTAATTTCAATAGCAAAACGAAATTCAAGCCTAATACCAAATTTGCATTTATGCATCGGTGATAACATTGAATATTGTATATTTAATGTATATTGTACAACAGTAACAATATATATGGTGATTATAAATTATTATGGCATCGAAAATGAAAACGATTAAAAGTAAATGTATTTGTAAAGGTCGGGGAAGATAAAAACTACCCTACTTTTTGTACTAAATTGTTAAGAGATTTTGAGTAATGATTATAAAAAAAGTAACCTCATGGCATAAAAACGAATAAGAGCGGTCGATTCCCATGAAATTAAGGTCGATAAATCTTAATTCATTATTAAATTTTTTTATTGTATCCAAAAAGGTATCATAGATTTCAAGGGGGATGTTGCAGTACAAAATAGGCAGAAAGTTTTAGTGAACATGTGGTCGCAAATAGTCCATTTACATCAAAGTTTGCGATACATTAGTAAAATAAAAATTTTCAATAATGCGTTAAGATTTTCAACATTAATTTTCTGGAAAACTGCTTATTATATCGCAATAAAACATGATTACAAGTGTTGTATCAAAAGCTTCAATTTTTTTATAAATTCAAGACGAAGGTTCTAAATATTTAGTTGTAAAAAAATTAGGGAAGATTTTACAATACTCATAATAATAATAATAATGGAAAAAATTGGATATTTTGTTCAAAAAGTTTAACGCCTTGTATCCTTAAAACTAATCGTTTTCTGGCGCACTAAGATTTTTCTCCATATTTTAGGCCATATCACCCTCTCATAAAAATTGTGACACTGTTTTTTAACACCCTGTATATTGTCCAAATTGTTTTCAAAATATTTAAGTAAAATTTCACCTAATTACTCACAAGAAAGATAAATTTAATTCACACATTAGGATAAAAAACTTAATAGTAAATTAAGTAATTTTGACCTTTTCATCATAATGTACGTTACTAGATTACCAGGTCAAAAACATTACTTTTTGGTGTAAATCGACTACTTAATTAGTGAAATAGGAATCTTCTACTTGTGTTACCTATGAGGTGGTGTTTATTTAAGTTGTACCTACTTCCACCTGCGTTCAGTTTGCTGAAATTCACCCGGGGTTAAGGGGTCTTCGTTTCTTAATATAAGTAGGTACATAATATATGAACGCCCACTTTTTGGGCTCAGAAAAGTTGATCAGAACCTTTAAATAGGTACCTTGGTATACTTTAACCAGTAGCAATTGAAACACAGGCTCACCGAAACACACTACAAAATCTGAATTTACCGAGGACATTCGAAAAGAGCCCGTTATCTCTATACAAAACACATGGGACTTATTTCTTTGCTTATTCAGAAACGCACTGGTATATTTTAAAATGCAGGTGTACGTATTTGTACAGTCGCCCAAGTGAAATCGTATGTGTGAATGTATGGATATACACAGACAAAGAATTAAAGGGTCCATTGGGTCGTAAATTTTTTTTTAACACAGCGGTATTTCGTTTGTGTCTTCTTCGTCTTCTATGGAGCAGGTGTTCTTCTTCTTCGGCATTTATACTCGAGAAGCAGTGGTGTGTGTATGTGTGTGCCATTTATTTATACTATTTGAAAGTGAGTTCATTGTTAGAGTTATTATCCGTAATGTTAGGCCCATGGACGACCAGGAGGCACCACTTAAAAAGCCATTAAGTGTTTTTGTTACCGTTCCAGTTCGGATTGGACAAAGTATACCATTTTTACCTTCAGCATACTGTTCAAGACTGTAATGTTACTGAGTATGCTTTAAATTGTACCCATTGCTTTACGTCCACCTGCGTTCAGTTTGTTGAAGTTCACCGGGATTAAGGGCTCTTTGTTTCATAATACAAGTAGGAAGTAGGTACATACATACATGAACGAACCCAGTTTTTGGACTCCGAAGAGTTGACCATTGACACCTACTAAATTAACTTTACACGATATATCGAAAATGTGGCCTAATTGGTAAAACATGGCGGCTTACATCTTTCATCTAATATGTTACCAAGAACGTATTTGGTGACATAAGTTATGTAGCATCACGGGCCATCGTTCTACCCATTTGGTAATTACGTTCTTGTGTGACCTGTTAGGTGGCCCTATACTACTTAATATGCTACTGCACTTATATAGAATCTATTTTCATCAAATTTTTACGTAATTTATTTGATTACCTTATAGGTCGCGCAAAGCCTTCTACCTTTGTGCAGTGGCAGTATTGTAACCGATGAAGTTTATCCGATGTGCGATTATTGCTAGATGAAAACTTTAACCACTCACCTTACCCAGTACCCTGATATATAACTCCATTTCTATATGACTAGGTAAAATTGACTTTGACTTTGGTAAGCAACACATATTTGAATTGGGAATGGGATATAATTTAGAGAAAACTGTGTTTCAAAATAAATAGTTAGAGGTAGCAATTGACAATTACATAAAACAGCATGAGCATACCAAATCTTAGCATATACCTCATTTTCTTTTATGCAAACTTAAAACTTGTTTGTTTCACACGGAAGCATCATATGTGTCATATAATGCGTAATAGTATGATAAAGACAATGCATTATCGACTTTGATGAGACTTTAAATAAAGCTTCTTAAATTAATTTTCTTGAAGATATCCCATATGGATAAAATCCACTCGATACTAAATAATGCTCAATCATCTACACTCAATACTGTAACGTTTATTTCTAATTTATTTACAGTGTCCTAATTATACACTACACACTACTTAATTTATTTACACTGTTACTGAACTAATTAATGTATATAACACACTTAACTTTTAACTTATTTGGACCATTCGCTTGTCCGTTTTTCGCACCGTTTACTCTGTCACGGCTTCACGTCTAATCTAATCTCCTTCGTCCGCAGCGTTCACTTTTATAGCCCTCCATAATGTATTCGAGAACCTACTAGTATTTGCTCGATAATTATTTTCCTTAATTATGCTTTTCTAGAAACGCCCAGAAGGTAATAAATCATTCTTCCTTTACTAAGATGTTGTCGGGACGTTCGGGACGGTTTTTATTGCTCAATTAAGCGTAGCAGCGTTCCTTTGACGTAAGCCGCCGTCCGATAAGAGTAAACACGTTTCGCGCTGCTGTTTACATTTCGCGTTACAATATATTATTATTTAATTAGAGACAACTATATGTAATAATAATATGAAACTCAGAGACAAAAACATAAAATAAAATAGTACTACTTTCCAAACCCGCTCTGAAAGTAGGACAGAAAAGGAGTTATTTGTACACAACTACCTTTACCCAAGAACCACACCCAGAAACTTGAAAATTATATGTATGTCTATATTATCTCATATTAAAAAAATGGATCCTAACTAATATACTTTGACAAATGAATTAATAATAATAATAATAATAATAATAGCATTTTTCCGTGTTGTTAGACCCATTTGACCAACTCTCGTAGGTGACACGTTTATCCAACCCGGCCCCGCCGCAAGGCTATAACTTCTGGTTGGCGTCATCAACATAAACCTTCAAGGATTCTCCGATAGGGAACTCATAGAAGCGAAACAATATGGGAAATGTATCGACGGATTTCCCTCTCTGCCTTCCTTTTGCGGAGGATGGTTTCGCCGAAACACGCCACCTCCGACCATTCCTTTTGACCTCGAAGCATGGTCCCGACAATCATGTCTGGAGTTACGTTTCGGACGTCTAGTTCCAAGGCTTGTCGTTTTACCGTCCAGTGTCCACACATATAAAAGTTGTGTGGTGAGCGTCGCCCGAGACGGAACCGTCATAAGGGCAAGCACTTCCGCTTGCTTTAAAAATTTGTGAAATAGTATTAATAATAGTAATAGTAATATAATAATAAATAAAGAGCAGATAGTAAGGCACGATAAAATCGTAAAATAGGCAAAATAAAAAGGCAAGTAGGTAAGAAAAACTGGCAGAATTAGGCAATTATAATAACATATTAGGCAATTATAATAAAATATTAGACAAAAACAAACTGCAAAAAATTTAGAATACCTTGTAATTCGAATAATTGAATGCACTTATACAAACAATTAACAATATATAACATAATTAACAATATATAGGCGTTTTTTAAATTTTTTTACAAACTATTATTATTATTTATTATATTTATTAATTTCATTATTATTCATTACTAAAATAACAAACTTAACATTTTTTGCTATATTGTTATTAACAAATTTTGTCTTCTGTCTGACAAAAGTAAGTTTAGTTTTGAGAAAGATCTCTCTACATCGCAGGATGTCACAGGGGCATATTTCAGTGATGCTATCTTTTATATGCTCAAATCCACCCCCTCTTCAAAACTTTCATGGATTCTACACACATTTTTTAAGATTAATAAAGCGGGATTCCTCCCCACTACTTTTTCCATTTTAATTTTTAACTTCTTTCCGACAGGACCAGTAGCATTTTTAAAACTATTTTCAATCTCAGAAAAGATTTGAAGACTTTCCATTAAAGATTACCTATTTTCCAAACAAATTATCTTTTGGGGAATTTTTTTCGAAATTCCCGGAAATACATGCCACATTAGATTTTATATGTTTGTAGTTTACTGCTGCTTGACCTCTCTTAATAGACGCAGCTTCATCCGGTAAAAATGAATTAATTATTATCTAAAAAAGTATTGTTAAATGGTTATACTTTGTAACATTAATAACAATAATAATAAAAAAAATTTCGAAGAAGGGGGGAAATGCGCGTCCGCGTCCGGGGTGTGGGTTGTACCTCACCTGTACGACCCACTAAAACCCTACCTCCTTCATCTTAACCTCGTTGAGATTTCCATCTTGAACCCGCGTTAGCATTACTCAAGATGGCTGTTCTTCGCCTGTTTGGCGTCTTTTCTGTTCTTGCTTTCTTTCTGTAATCTTTTGAGGGATTTCTCACTGGTGTGTCACACCGTCCTCCGAGCTTGTGTGACCTCTTGGTTCTTCTGTCTATACCTTTTGTTAGGTACGTCGACCACTGCTGATCTAAGACAATCAACGTATATAGCTTAGCTGTTGATCACTGGCTCGGATGTCTTCAGCCAGCCCTCATCGTTTCTTGCGTTGTCGTCCCACTCGGTCGGGACAGACTAAACGCGAAGAGTGGTGCCATTCTTCACGTGGTTTGGTCATCAACTAGATCATTTCGTTTTTTCATACGCAGAACCGTTTCCACGAAATCAGCTATAAGGCGTCCCAGTTTTCTTCTATCTTCAGCATCACTTCTACTGTTTTCGGACGTAAAAACTCCGATCTTCTCTGCCAGTGCCCGTCGTTGCAGGTTCCATTGGCTGCACATGAACAGTGTATGTTCTGCATTGTCTACGACATGTCCGCAAGCGAGACACGTAGGGCTTCCTACTTTTCCTTGCTTGAACAGGTAGGAGCGGAAATATCCGTGTCTAATCAGCAACTGGGTTAGATAATAGTTTACCTCCCCATGGTGTCTCTATATCCAGCCTTTCAGGTTTGGTATGAGGCGCTAAGTACATTTGACTCGGCGTTCCGCGTCGTACCTCTGTTTCCACTGTTCCATGGTCCTAGCCATCTTCTTCTGCAATCTTGGCTCTGCCGATGCCTTCATCGTCTCTTTCAGCGTTGCGTCTTCTTTCGTAGATGGCCTTACGTTCCAGTGTTAGCAGGTCAACTGGGATGGTTCCCGCAATAGCTAGTACTGCCGGTTCTGATACTGAGCGATATGCACTGCATACTCTAATAGCAGCCCTGCGCTGCACCCTGGCTATGCTTGTCCTGTAAATTTCTTTCTTCGTCGTCTCTCCCCATAACTCTGCACCGTACAGAAGTATGGAATTGGTCACAGACATCAAAAGTTTCCTCTTGCTGGCCCTTGGTCCACTGATATTCCTCATCAATCGACCGAGCGATTGTGTAACCGTCGATGCTTTGTCTGCTCCTTTTCTGATATGTTCACCGAAGCTCATCTTTGAGTCGACGGTGAATCCCAAATATTTGATATCCTCCTATGTCTCTATAACGTGATCCTCTATTTGCATTGCTTGGATGTTGTCGAAACTTGTCTTGTGCTTCTTAGTCAAGAAAATCAGATGTCTTTTCTGCCGCAAGCTCTAATCCGTGATCGTTGAGCCATCTTCTCAAAATCCGCATGACGCTCGTTAGCTTCTCTTGAATCTCCTCTTTGGTCATTCCAGTGATGACGATCGCTATGTCATCGGCGTAGCCTATAAGATAGCATCCGCCTGGCAGCTCTAGTC